>OY720441.1:230081299-230496299 GCA_963082915.1 Dolichopus griseipennis
TTATCCAAAATACAAAATTATAAATTTTGTGAACCTGGTTAAATATATTTTATGAACTAATAAATATTTATAGCCTTGTCAGCTAGTGCTATTAATAATAATAACAATAATAATGGTACATATTTATAATATTATTAAATTATGTTCAGAATTTTAATAAACGGACAAATCATAAATGTGAAAAATTTTGTTCTTTATTTGATTTGTTAATAATTTTTTTCAGTGAATTATTCTCATATGAAGAGTTTTACTCTTATAAGAAAATCAATTACTAATCTTATCAAATAGCGGCCATATTATTCAAACTTTCTTTATTTTTCTCAATCTTAACCCTTATATCACTATGTAATTTTTTTGCATTAAAAAATATGAAAAAATATTTCTTGTAAAAATTATTAAATTTAAATAATTTACAACATAAAATGATAGCTTCAATTCAATTTAAGAAATAATTTGTTGTACTTTATATTCAGTTTTACAGAAATTTACTCGAATTTTCACATAAACATAATAAGAAATAGAATAATAATCCTTAAAAGGGTTAAAAAATTTTAATAATTTTTATTATTTTTGGTGCGCGTTGTTTTTTTTCGAGGTAAAATGCATACTTTTATTATTAAAATTTAATGCCAGTAGTATTTTGGCTTATATTATTGACGTAAAATTTATTTTAGCTTCTTATAATTATATGTTCATATTAAATCTAATATACTTCTTAATGATATCACACACATACATATAATTAAAAACTTACTTTATTTAATTGCCACCAAAAATAAACCTGTATGTTTTTTAATACTCTCATAGTAGTACACTTATAGAACTCTTACAATGAAAGCTAAACTCTTGTTATGAGTGTTAATTAACTCTCATAACTGCGCCCTTTAACTCTTATAATGATCTCATAAGACTCTAGAAGAATTCTTTAAGAGTTAATTCTGAGAGTATTGCTCTCATAGAAATATTTTGTTACTTGGGGGTGTTTCTTTCTATTTCCTTAGTGTCCTTGAAATTTGGGACCAATTGGAGAAGTAGACCAGCCACATAGTTCCGAAGACCTTAAAGCATATTTTCGAAATTAATAAAGATAGTAACTTCAAACAAATTTAGAAGTTTCAAATTTTGTACATGGGTTCTCTTTACTATTTCCTGCGCGTTTCCCTAATTTTGGATCAATCAGAGTGGTGGCTCAGGACCCCTCTTAGACCCCCCAAGGTTTAAAAAACTTATCATTGAAATTAATAAAAATAGCAACTTAAAATTAAGATAGAACGTTCTAGTTGTGTACAATGGATAACTAGTATTGAAAGTATGACGGGGACTGCATATGGGCGAAATCAGACCATGGTTTTGGGTTCTGGAACCTTTGAAAATTCAAAGGCTAACGAACATATATCTTAAAAGCAGTAAAACTTAAAAAATAATGCCGCTATTTTGATGACATTTAAACTCTAGGTTACTAATAATGAAAGTACCATGGGAATTGGTTCTGGTCGAGTTCGGACAATGAGTTCGGATTCTAGAAGCTTTTGATCGATCTGAGGCCAAACAAGTATAATTTCGAAGCCAAAGAATATATTTCCTATTTCCTATGTGTCCCCGAAATTTAGACTTAATTGTAGTGGTAGTTCGGGTGGCTCCTAAGATATCCCAAAATTAAAAAGCTTATCTTCGAGATTCATGAAGATAAAAACTTTAAATTTGATACACGAGGGTTCTTTCCTATTTCCGTTTATATTTAACACTTTTATATTTTTAAAAGGCTAAGAATTTTACCATAAAACATATTTTGTATAATATTTTATAAATTAAAAACACAATATTTGTTTAATAAACTATTAAATTCCTTTTTTTTTAATTTTTATTCTATCATATATTTTATTGAATTATTACCATAAGTGATATATAATTAAGACATTGTGTACAATACTTAAGCTATATTCAAAAGTTTTGCTGCATTTGTGTAAAATTGATTGTTATATTTAAATGAATTATATGAAAAGTTCTAAATTTGTAATTATATTTTAGAAATACATTTATTGCATATTTATCATTTATGAGCTTTTCGATAGGTACAGAAACTAGCAATTTAAAATAATTGCAATTTTGAAAAATTTTAATTATTAAATATATTAAATTTTTATCACAAAAAGTGATAAAAGTTTTCAAGTTTTTTAGTTTTTCAATATTTTTAAATCGATAAATTAGTAAGAATTTGTAATATTTTTTTATAGATAGTCTAATTAGAAAATGTTTTTAGTATTAAAAAGTTAATTTGGTTAGCTATGTTTTACGACCAAACTAATAACAGCTTTTATTGTTTTAAAATGACTTATGGACTTCCCATTTGAACCAAATAGGTGTAGGGTATTTCTAAGTCGGTTGCACTGACTGTTTCTTTACTTGTTTTTTTTTCTTATTCGACTTTTTTCGTTTCTTTAGTATCATATTCTTGAATCATGTTACATGTACTATGTAGAGTGAAAAATTTAGAGAATAAAAAAAAAAAAAGGGTATTAAATAGAAATAGTTACAATACATTTAAAATATGCCAACAGTTTTGAGAGAATTTGAAAAAAAATGCGAATAAAATTTCATACAAATTTTGAACATGAAAGTGTTTATCTATATATAATTCTTAATCAATGGAGTTAGATATATATTTTGGTAACAATTTTGTTTTGATAATGAAAATTTTATTTTGAAAATCTTATATATTTTATGGTGAATGTTTGAAAAATTTTATTTGAATGTTTGAAAATTTCAATTTATACTACGTATAAACTCGTATATATATAGAAATATATAATATAATATAAATATATATATAATATAATACTTATATTAATTATTTTTTTTTTATTCAAAAGTTAATGCAAAATTAAATTACTTAAATTGATCATTCGGAAGATCATTCGGAAGATCAAAAAGTAATTTATTATTCTTTTGTTAATTTAAAAACAACTATTTTAATTTTTAAACAATTTATAAGCCAAAATGACGATTTAAACCATAAAGTACAAATTATAAGAATACGGTTTTGGTAATAGAAAAGGCAAGTTTCTGAATTATAGTTTAACATATGTGCCCCAAATATAATGTTCTATCTTCTTTGGTTTCGAAATTATACTAGTTTGACTTCAATTCGATCAAAAGCTTCTAGAATCTGAACCCGACAATAACCAATTCCATGGTACTTTCATTACTAGTAACTTAGAATATAAATTTCATCAAAATAGCGTAATTAGTTTCTGAGTTTTGGTGTTTTGAAGATATAAGTTTGTTAGCTTTTGAACTTTTCAAACGTTCCAGAACCCGAAATCATGGTATGATTTCGCCCATATGCTGCCCCAGTCATACTATCAATACTAGTTACCCATTGTACACAATTGAAACATTCTATGTTAATTTAACGTTACTATTATTAATAAATTCGATGATAAGCCTTTCAACCTTAAGAGGTCTAAGAGAGTTACCTGAACCATCACTCCAATTGATCACTTTAAGGGAACACGTAGGAAATAGTAAAGAAAAGCCTTGTGCCAAATTTTAACTTCTACATTTTTTTGAAGTTACTATCTCTATTATTTTCGTAAATATGCTTTAAGGTTTTCGAAACTATGTGAATGATCCCCGACCCTTCTACTCCACTTGGTCCTATATTTCCAGGTTTTTAAGGACTTAGGAAGAGGCACACAGATACCAATTTTGAAGGTTTTATCTTCATTGGTTTCGGAATTATTCTTGTTTGGCTTAATTTTGATCAAAAACTTCTAGGATCCGAACTCGTTCGTATACGCAGTCACCACCATAGTCTCATTACTAGTAACCAACATCACAAAATTCATGATTGAAACGCCATTAGTTGTTGCGTTATCCTTATTTTTTAAATATTCCTTGGTCCTTAGAACAATTAAAAGGTCCAAACCCATGGGCTGATTTCGCCTATATGTAATCCACGCCGTACTTTAAATCCTAGTAACCTACAGTTAAAATTTCATCAAAATAGATCCATTAGTTTTTGAGTTATCGTACCTACGGACGGATGGACGGACTACATGGACTCAGGGGTTCACGCTGATCACAAATATATATTTTTCCATATCTAGCTCGCTTCCTTTAGGTGTTACAAACATAATACCAAAGTTAATATACCCTTTTTCTACTTCATAGGGGTATAAAAAATTAAGTGTTGTGATTGGGATAAGATGGTCGCATCTCCAATGGCAGCAAGTTAAGTATCTTTATTTTCTTTATTTTTTAATATAATTCATTTACTTTTTACAATTGAATTTCATCATTTACTTAAATTTTTATTCTAATTTCGCAGCACAAATTCACTTATGCCCTTTTATTTTATGTCAAAAATATTATATTATTTTAATTTGTTTGTTTTAAATTTTTTTTTTATTTTTAATCAAATTAAAATTTTTTTTTTTAATTTCTTAATTTTTAATTGTTAACATTTTATTTTTTTTTTTTCTCTGATATAATTTATATTTAATTTATAATATATATAATATTTATAATATATATATATATACTGGCACGTGATTTGTTTTGTTTACATTAAATTTAATACTGCTTACTAATTTTTTTTTATGCATAAAAGAAGGGAAGTTCTGAAATTTTGAGCTTATTTCTTTCCAATTAATTAATTAAAGCTATTTAAATTAATTCAAATATTTACATATATGTGCATACTTTTACTTGCACGTACATTCTCTTGTGTGTGAGTTTTTGGTTGTAACTAAGTTCAATAAGGTCTAGTTAAAAACTGTCGAATGGTGTTATAAACCGATTGCTCACTCATAGCAGAATATATTTTAAAGGTATTGTTGATAATATTTTAAAAATATTATTAATATTTTTATAAACGGTGGTAACTTTTTCGGGTTGTATGAATCGTACACATAATATTTAACTCTAATTTTAATATTGCTCATTTTTGTATAATTAATAATTATTTTTTTTTTTTGTTTTTTAAAAAGAGAAAAAAAGTAAAAAACATAAATTTTTTTTTAAATTCCGTTTTTAACAAAACTTAAATTTTTTTTTTATCTATTTTTATTAATTGTTATAAAACATTTCCAATTTTCGTGTTAATTTTTGTATTATTCGGGGCCTACAAGCAAATTTTCATGCAGTAGAATATCTTCTTAACTCTACAAAAATAGCTATCCTAGCCCTTGGTGAAACACTGGTCAATGAACTAAATGACAATTTCAATATTACTGGCTACTTACTTCTTTCACACTTCATACCCAAAAGAGGAACGCGATCTACATTAAAAATGACTTTTCTTTCAACACCCTAGGTAAATATAAACCTTCTAGCCTAACCTTCCACTATATTTGGGTTATAATTCTCGTTGAAAAACATGTAATACAGTTCTGTTTTTTATACAGATCTCCGAATTCAAATGAACAAGAACTGCTATGGAAATTGACATCTCTCAAACCAGATCAATGAAATTTTGGAATCGTGTCCAAAAACCGAAATTGTTCTGGCAGGGGATTTCAATGTACACAACAAAGACTGGTTTAATTTTTCCAGTAACTCTTCTTTGAGACAAAACTCAACTGGAAAACAAGTTGAATTATCTTTCTCAACTTGTCCAAAATCCCACTAAAAAGGTAATAAAAGCGATCCCTCAAACTACTGTTGTATAGCTATAACCTCGGTCCTTTACAAAGTAAAGGAAGCAATCGTGTGAAAATAATCAAAGACTAACCACATTTAATTCAACAAGAAGAAACCCCAATGCTTCCTCATCTCGCGAAAAATAGCAACATCTATTCCAACTGGAGTTTTCAGGGAGAAGCTATGCAGCACTCAATATTTTGTGCATCGAGTTAAACCAGATAATGACTTGGTCAAATCACATTTTTTGTATAGCTAAAGTTGCAGCTAGATGTTTGGATATTTTTGTATCGCTGTAAAACTTACTTTTCTCCATTTGATTTCCTCAATATATATAAAATATATATTAGACCAAAAATGGAGTATAATGCACATATTTGGACTGGTGCACCTCAATCGGCGCTGGGATATCTCTGTAATGTTTTCAAAAGTTAGAATGTGGAAAATGAAAAGAACTATTAATTAATTTTGTTATTTTTATTTATTTCAACCACATCTTAAGCCTATGCAGTTTAAAACTATAATGCTCCTTTATTTTACCAAAGAAAGACTTTTATAAATATCCTTACTTACAATAATACAAATACAATAATTCAAATGCTAGTTAGTTTTTTACAAAGCAATATTACAAATTAGTTACAATACAATATTGTTCCATCCAAAAATAGACCAATATGTCAAGAATCATGCTGGCAATGCAAACCAGCATGTATTTACAAAATATTTTAGTTCAATATTGAAATATGAGAAATTAGTTCTACTTTCTTTATTTAAATTTATTCTTTATCTTTATTTTAATTCTTATTAATATTTTAAGTATATCCATATGTAAGCCATATGTTACATTATACTTTAACCTACTTTATTTATAGTTAACTAAATTAAAATAATGTTCTAAAAATAATAATGTTATTGTTAAAATAATGTTATTGGGTATTTAGTTATTAATATTCGAGTGGCATATTACACCTTCCCTCATGGAAAAAAAAAAATTATCAGTAATTGTGATAATTTTTAGTTCAATATTACAAGTATTGCAATTTTTCTTTGCTTAAAGTATTTATTATTTAATAAAAAAGTATTTGAACATAGTTGTTTTTATTTTTCTTTGCTTAAAGTAATTATTATCTAATAAAAAAATTATTTGAACATAGTTGTTTTTATTTTTCTTTGCTTTTTTTTTTTTTTTTTTTTTGTATCGTTATCTAAGATAATTATTATGTATAGGATTGTAAAAAATTCTTTTTATTATTCATTACCAAATATTATAATGTAATAAATTAAGTGTTTTATTTATTGACAAAAAAAAATTAAGTTTAATTTGTTTAATTTGTTTAATGAAAAAAATAATCTCTTCTTTTTTCATTTACATTTATTCAATAAATATTTTTAACAGATTATTATGAACTAGTTTGGTTTTTCTACCTATTTTAATAGTAGTATTTTCTGGAGAATTTATTTCTACAACTTCGTAAGGCCCTAGGTAACATGAGGTTAAATTTTTATTTTTTCCTTACTGTATCGAGTAGCCAAACTTTATCTCCCACAATAATATCTAGTAATCTAGTATTTTTATCATAGATTCTTTTGTTTATTTCTTTAGATTTAATTAGATTGTTTCTAGTTTCGTTATAACTATTTCGAAGTCGTGATTTTAAGTTGAGAACATAATCGTCAACATTATACAAAGGTTCAATAGTTTTAGAGATAGTTGATGGTAATTCGGGTTTAATACCAAATAATATTTCATACGGTATAAATTTTGTTGAAGTACTAGGAGTTGTATTGTGTGTAAAAATAGCAAAGACTAACCACGTATCCCAATTATCAGGAGCTTTATTTGCATAACAACGCAAATAGTTTCCCAAAGAACGATGTGCTCTTTCTAGGGAACCATTTGATTCAGGATGATAACTGGTTGTGTTTATCTTTTTGATTTTTAATAATAAACAAGTCCTTTTAAACACTTCACTCATAAAATTAGTACCTTGACCAGTTAGAACTATTTTTAGAGTACCAAAAATGTAAATGATCTTCCGTACAAAAACATCGGCTATCCAAAACATTTTTGTCGGATGGTTTATTAGGAGTGTCAGTTATTTTCATAGGTATTTTAGTTTTTAAGCTTAATTTATTTTTTTGACATATTTCGCAAGAAGATATATATTTGATTATGGTTTGTTTCATATTTTTGAAGTAAAACTTTTGTTTAAGTCTATGCAGTGTACGATATACACCTTGGTGTCCACCAACTGGACTATTATGATATTCTTCTAGAATTGTTTTGATTTCTATAGGATCGGTAGGAATAGTAATTTTGTTTTCTATTATATCAGCACCTGATTGTATATTTTGATTTGTAGTATTTTTACGAATATCATCTTGGTCGAAGTTGTTGCTTTGAGAAATATTAGGATTTTTGTCTTGAGATACATTCTTTTGAATGTGATTTGTTTCATTAGATTGTGCTCTAGTAATTACATTAATATTGGATGTTTTTAATCTAGCTAGATAAGGTGTCTGCATTCGTATTCAAATGACCCGATTTGTGGATAACAATATAATCGAATTCTTCTAATTTAATTAGCCAGCGCATAATTCTAGAAGTTGGATTATTAATGTTAAAGATCCAAACAAGGGGTTTGTGATCGGTTACAACCGTAAATTTTCTGCCATAAAGATATGGTCGAAAATAAAACGTTGCCCAAACGACTGCTAAAGCTTCTTTTTCATAAGTGGAGTAATTACGTTCGGCTTTGTTTAATGTTCTACTAACGTAAGCGATTGGTAGAGCCATTACTTTGGCTTGTTCTAATGTTTATTGCGATAAAACGGCACCTAAAGCTGTGTTGCTCGTATCAGTTGTAAGGTAAAAATCTTTCGTGATATCAGGATATTGTAATACAGGGTATTCGAATATAGCTCTTTTTAAGCTTTTAAAAGATTCATCGCAAAATTCATCCCAAACAATTTTAGCATCTTTTTTTAAAAATTTATGCAATGGTTGTGCTATAGCTGAGAATTTTTGTATGAATTTACGATAATATCCTATTAATCCTAGAAAAGATTTTATAGCTTTTTGATTTTGTGGCGGATCTATATTTAAAATTGTATTTATTTTATTTGTATTGGGTTTAATACCCTTTTCTGTTATAACATGACCAAGAAATAGCACTTCTTTATGTAAAAATTTGCATTTATTAGGTTGTAATTTTAAATTATATTTCTTTAATGCTTCAAGAACTTGAATTAATTTCTGATTATGGTAAACGAGATTTTTACCATAGATAGCTATATCATCTAGGTACACGAAACAACGGATGCCTTGGAGGCCGGTGAGAACTATATTCATAAGCCTTTGAAAAGTGGGAGGTGCATTTCGCAACCCAAAAGGCATTCTTGTAAATTCTGCAACACCGATTTGATGAAACCCGTTTGCTAAATCTAAAGTGGAAAATATTTAGATTCTCCCAAATGTCCAAGAATATCTTCAATATTTGGCAGGGGATATGAATCACTTATGGTGATTTCATTTATTTTTCAATACTCAACCACGACACGCCATTTTTTATTTCCATTAGCATCTGGTTTTTTAGGAACGACTAATAATGGACTGTTCCTAGAACTTTTACTATGTTGGACTATTCCTTGCGTTAACATTTCATCAACTTGTCTTTTTATTTTGGATTTATGAATTTCCGGCAGTCTATAAGGTCTAATTTTAACGGGTGGTTTATCAGATTGTATGTTTATTTCATGTTTAGTTGTATCCGTACAGGTCAACTTATCTCCTTCTAAGCAAAACAATTGATTATATTCTCAACATATATTTATGATGGAAGTTTTTTCTTCCGAATTAAGATGAGACAGTTCTAGTTGTTTATTTAAATTTTTTAAACGGTTTTCTATTATTTGTATTTTCAATTTGTACGTATAGATATTAAAATTTTCAATAGGCGAAAAGTTAATTTTTAATTCTTCAATGGGTAATAGGTTTTAATATAATATGATTTTTCATTTACGTTTATTATACTAAGATATATGTAACCATTCTCTGGTTTTACGATAGTATTAGTTATAAATATCCCATTTTCATTTAAATTTTTGGGATTTATTGTTTTAATTGATTCTTCCTGAATTGTTACAGGGCCGTATTTAATTAATTTTTCTGTACGTGGTGGTATTACCACAACTTTATTTTCTGTTTGGAATTTGATTGGAACTATTAAATTATTAAAATTAAAAATTGCTTGATCATTACCATAGTCGATAATTGCTTTTGTTTTATTCAAAAAGTCTTCGCCAATTATACCATCTTGTGCGATTAGAAAATTAGCGGAAACTACATGAAAAATTGCAGCATATATTTTCAGTTTATGACCAGGAATCTCAATAAACAAAGTAGTAGTTCCAATTGTATTCATGGGTTCGGGTGAAATACCTTTCAATTCAATGGACATGAGATCAACATATGTGTTGTCATGCAAAGCATTTACTTTAATAATGCTTATATTTGCACCAGAATCTATCAAAACATTAGTAAATTGATTTTCCCCACCCTGTCTTTCTAGCGACAGGATACTGGAAAACTTTCGATTTTTTGATTGATTTAACATTATTGTTTCTGATAGATTTTGATTAACTTTTAAAATATAGAATTTAATTTTGAATTTAGATTTAATTTTTGGTTTAGATTTTGATTTTGAATTTGTTTTTGATTTTGATTTAGAATTTGTTTTTGATTTTGGTTTTGATTTAGAATTTGTTTTTGAATTTGATTTAGAATTTGTTTTTGATTTTGATTTAGAATTTGTTTTTGATTTTGATTTTGCTTTAGAATTTGTTTTTGATTTTGATTTAGAATTTGTTTTTGATTTTGATTTAGAATTTGTTTTTGATTTTGATTTTGAATTTGATTTTAATTTTGAATTTTAATTTGATTTTGAATTCGATTAAGATTTTGATTTTGAATTTGATTTTGAATTCGATTAAGATTTTGATTTTGTTTTCGAATTTGATTTTGAATTTTAATTTGATTTTGAATTCGATTAAGATTTTGATTTTAATTTTGAATTTGGTTTTTAATTCGATTAAGATTTTGATTTTGATTTCGAATTTGATTTTTATTAGATTTCAAATGTAGCACTTTGTTTGATAAAATGTCAGATAGGCATGTATTTGCTATATGAAAAAAATATTTATATTTAACTAAGTCGGTTAGAAAGTGATCGATTATAGTTTTGGACGACCTACCAATTCTTGTTGCAAATTGAGTTGATATATTGTTATAAATCAGAAAACCATTTGTATTAATAGTATTGATATAGTATTTTGTATCGTAATTATTTGAGTGGAGTATATTAATATTAAAGTCACCTAATATTAACGATCTTTCATACGTTGAAAGTATTTCATCTAATTTTATAAGAAAAGTGTTGATATTTATTTCATGAGATTTATTAATGCCTATAATGTTAATATTATGTTTTAATAGTTTGACACACAAAACATTTGATTTCTCAAACTCGAATTCACAATTTATACTGCTACTAATTTTACCACTTATATAGATTGCTACACCCCCATACGATTTTTCTCGACTTGAGAAGTATGGAGTGAAACCTAAATTCTAAATTAAAAAATTTGTTTTCAGATTTTTGTAACCAAATTTCAGTTAATACCATCACATGTATTTCACACGAAAAAGAATTGAGAAATATTTCCAAATTATTGAGCTTATTTCTTAAACTTTGAATATTTAAGTACAAAACATTTAAGTTATTTTTATATTCACCACACTTCTTTTTGTTCAACCCTATAACGTATTCAACATTAATATCATCTTGGACGTTTATGAAATCATCTGTTTGCATTTTGTAAACAGTAAATGTTATTTTTGATATGTAACTTGTTTTCAATTAGAAAGTAAATACATAAGTTTAGAAATTGTTTGTATAAAAAGAATTTGTTTGTTTTGTTAATTATTTTATGTAAAGTTAATATTTTGGGTTTTGTGTTATTTAAGTGATATAAATATTTTGTTGATTGTTTAAAAATAAAAATAAATTTTTTCGAGTGTATATTAATGTTAAGATTAAAAAATTGTATTTAGTGTAATTTAGATTATATAAATTAATTAAAATAAAAAAAAAAATTTGTATAAAATGTAAATAAGATGGTTATGTAGTTAGCTTTTGTGTAGTGGTTGTTTAAATAAAATATATATAATTAACGTAATTAAGATTATGTAGATAATTTTGCAAAGAAAAAGATATTAAATATGTAAAAAATTTAAGTAATATGAATAAAAATAAATTTATGTATGTGTGTATTAATGCTAAAATTAGAAATTTGTATTTATATTTAGTATAACCTAAGTTATACGAATTATTTAAAATAAATGTAAAAATTTTAAGTAAAATGTAAATAAAAAGGTTATAAAGAGAGTTTTGTGTAGTAGTTGATTAAAATTAAAATATATATGTGTATATTAATGTGTTAGTTGAATTATTAAGAATAACTAGAAATTCATTTAATAAAAAAATTTTACTTAATATTAATTGTGTTTTTAATTTCTTCAATATCGTTGTATGAGTTAATATTGTACACCTTACTTGTAGCATTCTGCCGCAGTAGTATTTGGTTATTATTGAACCACAGGTATTGAAAATTATGTGATGTTTTAAATTGCTTTGCAATGTAGTAGAGCTTTGATTGCAACGGTGACAGATGGTGACGAAAAAATATTTCGCGGTTTCCTTCACCTCCCAAGTTCAATACACTGGAATACAGACGTTTGTGTAGTTTTTTTTTGCCCATAAGTTCCATTTTTGTTTCTTCGGATCTCAACTTCAGTATGCATAATTTATTTTTGGTTTTTTCCTTTTGTTGGTCAATTATTTTTATACTGATGATTTCATCTTCTGTTAAAGTGGAATTTAGGTGTTGAGATATTTTTAATATTGAGTCCTTAGCATTTGAGATGCTCATATCGAGTCCTGGTGGTAGACCGGCAATCACAATATCATTTTTTCTTTCAAGCTGTCTCGGTTCATCTGTTTTTACTTCTAATTTATTTATTTTTTCTTCCAAAGATTTAGGATAATCCTCGATATAACTTACTCTCTTACTTAATTCTTGGTTTTCTTTTTTTAAAACGGCATTCTCATTAATCGTTATATCATTTTTTTCCGCAAAAACTGATATTGATTTGTAAATGTCTGAAATGGCAGAACCCACTGTTTTCAGATATTGTGCAATTTTTTCCAATTGGATAAATCAAATGTAACCAAATTACTTATTATAGGTATTGGTTGATCAACCACTTCAACACTTACTGGAAAACTCTTGTGTTTTTTGTTAGTTAATACTAACTTATCCAAAATAAATACGGAGTGTGGTGCCTCATTTGTCGTTGTTTCGTCGAGGTCCACAAATACAGGAAGCGATTCATTTAATTGAGTTGGACAATTATCGCATTTCCAGTTTAAGCTCCCTGACTTTACCAGGTCGTATGTTTCATCTGGAATGTTAGCACATTTTGAATGAAACAGTTTCTGGCATTGCCTGCATTTTACCACTCTTGACTTGGCTACGAGTGTTCTATCACAAATGTTGCATTGATTAACCATTTTTTTTTTTTTTGCTTATATTTTTATTTTTAGAAGTAAGATAAATAGTTCAAATGATGTTTTTTTTTTTTTGTTTTGTTATTTAGCTTTTATTTTAAAATGTGAAATTTATTAGTTTAATATTTAATTTACTTATTTTATTAGAGATAATGTTTTTATTTATATATTTTTAAAATTTATCAATTTTTTCTCTTTTTTTTTGTTTTTATTTTGCACTTAAAAAATAAAAAGAAAAAAAAAACGCTCGAGTCAAAAATCATGACCCTTTTCCTTTTGACACTTTTCTAATGCACTTTAGAAAACTAAACCATCTTCCAAAACTAATATGACAGATAAAGTTTCTAAAAAAGATAATAGAACTCTCAAAGTATGCAGGATCGAGAAACCGTTTCAGTCAAAGAAAAAATCAGATCAAAAGAGCTTCTAAGCGATTAAGAACGATTAATCAAATTGGGTTAAAGGAGAAATTATTAACATTCAAAATAATCCTAAACTGGGCAAAATAGATGAAGAACCTAAGCATTTAAGTACAGAAGACAGTGGGAAAAGTTTTGTCAGCCCCAGGGTACCACCAATTGTTAGATTAACAAAAAAAGCAATCGAGTCTGGTGAAAATACGTATGCCTTATCTAGAGTAAGAGAACACAGAATTTACAACAATGTGAGATTATTTTCATCATATTTTCATGATAAAGAAGATATTTATTATGATGGTATTACGCAAACAAAACTAAGAGTACTTATTCATCAAGAAGGGCTGCCAAATAGCTATGTAGAACTCAGTAATTTATATTTTGCTTATCATGATAGCACCGAAATATTTAAAAGCGAAGTACTTAAAGACTTAGCTTATTTTAGGAGATAATAAATACAGAGAGCACTTACAAAAAATTAGAGAGTCTTGGCAAAATTATATGATTAATAAACCATGACACGTTACAAACACAATAATATAAATGTGGTGCATTTTAATGCTAGAAGTTTACCTTTGTGAAAAGCTCAATATTAGTCTTCATCATTCTGGTGAATCTGACATTGTAGCACTTGATATTTCTAAAGCTTTCGACCTTGTATGGTATACTGCTTTAATAGCAAAATGCAGAGCTATGGGGTTAGGTAGAGTCTTTCTAAAATGGATTGGAGATTTCTTTTCGAATCGCACGATTCGAATACTGGTCGATGGTTTATCATCTGACAAATTTGATTTAAACGCTGGTGTCCCTCACGGATCTGTTCTTTCTCCCACGCTCTTCTTAATATTCATCAATGATCTTCTATCTTTACCTTCCAATCCAATTCACAGTTTCACAGATAATGGCACCCTTGTAGCTTGCTATGAATTTCATAACCGCTGCAACATTAATCATCAGGTTAATACAACAGGAAAAAATTTCACTGTCAGTAAGCTAAATAATGATTTAGCAAAAATTCATAAATGGGGTGAAACTAATCGTGTTTAATTCAACAAGAAGAAACCCCAATGCTGTCTCATCTCGCGAAAAATAGCAACATCTATTCCAACTTGATTTTTCAGGGAGAAGCTATGCAGCACTTAATAGATTTAAATATTTTGTGCATCGAGTTAAACCAGAAATTGACTTGGTCAAATCACATTTTTTGTATAGCTAAAGATGCAGCTAGATGTTTGGATATTTTTGTATCGCTGTAAAACTTACTTTTCTCCATTTGATTTCCTCAAAATATATAAAACATATATTAGACCAAATATGGAGTATAATGCACATATTTTAATTGGCGCACCTCAATCGGAAAGGAGTCCGAGTCGAATCCAATCTAAATCTAAACTCAAATCAATAAGCGAAATCGTTTAATATTTTGGAACTCAAGAAAGTATTTGTAAAAAAAAATTACTAAAATTTGTAAAAATTAGAATTATTTATTACATTACAAGATTTTTAACTGAAATTTGTGGTCCTGTCAAGAAATTGAAAAGAAAATGTACTCAAATTTATTTTTAATCAATTTATTTTCAAATATTAAACTTTGAAATTACATTTAACTATTTGAACATTTATTTGATCAACTTAATTGCTTTTTTGTTTTAAATTAAGGTAGAAATATTTGAGAAATACTAACGAAGTTTTTGCTTGATTTTAAAAACTTGGACTCGTCCAGTAATAGAGTCGAGTCCCTAATCCAAGAAACCACTCAAATACTCGACGAGTCCGAGTCGAGTCGAATCGAGTACAGAAACCCTAAGAATACCATAAACTCAAATATAAAATTATTACAATATAAACAAAATAGAACTGTATTTATTGAAAATTTAAGACATTTCTACATGTTATAAGGCGTAGTATTATCTCATTTTTAAATTGTATGTGGAATTCATTTGATCAATCCTAATATATGAATGATGCTGTTTAGAATATCACAGTGAACAGTTAGCACGTAGAGGTGCCAGCACAAAAAAAAAACTATTTACGTTACAGTAATTTAAAAAAAAAATTTGAATTATATTATGAATAAAACTTTTTATGACTTTAAAATTTATAAATATTTAGAATTTTAATTTTATAATTCTATTATAATTGTGTTTTTTATTGACACGAGCAAAGTTTTAAACAATAGTTTTATTATAATTCACTAAAATTAAATTAAAATTTTACAGTACCTTGATGTGGAATTACGATGAAATTAAGATGATGTATTTAGTTATGAGAACTTCAACGCATTATATGGCAAATTCTGAAGCAACTCTTCAAACCCAACGGCCCTCCAGTCTGGGGGTTGGCGTAAGGCTAACTACCTTACCCATAAAAACCAACAAATAGTTATGAATGACGAAAATGCCTCGGATATGAGAACGAATAGATTACACGGAAAACGACCATGGAACAACTATAAGGACAAAGATTTAAGAATTTGCTCCTGGAATGTAAGAACACTCTACACCCCAGGAGCATCTAACAATTTGGAAAAGGTTCTCGCGCAGTATAAAGCCGATATTACTGCGATACAGGAAATACGTTGGAAAGGAACCGGTACACTAAAAAAGCGAAAATGCGACATTTACTACAGCTGCCATGAAAAGCACCACATATTAGGATGCGGTTTTGTAGTGGGAGAAAGGTTGAGGTCGTTGGTCATTGACTTTACACCTGTCAATGAACGACTTGCAACCATCCGCATCAAAGGCAGATTTTACAACATCTCCATAATATGTGCGCATGCTCCTACCGATGAAGCAGAGGATGCAGATAAGGAAGAATATTACGATACCCTTGAGCGAACATACGCAGCCTGCCCCGAACACGATGCCAAGATTGTAATCGGAGATTTTAATGCTAAAGTCGGTAGAGAAGCAATACATGGAAAAACAATTGGTAATCATAGTCTCCACAACACCACCACAGACAATGGTTACCGATTAGTTAATTTTGCAGCTGCGCGTAACATGGTTATAAGTAGCACCAAATTTCCACATAAGAACATCCACAAAATAACCTGGCTATCCCCTGATGGTCGTACATCTAATCAGATTGACCATCTATTGATTGACGCACGACACTCAACATCCGTGCTAGATGTACGAACCTTCAGAGGGGCTAACATCGACTCTGATCATTATCTAATAGCAGCACAATTCAGAGCACGAATATCTAATGTGAGGAAGCTGCAGAACACAAGATCACAAAAATTCCACATTAGAAGCCTACAATCGCCTGATATAGCCAGAGAATACAGCCAACAAATTAGCTCTAGACTCCAATCGGCACCTCCTTTGAATAGTCCATCCATCGATGAACAATGGCAACATTGTTCTAACATTATCAAGGAGGTGGCTTCAAATACCATAGGTTTCGAACCAACACCAACCAGAAACCCTTGGTATGATGAAGAATGCTCAATTAAAACAGCACTCAAAAATGTAGCATACCGCAAGACCCTGCAGAGGAAAACCAGAGCGGCGCAGGAGGAGTACAGAGCTAAAAGACGAGATGAAAAGTACACCATTAGGCGAAAAAAAAAAGGGTTTATGAAAAATCTCGTCTTGTGGACATTGAAACATGCAGAGACAGAGGCGAAGTACGTAAGTTCTACAAACAAGCCAAGCAGTTGGCAGCTGGCTACAAACAACGTACACACGCGCTTAAAGACAGCATGGGAAATTTGGTAACCGATACGCGAGAGATATTGAAGACATGGAAACAACATTTCGCACAGTTGTTAAATGATGGGCATTCAGAACACCAGAATAATGCACCAGTCACAATGATCAACGATGACGAAACACTACCACCGAGCCTAATGGAAGTTGATCAAGCCATTCAGAAACTGAAAAATAACAAAGCTGCTGGTTCTGATGGAATCCCACCTGAGTTATTTAAGGTAGCAGGAGAAGATTTGGTTAGGAGCATGCACCAAATCATCACCAGAGTCTGGATGGAAGAATGCATGCCCGATGACTGGAACATTAGCACCATATGCCCCATCCACAAAAAGGGCGATGCCATGTCATGTGCCAACTATAGAGGAATATCTCTATTGAATGTCGCGTATAAGATCCTTTCCAACGTAATATGCGAACGACTGAAACCACATTGCAATAACATAGTAGGCAACTACCAATGTGGTTTCCGTCCTGGTAAGTCTACCATCGACCAAATCTTCGCATTGAGGCAAATCCTGGAGAAGACCCATGAATTTCAAATCGATCTTTTTATCGATTTTAAGGCAGCCTACGACAGTATCTATCGCCGGGAACTGTACATTGCAATGTCGGAATATAGCATACCATCCAAGCTTATCCGAATTTGCCAAGTAACATTGGAGAACACTAAATGTGCAGTTGCTATTGGAGGAAATATGTCGGGGCTCTTTCGCACATGCACCGGCTTCCGTCAAGGTGATGCACTGTCGTGCGACTTGTTCAATTTAGTGCTCGAACAGATTATACGCCGCTCTGGTGTCAACACCGAAGGAACAATCTTCAGAAAATCTGTTCAGCTATTAGGCTTCGCGGACGACGTCGACATAATAACAAACATCACTGTTGGTACACATAACTTTGAGGTAGTTAAGGAGTTTGTCTACCTAGGTACAAATGTAAACTCCGCAAATGACATCAATGTGGAGATCCGAAGAAGAATAAACCTAGCAAACCGCTGCTACTTCGGTTTGTCAAAACAACTGGGTTCAAAACTCCTCTCGCGCAGTTCCAAAGTGCAACTGTACAAAACGCTCATATTTCCGGTGCTACTATATGGAGCAGAATGCTGGACATTGCCCAGAGCAAGTGAGCAAGCACTTGGAACTTTCGAGTGAAAGATTCTTCGTCGAGTGTTCGGTCCTTACTGCGACGATGGGACCTGGAGAAGAAGATACAATGCCTAGATCTATCAGCTGTACGGTGACGTAGACCTAGTTCAAAAAATTAAGATCAAAAGGCTGCAATGGCTAGGTCACGTTGAGCGAATGGACAACAATGCTCCAGCTAAAAAGATACTCGAAGCCAGGCCAGAGGGAACACGTCGCAGAGGTCAGACAGAGACAGACATCAGAAGGCTCCAAATCTCCACCTCGGGACCGAACGAGGTGGAGAGAAACGCTACGTCAGGCCCAGGACCTTCATGGTCTGTAGCGCCACCTAAGTAAGTAAGTAAGTATTTAGGATACTCGAACTACATCAAAACAGCAACACAGCAATACGGAACTAAATTATAAAATGAAAATACAGGAACACAGCAAAAAAATTTGATGCCCAATTACAACGGGAACACAGCCCTAATAAAAAATTTTCAGGAATACACATACAATCGTTTTTATTAATGTCTTTATTAATGTTTTGTTTTTTTTTACTAGAGAACTAGTAAAAAAGCCTGTCGGACGACAGGTATAATATTAATTTCTCTTTTTATATATATTCTTTTTTCCTGCTATTGCTATTGCCTAAAGAACATTAAGTTAACATTATAATAGTTTGTTTTAGTTTTGTAAGTGATAATAAAATAGAAGTATGCATACTAAAGTGTAAAAAATTTCTTTATACGTTTTTATAAAAATTTTCTGTATCTACCTGTTAACAGATTTCTCATACGTTTTGATTTTTTTTTTTCTGTTCATAATTTACATTTTATAAGTTTCATTTTTCTTTCTTTTTGTATGTAAGTATTTGTTATTAGAAGTATGTTACATGTGTGAATAACACTTAACATTAACATATTGCAACAGTAGCAGCGTCTTTTATTATATTTATAAAAAATAAAAACTACAAATTAAAGTTAGTTATTAGTTCTGTAAGTGTATTTAAATAAAAGTATACATACAGAAATGTAAAAAATTTCTTTAAACGTTTTTATTATAATTTTCTGTATCTATCTGTTAACAGATTTCTTATACGTTTTGATTTTTTTTTTTTCTGTTCATAATTTACATTTTATCAGTTTCATTTTTTCTTTCTCCTTTGTATGTAAGAATTTGTAATTAGAAGTATGTTATATTACATGTGTCAATAACACTTAACATTAACATAATTAAAGAGCAGAAGCATCTTTTATTATATTTATAAAAAATTTTCTGTATCTACCTGTTAACAGATTTCTTATACGTTTAGATTTTTTTTCTTTCTTCTGTTCATAATTTACATTTATCAGTTTCATTTTTTCTTTCTCTTTTGAATGTTAGTATTTGTAAGTATAAGTATTTTACATGTGTGAATAACACTTAACATAACATAGGGCACGTTGGTCAGCAGCAGCAGCAGCAGCAGTTTGTCTTTTATTATATTTAGATAGTAAAAAAGCCTGTCGGACGACAGGTATAATATTAATTTCTCTTTTTATATATATTCTTTTTTCCTGCTATTGCTATTGCCTAAAGAACATTAAGTTAACATTATAATAGTTTGTTTTAGTTTTGTAAGTGATAATATAATAGAAGTATGCATACTAAAGTGTAAAAAATTTCTTTATACGTTTTTATAAAAATTTTCTGTATCTACCTGTTAACAGATTTCTCATACGTTTTGATTTTTTTTTTTCTGTTCATAATTTACATTTTATAAGTTTCATTTTTCTTTCTTTTTGTATGTAAGTATTTGTTATTAGAAGTATGTTACATGTGTGAATAACACTTAACATTAACATATTGCAACAGTAGCAGCGTCTTTTATTATATTTATAAAAAATAAAAACTACAAATTAAAGTTAGTTATTAGTTCTGTAAGTGTATTTAAATAAAAGTATACATACAGAAATGTAAAAAATTTCTTTAAACGTTTTTATTATAATTTTCTGTATCTATCTGTTAAAAGATTTCTTATACGTTTTGATTTTTTTTTTTTCTGTTCATAATTTACATTTTATCAGTTTCATTTTTTCTTTCTCCTTTGTATGTAAGAATTTGTAATTAGAAGTATGTTATATTACATGTGTCAATAACACTTAACATTAACATAATTAAAGAGCAGAAGCATCTTTTATTATATTTATAAAAAATTTTCTGTATCTACCTGTTAACAGATTTCTTATACGTTTTGATTTTTTTTTCTTTCTTCTGTTCATAATTTACATTTATCAGTTTCATTTTTTCTTTCTCTTTTGAATGTTAGTATTTGTAAGTATAAGTATTTTACATGTGTGAATAACACTTAACATAACATAGGGCACGTTGGTCAGCAGCAGCAGCAGCAGCAGTTTGTCTTTTATTATATTTAGATTGTTATTGTTCGTGTTTACATAAAAAAAAAAATTTGAGAATTAGTTAACGCTTATTTTTATATTTTATTATTATTTGTTTTAGCCTTCCCAAGTTTCGGGAGGCCAGAAAATTGAAGTATTTTCGTCTTCTTCTGGGGCTGAGGGATCTACTATCATTTTTGATTTTAATTAACTTTTTTTTAAACACTTTTTTGTTTTAATTTTAACTTATATTTTAAATTTTTTTATTAAAAACTTTTGTACCAAATCGTAGTGTTAATTTAGAAAGTTTTAATTTTAATTTATATTGTTTTTTGATTTGAATTTTAATTTATTATAATTTTTGTTGTCAATTGGGAAAAATTCCTCGATTAAGATTTGAAAATAACTATACTTTCTCGTAAAAATTTATTCGAGGATCGCATCCTCGTTACCAATTAAAGTTTTATGTATTTATTATTTGAAAAAAAACAATAGAAATTTTATATTTTAATTTAAATATTATTTGGTTTACACTTGTTTTAGTTAAATGTTTTGCGGAACCTCAAACGTATTAGTATCCCTACTATTTCTGAATAACTGACCTCTTAACAACAGTAAGTAGGTGTTTTATAATATAAAATCGCTAACTTTGCGTCTGCGATATTTTTTTAGAACGGAAATTGAAGTAGTTTAACACTGTCCGTCCGTTCGGTTTTAACTAAGGCTAACTAAGAAATTTTAACAATAAAAATAATTTAATGCTAAAACTTTTTTCAGTACCCCACCCGTTATGGAACCACAGCCCCACAAATTCGGAAAAAGCCTTTTATTTAAACTGTTATAACAAGAGTTCGGTAAGGTATATTTATACCCGTGCATACATATATGACATCGGGTATATTAGATTTGCTCCTCCGTTTGTAACGCATCGATCTAGACGAGCTAGATATAGTGTCAAGGGTACGTATCGGCTCAGAATCGAAAAATTAGTCGATCTAGCTATGTGTGTCTGTCCGTCCGTCCGTCCGTCCGTCCGTCCGTCCCTCCGTCCGTCCGTCTGTGTGTCAGCACGATAACTCAAAAACTAAAAGAGCTACAGTTTTGAAATTTTCACAAAATATTTTTCAATCAATTTCTAGGTTCCCTATTTTTTTTGGTTAAGATCGGAGCAAAACTTCGGGTAGCTCTCGAACAACTAACTTTTTTAACTCCAATATTTTCATATAAAAATTTGAAATTTTTATTTAACATGAAATTATATGAATTTTGTTTTTTTTTGTTGTTTTGTTTTCTTGTTTTTTTTGTATTTTTTTTTGTACGATTTCGAGTTAGAATTTCATATGATTTAAATGATGCGTAGTTTATTTAAGATAAGCAAAAAAGAACACAAAGATTTTTTTTAAGTAAATGGCTTATTGATATTGATAGATATTTATGAATATATATGATGAATCATCATGATGATTATTATATGAATATGAGCATATGAAGTTGATTTGTTTATTATATATATTCGTGAATTAAAAATTAATTATAAGAGATGGAATTGAAAAATTAGAGCACGAGTTTTGAAATTCACACAAAACATTTTTGGGACATTTTTGAGGTTCCCTATTCTTTTTGGTTAAGACCAGATCAAGGTTTTGGGGAGCTGCCACACAACTTCTTTGCACCAATATGAATTTCTAAGAAACTGATTATACTACGAGGATGAAAATTACACACTGTTAGTTATATAATGAATCGAGAACTTATATGAAGTTTCAAAATGTTACGGCCCCATTTTCGGGGGGCTGCTATACAACTTCTTTGCACCAATATGAATTTCTTGGAAACTGATTATACTACGAGGATGAAAATTACACACTGTTAGTTATATAATGAATCGAGCACTTATATGGAGTTTCAAAATGTTACGGCCCCGTTTTTGGGCAGCTGCCATACAAAGTTGTCAATTCGATAACTGTGAATCTAATGAAGCTACGAGGTTAAAATCAAAACTGGGCAGATAAAGTAATAGGACAAGTTAGTTGGCAAAGTTGGACTTCACTCGGACCAACTATTAGGGTGGGCTATTTTTTTTTTTTTTATGGGATAATAAGTTAATTAAAAATTATGGGATAATAAGTTAAATTTTTTTTTAACTATTTTACTTTCTTATATTTTTTTTGTAATATTTATAATAGCATAGGGGAAATAAATAACGGTTAGTGGGTAAGCACGGGTATCTAAAAGTTGACAAGGGCAACTATAATCTTCCTCGTTTTAATCTGAAAAAGGTAAAAGACAGCTGCTTTTATAAGTTTGTGAATTTTTAGAAAACAAATGCTCTGTGTTCCCATGCGGTACTAAAATTTACCGTTATCCAAAACAAAATTTGTGGTCCCACATAACTTCTGAACGACTAATGCTAGAACTTGAAATTTTAGGAGAAGTTAGGTCCTCAGAAATTAGAAGTAGTCATTTAAGAATATTTTTTGTCACGCCCCCTGTTAAAGTTCTGTAGATGGTCAAAATTAATTTTTTGTTATTTTTAAGTAGCTGTAACCTGTAAATTAAATACACGTTCAAAGTTTTTTTTAGTAGTATACAAAATTTAAAAGTGCAGCATTATATTTAAAATTATGAAGGTATTTTTCAAATTTAAAAGTGGTTCTTCAAATTGTAAAAAATGTCTCTTAGTTTTAACGATTTTTGCTTAGATAATAAAATTCAAAGAAAAACTCCAAATTTTGGTGGAAAACAAAATTCCTAGAACTTGAACATTTTGTGCGGGGGAATGTTATAGTTAGATCCTTTAGAATCACAAAAAGTTAGCTTAAAAGAAAATTTCCGAACAGTCCACATTGAAGGGCTATTAGGACTTAAAAATTAAAACTGGCCGATTTTTTTAGATCAGTAACTTATTTAGGAGTGCATATATTTCTAAAATTAAACGTCAACATTGAAGCTCCAACATTAAATTTCGGCACTTATTAACGGGTTTTCTTGAGTACATTGGATTATATTTTAAGAATTGAATTGACAGTTGTTCGTAAATAATATAGTTGATGAAATAACTAAATAATAATATTATTATTTATTTTTATATGTATTTTTTTACCATAATAAGTTATGTTTCACTTGGTATGAAAAAAACACTTCCAGAAAATTTTCTTCCGATCAGGGGAAATAGTTTTTTAACAAGGAATTTAGGAAACTTATGGTAAGAAAAAAAAAATTAATCATTATCATACATATTCTAAAATTAAAGCATCCATAGTAGAACGTATTAACCGTACTTTAAAAAATTCAATGTGCAGTTCAGTTTTCAGGGTAATTATATATTGGTTTTTATTTTATCCTCCCCTATTGAGAAATACAATTCAACATATCACCGTACAATTAAACGTTAGTTAAAAAAGGTTACAAAAGCAAACGAGAAAAATATACTGAAAAACATTTACATGCAACCGAAGTTTTATCAGAAAGCTAAATATAAAGTTGGAGATTATGTACGCATAAATAAATATAAAGGAATCTTTGCAAAAGGTTATCAACCAAACTGGTCAACAAAAATATTTACAATTAAAAAAGTAAAACGTACATATCCAATTATGTACTTACAATTTATTTGGTTACACAAAAACTCCGATTTAAGGTTCTTTTTATGAGCTCGAGTCAAAAATCCTGACACTTTTCCTGTCAACACTTATCTAATGCACTTTAATAAAAATAAACCACTTTTCAAAACTAGTATGATAGATAAAGTTCCTAAAAAAGATAATACAAACTCTCATAGAATGCAGGACCGAGAAACCGTTTCAGTGAAAAGAGCTTCTAAGCAATGATTACTCAAATTAGGTTAAAGGAGAAACTATTAACATTCAAAATAATCCTAAACTGGGTAAAATAGATGAAGAACCTAAGCATTTAAGTACAGAAGACAGTGGGAAAAGTTTTATCAGTCCCAAAAGCGAAGTACTTAAAAATTTAGCTTATTTTAGGAGACATATTGATAATAAATACAGAGAGCACTTACAAAAAATTAGACAGTCTTACAAAAAATTAGAGAGTCAAAATTATATGATTAGTAAACCATGACACGTAACATACACAATAATATAAATAAGGTGTTAAAGACAGAGTAGATATTGACATTATTATGATTGGTGAAACGTGGTTATACTCAGATGAAGAAAAATTTTTTAATATACCTGGCTTCTCCGCATCTTTTAACTCTAACAATGAATCAAGAGGAGGTGGAACCGCTATTTTTATTAAGCATAATATTCGGTATACGGTTTTAGAAATAGCAATTTGAGCAATTCAATACTATAATGATTTCGTTAAATAACACTTCTCCATCCTTAAAAATTGCAGTTACCTACAAAAAACCAAGTGATAACAATAGCGATTTACTAGCACATCTGGATTTAATTTTTAACAAACACAAGAATATAGCTCTGATGGGTGATATTAATATTGATTTATTAAGAGACACAGGGCTTTCCAGATCTTATAAATTAATGTTAGAATCTAGCGGAATTACTATAAAAAACGTACCTAGTTATGAATCTGCTACTAGAGTGTTTAAAGTAGAGCTATTAAAGCTAGTTTTAAAAATTGAGAAAGCAAGGTGACGTATGAAATATATGAAGCCAAACAAAATTATTTTAATGATAAACTACAATTAGCTGGTGGTAACCAAAGAAAAATTTGGAAAGTTCTAAATAATTTCATCTTAAAAAAATCAATTGAGTCGAGTAAGGTTATTAAAGAAATTAACGGTAATGGAATCAGAACATGTGATAGCTTTGAAATTGCAAATTTCTTCAATTCTTACTTCAGTTCAATCGATAGCAAACTAGCAGACAAAAGTACTGATGCTGAAAAATACGTAATAAAAAATAGATTCGTTGAAAAGTCATTTTTCTTAAACCTACAGATGAAACAGAAATGTATAACATCATCGTGCAATTAAAAAATAGCTCTGCTGGAGGTGTCAATGTTTTAGCCTTAAATTTAAAACATGTTGTATCTTTAATAAAACCTATAATTGTATGTTTGATAAATAGAATTCTAAGTACTGGTATATATCCTGAGTGTCTTAATACAAGTATAGTTGTACCTATCTTTAAATCTGGGTCAACATTTGATGTATCAAATTACAGACTAATTGCTCTCTCAAGTGGTTTTGGAAAAGTACACTAACTCCAGAATACAGGAGTTAGTGTAAAAAGTTGTAGATTTTGATACAAATCAATTTGGTTTTCAAAAGAAAATTGGAACAGAATCTGCAGTTCTAGAATCCACCAACTCAATTGTAAACAAATTGGATCAAGGAAATTATGTTTGTTCGGTATTTGTTGCTCTAAAGAAGGCCTTCGATACAGTAAATCATAATATTTTACCTAACAGATTGCATGAAATTGGAATAAGGGGTACAGCTAATAACTAACTCTACTCATATCTGAATAATAGAAAAACTATTACAAAAATTAATGGAGTTTTTAGTAATGAAAATCATATAAATATTGATGTTCCTCAAGGATCAATACTTGGTCCCACATTATATTTACTTTACATTCATAACATTCACTATGCGAATTTGCAGGCTAACTATAAGAACTTTGCCGATGATACTTTACTAATCTATAATGCTTGGACCTGTGAAGGACTTGAAACTCTTGTAAATACTGATTTGGGGATTTACGAAAATTGGTTAAAAGGTAATAAATTAACTATAAATGCGAAAAAAAAAAAAGTTTATAATAAATAAAATTAAGAATAAAATTGATATAAATCACAATCTATTGGTAAATAAGACTAAAATTGAAAGAGTTCCTGCACATAAATACCTTGAAGTTGTAATTGATTAAAAACTGAAGTGTGCCTCTGCTGCACAGGTGGGTGCCTTCAGAAGAATTCGAATTATTCTCATATTATTTCGCACATCAAATACAATTTATGTAACTGGTCCAGCTATTCATTATGGTTGAAAGATAAAATTAGTGTTCCAATAAACAAAGCCATTAAATGTTTACATAAGTACGACTGGCTTACCCCAACAAATTAAAATTTTTAAACGCACGGGATATCTGAAGTTACCCGAAATCATTGTTTTGGAAAAATCGAAACTAATTTTTAAAATAGAAAAATGGGTGTACAAAAAAAAACATCATAATTACCAGAAGAAACAATATTCATATTTACAATACAAGAAGGGTAAACAATTTAAACGATGCCAAATCAAGAAGAGAGTTATAAAAGGAATAGTTGTCTCTCGTCATCAATAAGGATTTATAATAAACTGCCGTTGGAGTTAAAAACAAGTTCAAATTTGGATATATATTTATCTAAAAACTGAAGCATTCATTAAAGAATAACCCTTCGTTTGTGGGTAGCGAAAAGTGAAATTTTTCAATGCTCGTCGCACAATTCTGTATGAGCTGTAGTATTTGCATTTTTATAATTATATATGTATATATGTATATATATATGTAAATATATTTAATTTTAAATAATTTACTTTGTTGAATAGTATTGGGAAGTAACTGCGATGTTTTATACCAAAACTATAAGTTTTGTTTATATCACAGTTAGAAAAAAAATAAAAAATAAACAAAAATAAATGTTAAAGTTAAAGAAAAAATAAAAAAAAAAAAATGTAAAAACATATTTATATCAGCAGGTATGTAAATTTTTAACAATAAATAAAAAAAAAAAAAAATTTAATTTAAAATGCAATAGGTAGGACAGATAAAGAACAATGAGTGAAATGTTATATATTCCTATGCTTAGTGTGCTTCTTTTTTTGTTCTAATTACTGAAATTCTAAGAAATTTCTTTTGATGATATTTCTAAACAAATTTGTTTGTAAAATGTATTAATCTTATTATATTTCTTTGTTCAAATATTTCTAGACTATTCATTTCAAGTAATTTTTATATATAAACTAACTTTCATTTTATATTGAAGCTTGCACTTATATATTAACAAAATATATGCCAGACAGTTCAATGATAATCTTGTATATATATATAAGTTAATTTAATACAGAATTTATTGTATTAAATTATTATTAAATATAAAAAATTTAATTTGATTTAAAAATTTAATTAAAAAAAAATAATATCTTGTTTTTTAGTTTAAAATAAGATTTAACTTTATTATCCAACAGTTAATACAATAATGATACAATTTGTTACAATTCACAATCATTTATAGAATTTTACTTTGCTTATCTTTAACTTCCCTATTCTCAAAACCTCAAAATGGTAAACTCAAGTTTAATTATTTATTTAAATAATTAGTTCAGAAATGCATTTCCTCATTCTGAAGTTTTGAGAACAAAAAAGAAAAGAAAGAAATTCAAAAGAAATTAATATTAATAAAAGTTTAATTCTTTATTTAACAAATCATAAATCAAAGAAATGTTTATTTAATCAAAAATTTAACATTGACAAAATTTAACCCAAATGGTCAAAAAGTACTATAAGAATTTAACATTGACAAAATTTAACCCAAATGGTCAAAAAGTAGTACAAAACAAAATTATATGAAAAAAATGCTGACTTATAATATTTTAGTTTTATAATTACTACTCAATTAGTAGTATTTTCATTCATTAACAATATAAACAAAATACAAATTCAAAACATTGACCTTTATCATATTACAATTTTTAATAAAAAATAATTTATTACAATTTATTATGAGTAATTTATTAGGGTTTTTTCATTACCAATTATTATGAATAATTTATTACTCAATGGGTAACATTACAAAGCAACATTGTATGATGTTGGAAAGTGTCGTTAACTCCTCCCCCCTTAAGTTTGATTGTCCTCATTCAATAATTCCATTGGTTTAAGATGAAATATTACTGGAGCCTGGTTTTGATTGATATGTTTAACTGTAGAATTTTCATTTTCTGATGTTTGACTTCCTTCATTGTTGATAATTTACTTGTTTCTTCTTTTATTGAAATTAATAAAAGTGCTAATACTATTTATTATTACTATAATAGTAGTAATACTGAAATTAACATATCTGTCTCTTTGTCTATCATTATCAATTAAATTTATTGCTTTTATGTTGGTTGTTCGTAATGTTACACATTGAATTTTCACCCTTTATTAAATTCGGTATACAATTGAATTTTCTAAATTTACTAAATTTTCTTTATTAATTAAAATTCTATTAAAATTAATTTGAGTTACAATATTTTTCTTTTACAGGTTTAATTAATATTTCATCAAAAATTTCAAATTTTGTCTTAGGTATTTCGATAATATAAAATAGATTTTTTTTTTTTTTTTAATAATTAAAATTTTTTGCAAAATATTCTAAAACACTTGACAAGTTTCAAAAAAATTAAATCTTAAATAACCAAATAATTCAAGTGATAATTGCAATTTTTGTTTTGTTTTTACATTTTCTTCTATGGATTAATTTTTAAATGTCAAAAAAAAATATCTTGTTAATTAAAATTAATAGAATATTGCGAATAGATTTATTTTTAAATAATATTATTGTTAATTATTTTGACAATTTGAAATGACATTTATCAATGAAATTATAAATAAATTATAATTGAGAAAAAATCATTCAAACATTTAAATACTGTGAGAACACTTTTTTACAAAATACCTTTTTTAAAAAAAAATAGTAGTATACATGTCACTTGGGCATGGGAAAATATTTATGCAAATGAGGTATTATCCCAAGTTCAATGACCTTAACCGTCATACCGGCATCGTGATACCGGCATAATTAATTTCCGGAAAACACTTTTGTAAATAATAGACAAGGTCAACTAGATAATGTACAACAAGTAAGTGCAATGATCTTGTTGTGATAGTATAGTAACATAGATTATTGTAAATAATAAAAGTTTTATTTAGTTTTCACGATCAACCAGTTATTGTAACAAATAAAATGCAGATATTATTTAACTTGTTATTTGTATTTTAGTTTAAAGTAATTTTAAATGAAAAATAATTGGAGGTGTGTTTCTAGGTGTGTTATACTCTGCAAAAAATTAATAAATATTTTGTAAAAATAAAACAAATAAGTTAAGTTTCATATAATATCATTTTTATTATTTGGGAGGGAGGTACAATAGTAAGGAAAAAAAAGTGATTTATGTTTAACTGAAATATATTTTGAAAAAATTTGTTCGTGTAAATTACTTTGTAGAATATGAGGTAGAAAATGAAAGTAGTTTAAAATAGACTTATTCTATTTAGGTGTAGCCAGTCACGAGTTTTATTTTTTAGTTTTAATATATGCGTTAGATGGAATTTCAAATAAACTTTTTTAAACAACTATGTCAATTAATATTCTTATGCTTTTTGAAAAATACTTTGTGTAATGCAAAAAAAATTAATAAAGACTTGTAAAAATAAAACAACTAAATTAAGTTTCATATAATATCATTTTTATTTATCTAAGAATTGTGTTCTTTATCAAAACCTATAAACACTTAACTATAATGGAGATAACTTTGATTTAATTTAAATGAAAAGTAATTTGAGGGAGGTATAATCGTGAGAAAAAAGTTATATTTAGTTGATTTATTCTATTTTAGGTGCATTTCCAGACAGTCACGTTTTTTTTTTAGTATAGATATATGCATTAGATGTAATTTCACACAACTCTTTTTCAAGAAAGAGGTTTTAATTAAATTGTTAAATTTAATTCTGGGTTATATTACTTTGTATAATGCAAATTAATAAAAAAATATTAAATAGACCTATTTCTAGAAAATTTATAGAGATGGAACAAATATTAATTTTGTATATAAAGTATGAGTATATTGTATTTTTTAACAAAGTAAATTTGTACATTTGTCTTATATTATCAAAATGAAAGATTGCGGTAGAATTCAACATAACACAGAAATATGCTTGTCAGAGCATATTTTTGGGTTTATTAAAATGTTTTTGTGGGATATTCCCTTCTTAATCGCTGGTAAGTAAAAAAAAACAAAAAAGAAAAAAACCAAAATTTTCTTTCAGTTTTATTCGTGTAATTATATATACATTTTTTCTAGGTGGCTTTGCTGCATACGTTGCAGAGGTAACCACCGAATATTACGAAATCGATTTTTTTGTTGACGAACAAAATAATGATATCGTATTATTCAAAAAATTTATAGAGAGGCTAAAAAATTGTGACATCAATTTCCAAATGGCAATACCTATTTATTCAACGGAGGAGGCGACATATAGGATCGTATACGTGAGACAGGGACAACTTAAATTTAAGCTAAACTTCACGTTTGATCTTCCAAATCTTCTGCTGTCTTTCGAATTTGATATACTAAAATTTTTTATTTATCCGTTAGGGAAATTAGAAGAAAATAAATATAGTATAGAGTATTGCGGAAATGGAAAGTTGTCAATAATGACAAGACACAGGTCAAATAGTCGTATCACCTGTGTGGAAAAGAGAAACCAAAAAATTGATTATAGATTTTTTCGTCAAAATTATAGATATGTTTCAGAGACAATAAAAAACAAAAAAATTTGTAAAATTTTAGAAAAAATAAAATATAATAATAAAAATTAACCATAATTTTTTTATTTTATAATTTAAAAGGTTTTTACAGGTGATTTTTGTTAACTTTACAGATTTTTTTTTTTTTTAAATTTACAGGGTTTTAAATTTACAGTTTCAAAAATAATAACAAAAAGTTTTACAGATTTTTTAAAACTTTTTTCTCTTTTATAAAACCGAAAGGTACAGATAAATAATTTTCATTAAATTTTCTTTTTTCAGCTTTTATTTTGTATGTTTTTATTTCAGGTACAGTGATAACTTGGTGTTCTGCTGTTCTTCTAAAATTTTTTGATAAAATGCATACACCATCTTTGTCATTAGTTAAAATCATTTCCTTAATTCTTTCAAAATTTATTATTTTTGAAGAATCGTAATTTAGTCTTATTCCTTTTACTTTACAAACAGCCGATTCCGTTTGAGTTTTGGTAGAAAATATCTTATAGCTATAATTTTTAGGTCCTCCATTTACAAATTCTGTAATGTAGCTTCCAAATCCAAAAGACTCAAGCTCATCTGTCATATCTCCAATAAAGTTTCCCGTAGGAGGTTCATACTCGCCATCTTTTGAAATATATATTACCGAGTCTGTATCGTAATATAAAACACGTTCTTCTAATTTTTCAAGAAAACTATATAATTTTAGTCGAGCTTGTGCTGTTGTATAACAAGCTATACATACGTTGACAGTAGAAAGCGAATCTACATCCTCATTTTTGTATTTCCAATTTACCAAAAGTGTTTCTGTGTTAATAATCATCACATGTACAACATCTTTACTAGGATCCGTTATCAAATTATAAAATTCGGAGGGATTTCTAACTATTAGTGTTTGTGTTTGATTTTCTTTCTGCCCAAATTTTCCCCAAAATGAATTTAATATAATTTTTGCAAACTGTCGTAAACCTGAGTTTTTACAGATTTTTTCTGCATTTAGTTGAATATTTTCTTGTTCAAAAAACTCTTTTATGTATTTTTGTTTTGAATGTTGGCAATCGCAGTCTTTAGGCCAACCTGAAGCTTCTTGTTTTATTTTTAGAAATTTATCCATCATTTCAGTAAATAATCCTGTTTTGTTTAAATTTTTATCATATTGCTGTACCTTATAACTCCAGATTTCATGTATTTGAATTATTTTATAACCTTTCTCGATAGCTTTCATTACTTCATCTATAACCCAGGTTCCTGTGAGTATTTTTTGTTCTTCAGAATGCGTACAATCATCTTGATTGCTTTCTGAACTACAGGTTAAACAAAGTGTGAACATTAATTTATTATTTTGTTTTACGGGAAGAACTGGATGAAACAAATCATATGGTGGAAGAATGTCACACTTAATTAATCCTTCGATTTTTTTCAAATCAAGTTCGGAGCATTTTTCGTGTCCAACAAAAACTTCTGGATGTCCTATTGGGAATTTACCATATTTGCACACAAAGGGATATAACGAGCAAATATCAATATATTTTATTTTTTCTCCTTCTTTAGCTTTATAATGTAAAACTGTATTTCCTGTTCGTCCTCCATAAAATGCATCCCTAGGATTTAAAGGAATATTCTTTAAAAGTGGATGACTTAATAAATATGACATATCTTCTTTTTCATTTATTTGTTGCCGAAAATCACATTCCCACATTTCAATTACCTTATATCCAGATGATTTTAGTCGCTCTGATTTTGCTACAGTAGATTCAAATCTAGCATCCATTGTATCAAATTCAGTTTTACTTATCGGCTCGTTACGCCTATAACGAAAACATTTTGGGTGACCATGATAGTAGCATCCATGAAATTCAAAAATTTGTTTTGTTTCCAAACACAACCCATCTACTTTTAATCCATTTACAATTGCTTCTCGTTGTTTACCAGCGTGACGAATATTGATGCATCTCTGATCTTCTTCCCAAATTAACCATTGAAGAGCTATTTTTGATTGTATATCTGTAAGTCTATAGCCATTTTTTGGTATTAAGCCAATTATCTCTGGTTTTAAAAAATTTCTACGGAAAACTAAATTGCATGCTGATGCTATAGTTACGCCTTCGATAAAAGGACACACATTGCTTTCTTCTAACATAAGATTCCTAAACTTTATACAAGCTTCCGCTAAAATATATACATCATTTTTACAGTAATCTTCCAGCTCGGTTTGCATATTAAATTCAGTATGTTCATTTTCTTCATACCAAGCGATAAATTCTCTACGATAATTTTCTGTCATTGTTTCGATACCATAATAGTGTTTTAATGGCAATGGTCCAATGTAATTAGCATTTTCTCTAGTATTGAATAAATGTGGAAAATGACCTTTTTTTATATTAACAGATAATTCAAAAGCTTTCGGAAGTTTAGCCAGTGCCATTGGCAAATAATTTAACGAATCTAAAAACTTTATGTTATTTATTTCCATTTGAATAATTTTTGTTTCTCTCATGATTAATTTGGGTTGTAAATTACCTTTAATCAATAGTTCATTTAAAATGAATTGATGATCAAAACTTTGTCCATTATGAGCCAAAACCGTAACTTTCTTAAAGTTTTTTGCTAATCCAAAAATATAATCAACAAAACCTGAAATTACATTTGTTTTTAAAACTTTTGTCCTATAACCACATTTTAAGCAAAAATACAACTTAGATTCATTTATGCAACGATTGCATCTTGTAGAGAGAACACACAGATTTGGTTCGTGGAATTTAACATCTTGTTTTTGCTTTTGGTATATTGTTGTTTCTTGCATTGTTTCTAAATCATAAAATATAAAAAGAAAATCGTCGAGAACTGGTTTTCTTGTATCAATACTAATGTAACAATAATGATTTCTTTCTACAAATTTTTTACACTGTTTGCAAAACACAGTATAACATTTGTGTAAGCCACGCTTAACTGAATATAATTTGAAGCATTTTAGACATTTATGAACTTCTGAGCATATATTTTTAGAATGTTTTCTAAAGCAGTTTTCTCCTCTGAAAGATCGTTTACATGTAATACACGAAATATTTGTAGGTATCACATGCGGGAGATTGCTGGCAATAAATACAACCACCACCACATTTATGATAGTTTTTATTGCTGTATCCAACATTGCATTTTTCACAATAATAAGTTATACAAAAAACTGATGTAAGCGAGGTAATTAGGTTGTAATGGTTATCGTGATAATAGAGATTAATTCTCTTTCCACCGTTTCTTCCCTCAAATATAATATTTTTCTTGTCGCCATAACTGTAGACTACAATGTTGTACTCATCTCCGAAATGATTCTGTATTTTTTGTAATTCTGGAATTCCCGCGCTACTTGTTCTATCTCCTTGTGTTTTCTGCACTAGCTCGTATGCTAAATTCGTTTGCAATTTGTTAATGTCTTGTCTTATTTTTTTTATAATTGACGTCTTTGTCGACGAAAGCTTTTCCAACTACTATTGCACGATACAGACCAAGATTGTCTTTATTTTTAATACTCACAACTCCTGTTCGTTTCATGCACTGTTCTTTGAATGTAAAATAGTTTTTCTTTCGACCATTTCCTGTGGGTACATTCACTATGGTAGTAGTAAGTTCAAACGAATCAGTGTCCAATCCCTCAGAATTACTCTGAAAAATTTTATAAATTAACTCCCACATATCTTCAACCTTGAGGGTGCTTGCTGGTTTGTAGCTCATCCAACCCGGTGTTCGTTCTTGAAAATTATTCCCAAAAAATGTTATTCCAACAAGGTCGGTTGGATTAACGTTCTCAAGCGAGTATTCTACAATTTCGTTTATTGCATCTTTAAACCACGAAAGCATATCTTCGTTGCTTGGAGTCGATTTAATTTTAAAAGTTATTTTACGCGATAATATTTTAAAGCGATGAGCATACTGGTTTCTTTCATTTACTATTTCGAATTTTGGCTCTTCATCAATAAATATTTTTAAAAAAATCTTTTTGGCCATTCTAAATTAACAATTTAAAATTACTTTATTCTTTGAACAAAGCCGTAAGGGTTACTCCATATTTATAGTGCAAAAAAAAAAAAAAAAAAAAAAAAAAAAAAAATAAACATTTATTTTCAATCGGGTCAATTTTTTAAAAAACAATTTAATTTTTTTATTATAAAAGAATTCTTTACATTTTTTTTATAAAAAATTAAAATTAATAATTTATTCACACATTAAGGTGCAGCAAATATTAATTAAATATCAAAAACCTTGTGTCATATAAAAACAAAAGAAACTATTTGTCAATTCTTGTCTTAGTAATTTGTTTAAATGTTGATTGCAATAATGTGTTAATTAAATAAACAAAGAATTATATATTAACTATTTGAGGCTGTTGATTAATGTGTTTAAATTGTATTTTATATTACATTCTAATAAGAATTATTTTTGTGTTAAAGTTTCCAGAGAGTGTTTCATAAACTATTTTTTTTTTTTATAGTCACGATTATTTTATTTTTTTTTTTTTTTTTTAGTCAAGAAAGATTATTTTAATCATAATGTTTTACTAGAAAATATCTTATTAGATTATTGAAAACACTATAATGTAATATCGTTATAATTACAAATAAATCTGATTGGATTAAAAGAATTTAATTTTAAAGTTTTAGAAGAATTTAATTTTTGGGGTAGGGTAACCGAAACCTATGTCTTAATATTTTACAAAAGTATATAAACTCATGACAATTAACTTACTTTAATCAGTTTAGTACACTGAACAAACACTAAAAACAAAAAACGTCCAATTAAAAAAAAAATAAAAAAAATGGTAAGATTATGTTATTTATTTATTCTTAAATTATTTCTAATATTTTTTTTTTAATCTATATTAATTCAGGCAACTTTTATTAAAAGTATAATAAACATAGCAAAGGGTGAAAATGAACATGAAGAATACCTGAACATCGATACACTGGAAAAGGATAAATTATATAATGTCATCTGTTGGAAGTTTTTGGATACAAAAAGAGGTGACAGAGTACTTCTATGTCAGTTGCGAGATCCAATTAATAAGAAAAAATTTACAATTTTTATGCCAGAACGCTTCTCAAAGAAGGTGACTATTGAATCAGAGCTAGAAGAATTAAATATGACTCGATTCAATTTCAAATTTTTGGGGCGTAACAAGGAAAGAATGAATATGGCTCTGATTGAGCTGATTCCAATATAAATGTAATCTGATATAAAAATTTTTAAAATAAAAAGAAAAATAAAATTATATAACATTAATTTTGTGTTTTTTTATTTAACAATTAAAACAAACAAAAAACTTTTTAGGTTTTTATTCTTCTTTAGGCATTTTTTCGTAACAATGTAGGTCCAAAGATTTTTTAATACTTTGCCATGTTTCATAGTAATGTAGGTCTATTGTTGAACGTTTTTTTACAGGTTGCTGGTTCTGCTGACATGGAAGTTTGTCCAGATCTATCGTCTCATAAAGTGTAAAATCACCTTTCAAATGAAAGACATCACATCTGTCGATTTCAAATTCAAAAGGCTCTGAAACAGTGAAGTATTTTTCCTCCATAATATATTATTGTTATATTGGTATTTAATCTTGAATATTTTTGAAAAACTTAAAAATTTTGAATTTAAAAACTAACTTTTATACTCTAACAAAAATGTTTTGTTTTTTTTCCACCTATACACAAAATTTTATATGAATATGTTTAAATCACTATAATATAGAGGCGGGGTTAATAATTTAGAACTCCAGAAAAGAAAACTTGGAATTTTTTTTTAATGGTGTAATTTAAGGTAGTTGATTTTAGTGGTTCGGATTTTCCCGGGCGACGGCCGCCCCTTGTACGTTCGCGCGGCCGCCCTTTGTACGTGCGGACGGCCACCCCTTGTACGTGCGCGTGGCCGCCCTTTGTACGTGCGCCCTAGCGCCCGCGAGGCCCTGCTGGAACTCAAAAAGCCAAAAATCCGAAAATTTCTCCCCGTTCTGTATAATGTGCTGGTAGCCTACCTTGAGTGGGGGGAAACAGGTATAAATAAAAGGCCTTTGGCTTATTTTATTATAGTAAAAAACATAATGAGTGGTAGGAAGGCAGTAGTTGATCTACAATTTGTTGTCGGAAATAGTAAACAATATTTCTTGAAAGAATTATCTTTGATTGCTGAGGGGTCACTGATACCGATGCTGTTTATGTTTAAAGCACCTTATTCACCCGAGGAGTTAAATAGTGATGCTAAAAAGCAAAATGAATTCAATAAACAACAAATAAATGGTGTTAATTGGGATGATGGATTTATAGAATATTTAGAAATTAAAAATATTTTAAAGGAATATTTAACATTTGATATTGTTTACGTGAAGGGGTACAAGAAAAAGGAATTTTTAGATAAATTTGTTTCGTGTTCAGTACAAGTTATCAATTTAGATAATGACATTCCATCTCTTCAGAAGCTAAAGAATTTCACAACCATATGCCCTCATCATCACATTACGGAAAATTTACAAAGATGTGCTGTAAAAAATTGTATGAACTTATATATGTATTTAATAAAAGAAAATAATTGGTTTTAAAAAATGTTTGTTTTATTTATTATTGACCAAGATATTTTTTCTGACAAAAACATAGGTATTTCATAAAATAGTCTGGAATAGTTGCATTGAGCTATATGTAAATTCATAGGAATGTAGAAATCTTCTTGCTCCAATCTTAATTTGTTCTTTTCAATACACCTTTCAATATATTTGAATACATATTCTCGAACATTCAAATCAGCTCCATTGTTATATGACATTACTGCTTGTATAAAATCTAACATAAGACAAAAGCGGGTGTATTCATCTATATTCAATGTAAGTTTTTTAATATGTCCACAATGATTGAATTTTAGCGGAAATCCTTTTGAATTTAATTTTGTTTTGGCTTTTTTTTTTAAATCATGATAAAATTCATACCACTCCAAATAATTCATTTCGCAGATAACTTTGTGATGTCTTTGGAAAATTATTGTTGCAGCAAAATTTTCAATATTAAATCCAATTTGAATTTTTATTGTTTGTTTTTTATCCAAAAAATAAATATAGCTTAATAAAAGATTCGGCTGCTGCTGCTGCTGCGCTGGTTGATCATTTTCCGATGTTTTTTCAAATACTTCTGAATTTGTTGGTTGCTCCATTTTGTCTTTTGTATTTTTTTAAAGTGGCCAATTCTATTTCAGAGTTTGGTATTTATAGTTTTTCTCCCATATTTTATTTTTTAAAAATTTTTCGAAACCTTCTTTCTATTTTTCTGTCATTTTGGAGTGGGGATGATCTGTTGAATAAATTAAGAAAAAATTTCATGCTTTTACAGGAACTTCGCATCCATAGATATACACAAGAATACTGCCCGCAAACAGACGATAGATTACTTTGTAAGCGTTTATTGTTGAAAACAAAGCATTTAGATTGATTTTGTAGAAATTTTATGATCTCAATGTGAAAAGGCGGATTTCCAAATGAATCAAAATATTCTGCACACCCTTGAACTGGAACAAATATTGCTAACCAATGTGTTCCACTTTCATTAGAAGTATCAGTATTTACCACCAAAATACTAGGTTTTGAAATTTGTTTTGGCAATTGATCAAGAGCATAAACACCTTTAAATATTTTACGTGTCACATTATTACTTTTCAGTACCTTCGAAATCTGAAGTGTGTTCATTATCTTGTAAACGAGAAATATCTACTAGACGAGTATTTCCTTTTATATATGTTTTCAAAAATTCTGCTTTAAGTTTTCCATTTGTTAGGATTATATCGAATTTTTCAAGCAAGTTTATTAAGTTATTGGTTGTTTTTTCGTTATCGATATGTCCAAAAGAGTAATTTTCGATATCTGTTCTTTTTAAATCTCTGACAGGAAACTTATACTTTAATTCTTTTACAATCGTTTTACATTTTTCATTTATTCCGGCCACAGCAAGGTTTTTTACAAATATTGTATTGGTGTCGTCCGTACAGAACGACAAGTCTACTAGAACACAAGTCATTGTATAATGATGAGAAACGAAATACTAATCATTCTTTTATATGTTTAAGTAAACATTACGATTTCTATCAATTTCTATACTGGCATCAAATTCTGCAAATACAATGCATGTTAAAGTTGAGGTTAACGGAGAACTCAGCCTTGCTTCAATTTTTACTGTTCCTTGATTTAAAAGGTTTTGACAAGAATCTGTTGTTGATCCATCTGCAGATAAATCAAAAGCTAGTATTGTGCAGCCTTTTGTAAACATTTCTTTTGTAATCTGATGTCCTCTATCAGAGTGATGTATACCAGTTCCACTGAATAATGTTAAGTATGCTCGTGAATTATAAAAGTTATTGGTTGAAAAGTTTGTTTCTATAGGAGAATTAGGTACAGGCATTCCATTTACATATAGTTGAAACTGTGAAAGATTTTGATGTTCGAAAAAGTATAGATTTTTTGATCTTTTCCCATTAAAGTTTTCATTGTTTACCATACAAAATACAAGAGCCCTTGGAATTTGTCCTATAAAGACATTGTCCAATGATATATTTGAAGTATTAGATGGAATTGTAAATGTTTTAATTTCGTTTCTTTTGTAGTGATACTTTGCGTTTGCTTTTTCTAATACGGTATTGTGTGCTAACAATATGTTAGGATTTATAGTAACATGCTTCATGTATAAAGTAGCTTCATGAATCTTTAAATAGCTTTCGTCTGAATCATTGAAAAATATAAAAAAATCTTGTTTTTCTAATGTCAGAGCAATTCTCATGTCAACGTTATTTAACAGTAGTGTGGGAGTATTGAAGAAATCTACATGTAATTTTCCCATCAATTCCACCACTGCAGAATTATTATATAATTTCTGTCTTGCTTTAGAGCCACCATTGTCAAAAGTATTAATGTTAGGTTTGTCTAATTCCCAACCAGATGCTTCTAAATGTGTTTGACTTGAATCACTGCCATAATTTAGTAAAGTTGTCAGGTATGCCTTGTAATGATATAATGAGTCGGAAGGTGTAATGTTTTTTCCATTTAATGTCACATTACACTGTTTGATCATGGAGTGTAATAAATTATTTATAACACTTGGTTGTGGAGCTGCTTTAGCATCATTTCCGATTCCTGTTTTATCATTTGCACTCCAAGATGATCCATCTTTTTTTAATATTTGAACTTTAAATTTTATATAGGTGCTGGATAAATCTCTATAAGTATCTCCGTTTCCAAGTGAAACAAATTCAATGGTTGATGGTGATGCTTCTAATGAGGCTAAAGGGCTGTATGCTACCTCCTCTGAACGTAAAATGCTTGTTTGCACTGGTAAAGAAGCAAAAATATCTAATTTAGATTTCATACATTCCATTTTTTAGTTGAAAATATCAGATTTCTTGGTTTGCTTTTTGCGTCGTTTCAACTTTGAATGTTGTTTTTTAGAAATTGATCTTCTTTTTTTTATAGATTTCCGTCTTCCACCATACATTGAATGTAGTTGATTAACCATTGATTTTCGTAAATTTTTAATACCACTTTTGCCTTGATCAATTACGGTTTCTTTAATATGGGCACCTGATGCTATGTCACCAAGAATATTTTTACTTGTGTTTACAGCTTCTTTTTTAAAAAGATCCCAGCCAGTTGAAAGAACTGGTTTCAAATAACGAAATAAACTTCCAAATATGTTACCGAAAGCACGGCCACGCTGTATATTTGGATAAAACTGTAATAAAGGTCCAATATCATTAATTCCTCCTCCTACTTGAGAGGAATAATATCTCACGTTAGCTCGTTCCATGTTTGATAGAATCTTATTTGAGTGTAAGGCAATTTTTGTTGGATAGTAACTTGAAACAAAATTTATTGCATCACCGTATTGGTTACAGATTTTAATTGCAATAGTTTCAAAAATATTTTTCTCTATAGGTATGTAATGAATATTTTGAAATTCAATATTTATAGATGTTCTACAATTTTCTATGTTGATAGCTCTCAATGCCCGTACTTTGTTACTTCCAAAAATAGATGATTGAACTATATCTGAATAAATCATAACCATTCCATTTAATTCGTCTTTGTTATTAGCAATAGCTAATTTAAATAGTTCAGGTAATTTAGTTTTGAAACTTTTTAAACCTTTTTTCTGTTGAAATAATTCTTTTAACAATGTTTTTATATTATAACTGTGATTAACTTTTATAAAGAAGCTGTCTTCATCAAAAGTCTGTGATATTCGAATTAAACCTTTTTTGTTTTGATCTGCTGCTTTTTGAAAAGTTACATCATCGTAATTTTTTGTATTAGAGATATATGCCAAAATTTCATTAAAAAATTCTTTGAAAACTTGCTGTCGAGTAAATCCCGGATTTGGAGTTATATTTTTAATAAGTGTTGGTAAAAAATTAAACTTCCAATCATCCAAATGTAATTCCGAATCGTCATATGAATAATATGTGTAACCTATAGATTTGGTTACTTTGATTTTTTCAAGAGGTTTTTCAATGTTTGTTACATAAACGTTATACTCCCCAATATTAATAAGAGCACAATTCTCTTTGTTAAATGTTTCCGTTTGTAGGAAAATCGTTCAGATAAATTTCTGAAAGACCAACTTTCCAATTTCCATTTCTTAAATCAAAGTGATTAGGTAGTTTATTTTCGAATGAAGCTAAAGTATTTTCAGGAAACAGTTTTAAATTATCATTGCAAAACAATGTTATATAGAATTCATCTGGACTATCCATCTTTGTTAACTTCTTCTAAAACACAAAATGTCACACTATTTATATGTTTTCCATGCTGGAACAGACAAAGTTCTTTTCGGTGTTCTATGCAGGGATTCATTTTGTTTTTCGTTTCTTTGAATCAGGAAAACGTGATAGTATACCAGGGGAAATTTTAGCACCAGCTGATCTTAAATTGGCTTTTTTAGGAGATGGTGATGGAGCTGCTACTGTTATTACATCACCTCCTGGTGTTTCGAATATACGAAAGTCAGAACTTACGGAAGGTCTTTCAATTAATTTTACACCTTTGTTTATCTCATCTTGAGCTAACTTTTTATCAATATCTTCATCATCATCGTCATAATCATCAATATCATCTAAATTAAAACTTTTATCTGATTGTTCTTTTTTAGGATCGTATTCAAAGACATCATCTTCAACAAAAGGAATAAAATTTGTTTGTGTATTTGCTGTTTGATATTTAGGTGATATGGTTTCTGTATGTGCATTCCGTTTTGAAACGAATTTAGTTTGAGTTGCTGCATCAAATGATTTACCAAATGATGATTTTTCTGGTAATTTTTTTGCGAATCGTCTGTTGATTCCATATTTCATTAAATTTTGTCTATATAAATGCCATTTTTGAAGTGGTTTTAGTTTTTTATCATACAAAACCTTTTTCATTTTTTGATCTAGTATGTTTAGATTTTTATCATTTTCAATTAAACTTTTAAATTTGTTAAATATTTCAGGTGGCATAACAATCATTCGCTGCATTATGTCTTACTGAGAAGTTTTCCTATTACACCAGATAATATAGTTCCGATTAGAGTTGGTAAAAACCCACCATGTTGAACTAATATTTTTCTTTTGGCTTTTATACCTTTTTGTGGACACGCTAAGAGTCTCAATTGTTTTTTATGTTTTTTTAGTTTTGCTTTTTGTGATGGTGATATTTTGTTGTTTCCATTTAACACATTAATTGCAATTTCAGCAATACTTTTTATTATTTCATCGTCGCAATATTTTAGAATATTTTTGCGAAAATTCTTATTGTTGCATTTTTCTAGAACATGTAACATATGTCGGTTTTTCTTCAATCGTTTCATATTTTAAGCAATTGTTTAAATCTTTTGTAGCACAATAACAAACGCAATATCCCTCTGAGAATATATTGGATCTAATTCGAAACAAATCGTTAACGTCTTGTGTTAAATCTAATACAATATAACCATGTGGGCTTGATGTTGATTCATTATATACCCCCAGGAAGCCTTTTATATTTTCCGGATATAGTTGTCTAGCTAGAGGAAAAATCTGCGATTTATCTCGAGGGTTCTTAAAAAGCACCAAATATTTACAATTTAATGAAATAACTCGTGAGAATTTCCCCTGGTGGAAGACGTTTTGTGTTAATAATATAATAGACAAATTGCGGTGGTGCGAACCTTTAGTAAAAAATTCACATACTTGTTTGTTTGCTGAATCTAACATTAAATCATCTAAAACAACTAAAGTAGGTTTATTTTCATGCTCACTTAGCTCTTCCGGAATGTTGGTATAAAAGTCTATATCAGGGAAACCTATATTTCTTGGAACAGCAGAAATTTCTGGGTTACACCATTTTATTTTTTCAATTTTTGGATATATCAATCTAGTAATATTTTTAATTAAGTTGCATACAAATGTTGTTTTTCCACATCCAGATGGCCCCGCTACCATCATTGTAAACGGATGATTAAAATATATCATTATCGGCTCGTGTTTTAAAAGTGATTAAGAGGTAAAATAGTTTCGTTCTTGAAATATATATAAGCAGCGAAACTGTATTATAGCTTATTCTCAGTTTAAAAGATGGAGGTGGAGGAAGTGAAAGAGTTCTTAAAATCTTATTCCTCTGTGTTATTGAATGAACACAAGCAGCGTATTTATTATATTTATAAATACATTAAAAAATATTCAGCGACAGAAAAACTTACTTCAATATACGGAACTCATTTTAGTCTTTGTCCTTGGGCTTACGATAACTCAACATCTGGGCCGGATACATGTATCTGTTCCTTTATAGAAAATTATAAAATTGAGTTGAAAAATCTTATTAATTGGTACAAGCATAATGTCAAGGGAACAAATTGTACCTGAAATACATAGAGGCGCCAGACGAAACTTTCGTCGAAGAAAATTCATTCAGAAAGGTTTAAATGATACATGGCAAATCGACTTAGTAGAAATGATTCCATATGCAAAGTTTAACAATGGAAATAAATATTTATTGACTGTAATAGACACCTTTTCGAAATATGCTTATGCTGAGCCAATTAAAAATAAAAATGCTAATAATGTTTTACTTGGTATGAAAAATGTTTTTAAACGTGCTGGAACACTTCCAAAAAATATTCAATCCGATTAAGGGAAAGAGTTTTTTAATAAGGAATTTAGAAAACTTATGGAAAGAAAAAAAATTAATCATTATCATACATATTCTGAAATGAAAGCATCCATAGTAGAACGTTTCAACCGTACTTTAAAAAATTTAATGTGGAGGCAGTTCAGTTTTCAGGGTAATTATAAATGGATATCTATTTTATCCTCGCTTATTGAGAAATACAACTCAACATATCACCGTACAATTAAACTTCAACCAAAACAAGTTACAAAAGCAAACGAGAAATATATACTGAAAGACATTTACATGCAACCGAAGTTTTATCAGAAGGCAAAATATGAAGTTGGAGATTATGTACGCATAAGTAAATATAAGGGAACCTTTGCAAAAGGTTATCAACCAAACTGGTCAACAGAAATATTTACAATTAAAGAAGTAAAACGTACAGACCCAATTACTTACAATTTATTTGATTATACAAAAACTCCGATTTCAGGTTCTTTTTATGAGCCTGAACTTACTCGAGTCAAAAATTCTGACACTTTTCTTGTTGAAAAAATATTGAAAAGAAAAGGAAATCAGGTTTTTGTTAAGTGGTTAGGTTTTGATACAGATCACAATTCTTGGATAAATAAAAATGATATTATATGAAACTTAATTTATTTGTTTTTTATTTTTACAAGTCTTTATTAATTTTTTTGCATCATACAAAGTAATTTACAACAAGCATCAAAATTTTAATTTACATAATTGTTTAAAAAAGTTTGTTTGAAATTCCATCTAACGCATATATTAATACTAAAAAATAAAACTCGTGACTGGCTACACCTAAATAGAATAAGTCTATTTTAAACTACTTTCATTTTCTACCTCATATTCTACAAAGTAATTTACACGAACAAATTTTTTCAAAATATATTTCAGTTAAACATAAATCACTTTTTTTTCCTTACTATTGTACCTCCCTCCCAAATAATAAAAATGATATTATATGAAACTTAACTTATTTGTTTTATTTTTACAAAATATTTATTAATTTTTTGCAGAGTATAACACACCTAATAACACACCTCCAATTATTTTTCATTTAAAATTACTTTAAACTAAAATACAAATAACAAGTTAAATATCTGCATTTTATTTGTTACAATAACTGGTTGATCGTGAAAACTAAATAAAACTTTTATTATTTACAATAATCTATGTTACTATACTATCACAACAAGATCATTGCACTTACTTGTTGTACATTTTCTAGTTGACCTTGTCTATTATTTACAAAAGTGTTTTCCGGAAATTAATTATGCCGGTATCACGATGCCGGTATGTCGGTTAAGGTCATTGAACTTGGGATAATACCTCATTTGCATAAATATTTTCCCATGCCCAAGTGACATGTATACTACTGTTATTGACATTATTATGATTGGTGAAACGTGGTTATACTCAGATGAAGAAAAATTTTTTAATATACCTGGCTTCTCCGCATCTTTTAACTCTAACAATGAATCAAGAGGAGGTGGAACCGCTATTTTTATTAAGCATAATATTCGGTATACGGTTTTAGAAATAGCAATTTGAGCAATTCAATACTATAATGATTTCGTTAAATAACACTTCTCCATCCTTAAAAATTGCAGTTACCTACAAAAAACCAAGTGATAACAATAGCGATTTACTAGCACATCTGGATTTAATTTTTAACAAACACAAGAATATAGCTCTGATGGGTGATATTAATATTGATTTATTAAGAGACACAGGGCTTTCCAGATCTTATAAATTAATGTTAGAATCTAGCGGAATTACTATAAAAAACGTACCTAGTTATGAATCTGCTACTAGAGTGTTTAAAGTAGAGCTATTAAAGCTAGTTTTAAAAATTGAGAAAGCAAGGTGACGTATGAAATATATGAAGCCAAACAAAATTATTTTAATGATAAACTGCAATTAGCTGGTGGTAACCAAAGAAAAATTTGGAAAGTTCTAAATAATTTCATCTTAAAAAAATCAATTGAGTCGAGTAAGGTTATTAAAGAAATTAACGGTAATGGAATCAGAACATGTGATAGCTTTGAAATTGCAAATTTCTTCAATTCTTACTTCAGTTCAATCGATAGCAAACTAGCAGACAAAAGTACTGATGCTGAAAAATACGTAATAAAAAATAGATTCGTTGAAAAGTCATTTTTCTTAAACCTACAGATGAAACAGAAATGTATAACATCATCGTGCAATTAAAAAATAGCTCTGCTGGAGGTGTCAATGTTTTAGCCTTAAATTTAAAACATGTTGTATCTTTAATAAAACCTATAATTGTATGTTTGATAAATAGAATTCTAAGTACTGGTATATATCCTGAGTGTCTTAATACAAGTATAGTTGTACCTATCTTTAAATCTGGGTCAACATTTGATGTATCAAATTACAGACTAATTGCTCTCTCAAGTGGTTTTGGAAAAGTACACTAACTCCAGAATACAGGAGTTAGTGTAAAAAGTTGTAGATTTTGATACAAATCAATTTGGTTTTCAAAAGAAAATTGGAACAGAATCTGCAGTTCTAGAATCCACCAACTCAATTGTAAACAAATTGGATCAAGGAAATTATGTTTGTTCGGTATTTGTTGCTCTAAAGAAGGCCTTCGATACAGTAAATCATAATATTTTACCTAACAGATTGCATGAAATTGGAATAAGGGGTACAGCTAATAACTAACTCTACTCATATCTGAATAATAGAAAAACTATTACAAAAATTAATGGAGTTTTTAGTAATGAAAATCATATAAATATTGATGTTCCTCAAGGATCAATACTTGGTCCCACATTATATTTACTTTACATTCATAACATTCACTATGCGAATTTGCAGGCTAACTATAAGAACTTTGCCGATGATACTTTACTTATCTATAATGCTTGGACCTGTGAAGGACTTGAAACTCTTGTAAATACTGATTTGGGGATTTACGAAAATTGGTTAAAAGGTAATAAATTAACTATAAATGCGAAAAGAAACAAAGTTTATAATATATAAAATGAAGAATAAAGTTGATATAAATCACAATCTATTGGTAAATAAGACTAAAATTGAAAGAGTTCCTGCACATAAATACCTTAAAGTTGTAATTGATGAAAAACTGAAGTGTGCCTCTGCTGCACAGGTGGGTGCCTTCAGAAGAATTCGAATTATTCTCATATTATTTCGCACATCAAATACAATTTATGTAACTGGTCCAGCTATTCATTATGGTTTAAAGATAAAATTAGTGTTCCAATAAACAAAGCCATTAAATGTTTACATAAGTACGACTGGCTTACCCCAACAAATTAAAATTTTTAAACGCACGGGATATCTGAAGTTACCCGAAATCATTGTTTTGGAAAAATCGAAACTAATTTTTAAAATAGAAAAATGGGTGTACAAAAAAAAACATCATAATTACCAGAAGAAACAATATTCATATTTACAATACAAGAAGGGTAAACAATTTAAACGATGCCAAATCAAGAAGAGAGTTATAAAAGGAATATTTGTCTCTCGTCATCAATAAGGATTTATAATAAACTGCCGTTGGAGTTAAAAACAAGTTCAAATTTGGATATATATTTATCTAAAAACTGAAGCATTCATTAAATAATAACCCTTCGTTTGTGGGTAGCGAAAAGTGAAATTTTTCAATGCTCGTCGCACAATTCTGTATGAGCTGTAATATTTGCATTTTTATAATTATATATGTATATATGTATATATATATGTAAATATATTTAATTTTAAATAATTTACTTTGTTGAATAGTATTGGGAAGTAACTGCGATGTTTTATACCAAAACTATAAGTTTTGTTTATATCACAGTTAGAAAAAAAATAAAAAATAAACAAAAATAAATGTTAAAGTTAAAGAAAAAATAAAAAAAAAAAAATGTAAAAACATATGTATATCAGCAGGTATGTAAATTTTTAACAATAAATAAAAAAAAAATTTAATTTAAAATGCAATAGGTAGGACAGATAAAGAACAATGAGTGAAATGTTATATATTCCTATGCTTAGTGTGCTTCTTTTTTTGTTCTAATTACTGAAATTCTAAGAAATTTCTTTTGATGATATTTCTAAACAAATTTGTTTGTAAAATGTATTAATCTTATTATATTTCTTTGTTCAAATATTTCTAGACTATTCATTTCAAGTAATTTTTATATATAAACCAACTTTCATTTTATATTGAAGCTTGCACTTATATATTAACAAAATATATGCCAGACAGTTCAATGATAATCTTGTATATATATATAAGTTAATTTAATACAGAATTTATTGTATTAAATTATTATTAAATATAAAAAATTTAATTTGATTTAAAAATTTAATTAAAAAAAAATAATATCTTGTTTTTTAGTTTAAAATAAGATTTAACTTTATTATCCAACAGTTAATACAATAATGATACAATTTGTTACAATTCACAATCATTTATAGAATTTTACTTTGCTTATCTTTAACTTCCCTATTCTCAAAACCTCAAAATGGTAAACTCAAGTTTAATTATTTATTTAAATAATTAGTTCAGAAATGCATTTCCTCATTCTGAAGTTTTGAGAACAAAAAAGAAAAGAAAGAAATTCAAAAGAAATTAATATTAATAAAAGTTTAATTCTTTATTTAACAAATCATAAATCAAAGAAATGTTTATTTAATCAAAAATTTAACATTGACAAAATTTAACCCAAATGGTCAAAAAGTACTATAAGAATTTAACATTGACAAAATTTAACCCAAATGGTCAAAAAGTAGTACAAAACAAAATTATATGAAAAAAATGCTGACTTATAATATTTTAGTTTTATAATTACTACTCAATTAGTAGTATTTTCATTCATTAACAATATAAACAAAATACAAATTCAAAACATTGACCTTTATCATATTACAATTTTTAATAAAAAATAATTTATTACAATTTATTATGAGTAATTTATTAGGGTTTTTTCATTACCAATTATTATGAATAATTTATTACTCAATGGGTAACATTACAAAGCAACATTGTATGATGTTGGAAAGTGTCGTTAACTCCTCCCCCCTTAAGTTTGATTGTCCTCATTCAATAATTCCATTGGTTTAAGATGAAATATTACTGGAGCCTGGTTTTGATTGATATGTTTAACTGCAGAATTTTCATTTTCTGATGTTTGACTTCCTTCATTGTTGATAATTTACTTGTTTCTTCTTTTATTTGAAATTAATAAAAGTGCTAATACTATTTATTATTACTATAATAGTAGTAATACTGAAATTAACATATCTGTCTCTTTGTCTATCATTATCAATTAAATTTATTGCTTTTATGTTGGTTGTTCGTAATGTTACACATTGAATTTTCACCCTTTATTAAATTCGGTATACAATTGAATTTTCTAAATTTACTAAATTTTCTTTATTAATTAAAATTCTATTAAAATTAATTTGAGTTACAATATTTTTCTTTTTACAGGTTTAATTAATATTTCATCAAAAATTTCAAATTTTGTCTTAGGTATTTCGATAATATAAAATAGATTTTTTTTTTTTTTTTAATAATTAAAATTTTTTGCAAAATATTCTAAAACACTTGACAAGTTTCAAAAAAATTAAATTTTAAATAACCAAATAATTCAAGTGATAATTGCAATTTTTGTTTTGTTTTTATATTTTCTTCTATGGATTAATTTTTAAATGTCAAAAAAAAATATCTTGTTAATTAAAATTAATAGAATATTGCGAATAGATTTATTTTTAAATAATATTATTGTTAATTATTTTGACAATTTGAAATGACATTTATCAATGAAATTATAAATAAATTATAATTGAGAAAAAATCATTCAAACATTTAAATACTGTGAGAACACTTTTTTACAAAATAACTTTTTTAAAAAAAAATATGTGCCTTGCTTATTCTTCACAAAAATAGTACCTATTAAAAACCTATATAAAATTTTAATAACAATTTTTTTGGCTTATTATTAAGTATAAAATTTTAATACAAAATTTTAATTTTACTCAAATTAAAGTAATTTTTCAAAAAAAAAATTTATTAACTTTAAAAAAAATTCTTTTTATTTATAATATAAAAATTAAGGTAATTTATAGAATAATTTTTAGTTTACTACAGAACAACTTTATAACAGGAAAAATCTTTAATTATTACTGTTAAAACTTATTTTTATTTTCTTTATTTTACACTAGATTTTTCCTCTCAAATTTATTACTTTTAGTTTTAATACGATGAATCAAATTTTTATAGTGTTCTGTAAAGTCTTCGGTATCTGAATTCTCTAATTCTACCTTAGAAATTTAAAAAAAATTATTATTTTTTTCTTGATTATTATTTGTTATTTTTGATTAATTAGTTTTAATTATTAGAAAAAAATTTTAGTAGATAGTAATTAATAAAATAAAAAAAAATTATAATTAGTATTAATTAATTAATCTATAATTGTAAAGATGCTATTAGTAAATTTCAAATTTTTAAATTCTGACTACTAAGTAAAATAAAAATAGAGACAAAAAAAAAATTTTAAAATATAACTATTACTAGAGCTCTGTTTACTGTAGGTGTATATTTAATAATCCGGTTTAATATTTTATTTTATTTCTTTTTTTTCTTTAAAAAATTTTTAATATTTTATGTAATATTTTTTCTTGACGTCTGTTAATTATATTGGATTCTTCTTTTCTCCATACAGATGTGGATACTTATTTACGAAGATCCAATATATTTTTTTTAAAAAATTAATAATTTTGATATCTAATGTAATATTTTTTCTTTTTATTTATATTGGATTCTTCTTTTCTCCATACAGATGTGGATACTTGATTACGAAGATCCAATATATTTTTAAAAATTAATAATTTTAATATTTAATGTAATAATTTTTCTTTTTATTTATATGGGATTCTTCTTTTCTCCATACAGATGTGGATACTTATTTACGAAGATCCAATATATTTTTAAAAATTAATAATTTTAATATTTAATGTAATATATTTTTTTTCTTTTAATTATATTGTTTTTTTCTAAATTTATTATTTTTATTATTATTTTTTTTTCAACTTACAGGGTTATTAAAAGGACCGGACTCTGGGTCTGCATGTGTTGTGCCTTTCCACCTTCAGCGGGAATAGGCTGCTGTTGACGTGTCTTAATCTTTGTGACGCGTAACTCCGTTTTGCTCTCGCTACTTCGGGGCCTCGTTTCCTCTCCCTACTTGCTGCTGGTTCTAGACACATGTAGTGGCAAAACTTTTTCACTTTCTTTTAATTTTTTTTTTTTTAAAAAAGAATTTTTTTTATTTAGTTTTTTTTCTCTCCAATTAACTAATATTATTTTTTTTTTTTTAGTTAATAGTTTTTTAATTTATTTTTTTATTTAATTAATAATTCTTTAGTTTTTTTTTTTTAAATTTTAAAAAATTTTAATTCTAAATTGTAATTTTAATTTATTTATTAATTTTTATTCTTATTAGTTTGTTCAAAGTTTTTTTTATTGATTTTTTTTATACACGTTCTTAAATCCACTACTGACACTTACACGATCACTTGGCCGGTTCCTACTCCCTTGGATCCCCCTGGACCCCCAGGGACGCTTGGGTCCCTGCTCGCTTGGATCCCCCTGGCCCCTCCTAGGGACCCTTGGGTCCCTGCTCGGGCGCCAGTTAATTTAATACAAAATTTATTGTATTAAATTATTATTAAATATAAAAAATTTAATTTGATTTAAAAATTTAATTAAAAAAAAATAATATCTTGTTTTTTAGTTTAAAATAAGATTTAACTTTATTATCCAACAGTTAATACAATAATGATACAATTTGTTACAATTCACAATCATTTATAGAATTTTACTTTGCTTATCTTTAACTTCCCTATTCTCAAAACCTCAAAATGGTAAACTCAAGTTTAACTATTTATTTAATTAATTAGTTCAGAAATGCATTTCCTCATTCTGAAGTTTTGAGAACAAAAAAGAAAAGAAAGAAATTCAAAAGAAATTAATATTAACAAAAGTTTAATTCTTTATTTAACAAATCATAAATCAAAGAAATGTTTATTTAATCAAAAATTTAACATTGACAAAATTTAACCCAAATGGTCAAAAAGTACTATAAGAATTTAACATTGACAAAATTTAACCCAAATGGTCAAAAAGTAGTACAAAACAAAATTATATGAAAAAAATGCTGACTTATAATATTTTAGTTTTATAATTACTACTCAATTAGTAGTATTTTCATTCATTAACAATATAAACAAAATACAAATTCAAAACATTGACCTTAAATTATCATATTACAATTTTTAATAAAAAATAATTTATTACAATTTATTATGAGTAATTTATTAGGGTTTTTTCATTACCAATTATTATGAATAATTTATTACTCAATGGGTAACATTACAAAGCAACATTGTATGATGTTGGAAAGTGTCGTTAACTTATATATATATATATATATATATATATATATATATATATATATATATATATATAATATAGATTATATATATATATATATATATAGTTTTAGAATTCAACAGCCGGAAGAAAATTTAATTACAAATACTAAAATAAAAAAAATTTATTAAAAACATTTAAAGAAACAGTCAGTCAACATAAAAATACCCTACACCTATTCAAATTTAATGGGAAGTCATTAAAATCATAAAAGCTTTTATTACTTTGATCGTAAGACATTGCTAACCAAATTTTTTTTATAATACTAAAACTATTTTCTAATTATTTTATCAATTCAAAAATATTAAAAATTTTTACTAATTTATCTATTTAAAAATATTAAACAACGTTAAATTATTAGATTGCGATAAATAGATTCGTAAAATGCAATTACAAAATTATATATTTAAAACTTTTATCCAATTCAATAAAATTTTACACACGTGCAGCAATTACTCCTTTTCAGGATTTTTAGCTGTAATTCATTTACTGTTGAATGATTTAGCACCCTTGGTTAATTGGTTCAATTTTCCACCACTTTTAAATTTATTCTCTTAATTTACTTATTTTTTAATGTTCTATATAATTAAACTCAAAGTTATTCGAAAGAAATATTAATTTGTATTGTAATTTGTAAGTTTATATAATTTCATGGTTTTTAATGTTAGTTAAAACAATTAATGCTTTCATTAGCTTTTTATCACAAATTTTAATATACAATGATAAATTTAGAAATGTGCATATAATTAATTTTAATACAAATATAAATTTTACAACTTAAGTATCGTACAATTTCTTTTTACCTATGGAAACAATTTAATAAAATATATATATGATATAATAACAAGTAAAGAAACAGTCAGTCGGTGCAACCGACTTAAAACAACCCTACACCTATTTGGTTCAAATTTAATGAGATATCCATAACTCATTTTAACACCATAAAACTTTATTAATTTGATCGTAAGACATAGCTAACCAAATTAACTTTATAATACTAAAAACATTTTCCAATTACACTATCTATTGAGAATATTACAAATTCTTACTATTTTATCTATTTAAAAATATTAAAAAACAAAAAAACAAATAAATGAAATAAATGAAAATATATTTATTGCCACTCAATTGCAAAAGTGAAAAAATTTTATATATCAAATTTTGTGATTAAAAGCTAATCAAAGCATAATATATTTAATAATTCAAATTTTTCAGAATTGCAATTATTTTAAATAGATGAGGTTATGTACCTATTAGAAAAGCTTATAAACGTAAAATATGCAACAAATGTATTTCTAAAATATAATTACAAATTTAGAACTTTTCATATAATCCATTTAAATATAACAATAAATTTTACATAAATGCAGCAAGTTCCTTTGAATATAGCCTTTGAATATAGCAATGTCTTAATTATATATAACCTTTGGTAATAATTCAATTAAATATATATAATAAAAATTAGAAAAAAGGAATTTAATCGTTTATTAAAAAAATATTTTGTTTTTAATTTATAAAATATTATACAAAATTTATTTTATGCTAAAATTCTTAGCCTTTTAAAAATATAAAAGTGTTAAATAATAAACGGAAATAGGAAAGGACCCTCGTGTATCAAATTTAAAGTTTCTATCTTCATGAATTTTGAAGATAAGATTTTAAATATTGGGATTTCCTAGGAGGCGCCTGAACCACCACAACAATTAAGTCTAAATTTCGGGGAAACATGGGAAATAGGAAATATATTCTGTGGCTTCGTAATTGTACTCGTTTCGCCTCAAATCGATCAAAACCTTCTAAAATCTGAATTCATTGTCCGAACTCGACCAGAACCAGTTCACATGGTACTTTCATTACTAGTCCCCTAGAGTTAAATTTAGTCAAAATAGCGGCATTATTTTTTGAGTTGTGCTGTTAAGATATATGTTTGTTAGCCCTTCAACTTTTCAAAGATTCCAGAACCCGAAACCATAGTGCGATTTGCAGTCCCTGTCATACTTTCAATACTTGTTAACCCTTGTACACAAATGGAACGTTCTTATCCTAATTTCGTTCCTATCTTAATTTTAAGTTACTATTTTTATTAATTTCGATAATAAGCTTTTATACCTTGGGGGGTCTAAGGGGCTACTGAACCACCACTGCAATTGATCAAAAGTCAGGGGGACGCGCAAAAATAATAAAGAACACCCATGTGCCAAATTTGAAGTTTTTACATTTGTTTGAAGTTACTATCTTTATTAATTTAGAAAATATATTTTAAGGTATTCGGAACTGTGTGGCTGGTTCCCGACCCACTACTCCAATAGGGCCCAAATTTCAAGGGCAGTGAGGAAATAGGAAAGGACACCCTGATACCAAATTTGGAGATTCTATTTTCATTGGTTTCGGAATTATGTTCGTTTGGCCTGAATTCGATCAAAAAGTACTAAGTTCCGAACCCATTGTCCAATCCACACCAGACGAATTCCCCGCCGTAGTTTCATTACTAGAAATCTACAGCACAATTTAATGAAGATAGCGTCATTAGTTGTTGAGTTATCGTAATTTTTTATATATGTTCGTTAGCCCTTAGATCGAGCAATAGGTCCAGAATCCTAACCCGTGGGCTGATTTCGCCCATATGTAGTCCGCGCTGTACTCTAAATATTAGTTAATCCTTGTACTCAATTGGAACATTCTATCTTAATTTTAAGTTACTATTTTTAGTAAGTTCGATTATAAGCTTTTAATCCTTGGGGTACTGGGCCATCACTCCAATTGATCCCAAATTAGGGGACATGCAAGAAATAGTAAAGAACACCCTCTTGTGCCAATTTGAAGCTTCCACATTTTTCAAGTTGCTATCTTTAATAATTTTGAAGATATGCTTTAAGGTCTTCGGAAATGTGTATCTGGTCCCCGACCCAGTACTCCAAAGGGGCCCAAATTTAAAGGACAGTGAGGAAATAGGAAAGGACACCCTGATACTAAATTTCGAAATTCTATTTTCATTGGTTTCGGAATTATGCTCGTTTGGCCTAAATTCGATCAAAAACTTATAGGCTCCGAACCCATGGTCCAATCTCGACCATACGCAATACCCGCCGTAGCTTCACTAATAGTAACCTACAGCACAAATTTTATGAAGATAGCGTTATTACTTGTTGAGTTATCGTGAAGTTTTATATATGTTCGTTAGCCCTTTGACAGTTTAAAAGATCCAGATTCCGACGCTGAAAGCCTCAAAAAAATATTTGTGGAGTTCCCTTAATCCGTTTTTTTAATTCCCTTACTTTGCTATAAATTTGAAATTGTTTAACCGATTGACTTCAAATTTTGTATATGTGTTCCTCTTTAACAATCGAATTCACTCTAAACAGTCTTGGAAATTGTTACCCCTGGCCGCCCGACAATTTTTTCAAAAAAAAATTTGGAAAGGACATTACGTCCAATTTTGCGAAATATTGCTTGGTCGAAGTTACAAAAACAGGTTTGTTGAGTTCCGTTGACCCTTTGTGGCACAGCAGCTTTTTACAGATTTTTTCATTACTTTACTCTTAAGCAGAAACGGGTTGACTACTTGAATGTAGATTTTGTATGCGTACATGTATATGCTTATTTGTAAGTAAATTACGTCAAATTTTTGAAAGCAGGAAAACTTTTTTGAATTAAGGGAATGTTTAAAAAAATGTTTTGTCGAGTTCATTTAACCGATTGCGAAACAAAAACTTTGCAAAATAGTTTCCAAAACAATTTTAACGATTATCTCTAATATTTCTATACGTTTTTCTTCTGCTTCTTGACAATTTGGTGCTGCTTGAATTTTTTTTGTTAATTTTTAATAATTATGAAAATTTTCAAGTGAAATTTGATTAATTTGTTGAAAAATTCCTAAAAAACTCGTTTTAATAAAATTGCTTTATTACATTTTAAAATTAGCATGTACACCATTGTTGTGTTAACTTTTTTCAATAACATCAACTTAAAATAAAACCCCATTGAGAAGTCAAAAGGGTATACTAAATTTGCCATTATGTCATTATACTACGTAAATAGCAGTTTGCTTGAAGTGCCAGCGTTTGAATAAAATATAGTCGATGGTTTAGAAAAGGATTAAAAATCTGCTCTTCAACTTATATTTTGTTTTGTACTTACCTGAAAGTTCTACTACGCTCTACCTCGTTTGTTTATGATTTTAAGAAATGTGCTAAGATATAAAGAGATTTTTAAGAGATTAAGAGATTTTAAGAAAGCTTTTAGGAGATTTGAGAGAAATGGAACCTTCTGTCTTGAAAAACTGTTTTAAAATACTATGTATTTAAACATAATATATACGAAATTGAATATGTTTTGATTTTTTTTGAAGAAAACTGCAATTTTACACTGAAATATTTTTTTTAAAATACAACAACTGCAAAGTAGATAAAAAACAAAGATTTACGAAAAAATGTAGAGAGGGAAAATGTTACGTTATTTAAATTCAAAGATATTATTATTCGGATTGTTTATTAGCTTTATTATACCCTACACCTATAGAATAGGTAAAGGGGTATATTAACTTTGGTATGGTGTTTGTAACCACCTAAAGGAAGCGAGCTAGATATGAAAAAGTAAATATATTTGTGATCAGCGTGACCGCCTGATTCGATATAGCCATGTCCATCCGTCCGTCTGTTCGTCCGTCCGTCTGTCCGTCCGTCCGTCCATCCGTAGGCACGATAACTAAAAAAATAATGGAGCTATCTTGATGAAATTTTAACTATAGATTACTAGGACTGAAAGTACGGCGGGGATTCCATATGGGCGAAATCGGCCCATGGGTTCGGATTCTGGACCTTTTAATCGATCGAAGGGCTAACGAACATATATAAAAAATCACGATAACTCAACAAATAATGACGCTATCTTCATCAAATTTGTGATGTAAGTTACTAGTAATGAAACTACTTCGGGGATTGCGTAAGGTCGGGATTGGACCATGGGTTCGGAACCTAGAACTTTTTGATCGAATTTAGGCCAAACGAGCATAATTCCGAAACCAATGAAGATAGAACCTCCAAATTTGGTATCAGGGTGTCCCTTCCTATTTCCTAAGTGTCTTGGGAATTTGGGTCCCATTGGAGTACTAGGTCGGGGACCAGCCAAAAATTTCCGAAGACCTTAAAGCATATCTTTAAAATTAATAAAGATAACAATTGAAAAAATGTAGGAGCTTCCAATTTGCCAAGAGGGTGTTCTTTACTATCTCTTGCGCGTTCCCTTAATTTGGGATCAATTGGAGAGGTGGTTCAGTACCCCTCTCAGACCTCCCAAGTTTTAAAAGCTTATAATCGAAATTACTAAAAATAGTTACTTAAAATTAAAATAGACCGTTCAAATTGTGTACAAGGGTTAACTAGTACTTTAAGTAAAGCGCGGACTGTATAAGGGCGAAATCAGCCCATGGGTTCGGATTCTGGAACTTTTAGTCGGTGGCAGGGATAACGAACATATATTAAAAATCACGATAACTCAACAACTAATGAATCTATCTTCATGAAATTTGTGCTGTAGGTTATTGGTAATGAAACTACGGCGGTGATTTCGTTCGGTGAGGATTGGACAATGGGTTCTGAACTGAGAACCTTTTGATCGAATTTAGGCCAAACTAGCGTAATTCCGAAACCAATGAAGATATAACCTCCAAATTTGGTATCAGGGTGTCCCTTCCTATTGCGTAAGTGTCTTTGAAATTTGGGCCCCATTGGACTAGTGGGTCGGGAACCAGCCACTCAGTTCCGAGGACCTTAAAGCATATTTTCGAAATTAATAAAAATAGTAACTTGAAACAAATGTAGAAGCTTCAAAATTGGCCCAGGGTGTTATTTACTATTTCTTCCGTGCCCCCCTAATTTGCGATCATTTGGACTGGTGGTTCAGGAGCTCTCTTAGACCTCCCAAATGTGTAAAAGCTTATCATCGAAATTAATAAAACTAGTAACTTAAAATTAAGATAGAACGTTCCAATTGTATACAAGGGTTAACTAGTATTGAAAGTATGACGGGACTGCATATGGGCGAAATCGTACTATGGTTTCGGGTTCTGGAACCCTTGACAAGTTCAAGGACTAAAAAACAAATATCTTAAAAACACCATAACTCAAAAAATAATGCCGGTATTTTGATGAAATTTAAACTCTAGGTTACTAGTAATGAAAGTACCATGGGAATTGGTTCTGGTCGAGTTTAATTTCAAAGCCAAAGAATATATTTCCTATGTCCTATGTGTCTCCGAAATCTAGACTTAATTGTAGTGGTTCAGCTATGTTCAAAGGTACTTGATGCATTTAGTAAAATTTATTTGAATATTTAAATGAATTATATGAAAAGGTCTAAATTTGTAATTGTATTTTAGAAATACATTTATTGCATATTTTCCGTTTATAAGCTTTTCTATTAGGTATATAACCATTTAAAATAATTGCAATTTTGAAAAATTTGGATTATTAAATATATTATGCTTTGATTATCTTTATACCCGTGCATACATATATGACATCGGGTAAATTAGATTTGCTCCTCCGTTTGTAACGCATCGATCTAGACGAGCTAGATATAGTGTCAAGGGTACGTATCGGCTCAGATTCGAAAAATTAGTCGATCTAGCTATGTGTGTCTGTCCGTCCGTCCGTCCGTCCGTCCGTGTGTCAGCACGATAACTCAAAAACTAAAAGGGCTAGAGTCTTGAAATTCACACAAAGTCATTTTTAGACAATTTCTAGGTTCCCTATTGTTTTTGGTTAAAATCGGACCAAGGCTTCAGGGAGCTGCCATACAACTTTTTTGCACCAATATGAATTTCTTCAAAACTATTTATACTACGGGGATGAAAATTACACACGGTTAGTTTTTTAATGACTCCGGCACTTATATGAAGTTTCAAAATGTTAAGGCCCCATTTTCGGGGGGCTGCCATACAACTTCCTTGCACCAATATGAATTTCTTCAAAACTAATTATACTACGCGGATGAAAATTACACACGGTTAGTTATATAATGAATCGAGCACTTATATGAAGTTTCAAAATGTTAGGGCCCCATTTACGGGGGGCTACCATACAACTTCTTTGCACCAATATGAATTTCTTCCAAACTAATTATACTACGAGGCTGAAAATTACACACGGTTAGTTATATAATGAATCGAGCACTTATATGAAGTTTCAAAATGTTAGGGCCCCATTTTCGGGGGGCTGCCATACAAAGTTTTCGATTCAATAACTGTGAATCTAATAAAGCTACAAGGTTAAAATTAAAATTGGGCAGGTAAATTAATAGGGCAAGTTACTTGGCAAAGTTGGACATCACTCGGACCATCGGACTTTTAGGGTGGGCCAATTTTTTTTTTTTGTTTTTTTTTTTTTTTTTATTTATTTTTTTTTTTTTAAGCTTAAGTTATGGGACAATGAATGAAAATTTTTTTTTTTTTGTGATTTTTTTTTTTTTTTGTGATTTTTTTTTTTTGTTAATTTTTTTTTTTTTTTTAAGCTAAAGTTATGGGACAATGAATGAAAATTTTGTTTTTTGTTTTGTAATTTTTTTTTTTTTTGTTAATTTTTTTTTTTTTTTTTTACGTCAAAATTATGGGGTAATGAGTTAAATGTATAAGGGAAGTAAATTACGGTTTATTTTATACACCATAGTGGGTATGCACGGGTATCTAAAAGTTGACAAGGGCAACTATAATCTTCCTCGTTTTATCACAAAATTTAATAATCAGAATTTTTTCATTTTGTAATTGAATTGGAATAAATATATTTTCATTTATTTCAAGTTTTTTTGTTTTTTGATAAAGTAGTAAGAATTTGTAATATTTTTAATAGATAGTGTAATTAGAAAATGTTTTTAGTATTATAAAGTTAATTTGGTTAGCTTCGTCTTACGATCAAATTAATAACAGTTTTTATGATGTTAAAATGACTTATGGATATGTCCTTAAATTTGAACCAAATAGGTGTAGGGTATTTCTAAGTCGGTTGCACCGACTGACTCTTTCTTTATTTATTTTTAGTATTATTAATATTATCTCATTTAGCTTTTGCACTATTGAAGACTATTTGAGAGCAAAAAAATTAGTATTATTAATTACGTGAGCTTTTAAAATAAAGGGTAACATGCGTTAATACCAAAAATTAGAAAATTTTATTAAATCATTGGTAAACAGGGTTAAACCAAATTAACCCTGTGGATTTATATAATTAAAATGCTGATACAAAATTTTCAATAAAATTCTTTTAATCGTTTAAGCAAATGAAATTTCTAGAAAACTTCAGGGCGTCGTCGTGAAAAACGGGTTAATCGTACTTAATCCTAAAACTTTTTGCAGGCTGTCTTTTGGACTGCCAAATTAACCTGTAAAATTGGATACAAATCGGAAACACAATTTTTTTTTGAAACCCGCCAGGACGAAATTGGTTAATTCATTCCAACCGAATTTATACAACTATTGCAGTTGCTAAGGGGAACATCTGTGCAAAAATTCAAGTCAATCGGTCAAACCGTTTTGACTCGACATTAAAAACATTGAAAAAGCTTCATTGCGCCCTATTGCTCAAACGGGTTAACCAAACTCAACAAAAATTTGTGTCAGCCTCTCTTTTCGACTACAAAACCACCCTGTAAAATTGGACCCAAATCAAAAACACAAAATTTTTTGGAAGCCCGCCAGGCCGAAATTGGTTAATTTATTCGAACTAAATTTATACACCTAATTCCGGTTGCTAAGAAGAAGATTTGTGCAAAATTTCAAGTCAATAGGTTAAACCGTTTTGCCTCGACATCCAAAAACCGAAAAAGCTTAAAACGGCTCTGGAGTTTGTAACCACCTAAAGGAAGCGAGCTAGATATGGAAAAGTATATATATTTGTGATCAGCGTGACCCCCTGAGTCAAGATATAGTCATGTCCGTACGTCCGTCCGTATGCACGATAACCCAAAAAATAATGGAGCTATCTTGATGAAATTTTAACTGTAGGTTACTAGGACTGAAAGTACGGCGAGGATTGCATATGGGCGAAATCGGTCCATCGGTTCGGATTCTGGACTTTATAATCGATCGAAGGGCTAACGAACATATATAAAAAATCACGATAACTCAACAACTACTGACGCTATCTTCATCAAATTTGTGCTGTAGGTTACTAGTAATGAAACAACTTCGATCAATTGGAATGATGGTTCAATATCCCTCTGAGACCTCTTAAGTTTTAAAAGCTTATAATCGAAATTATTAAAAATAGTAACTTAAAATTAAGATAGAACGTTCAAATTGTGTACAAGGGTTAACTAGTACTAAAAGTACAGCGCGGACTGTATAAATGCGAAATCAGCCCAAGGGTTCGGACTCTAGACCTTTTAATCGGTTTCAGGGCCAACGAACATATATAAACAAGTAAAGAAACAGTCAGTCGGTGCAACCGACTTAGAAATGCCCTACACCTATTTAGTTCACATATAAGGACTTAAATCGACTTCACATATAAGGAGGTCACGCTGATCGCAAATATATATACTGTTCCATATCTAGCTCGCTTCCTTTAAGTGGTTACAAATTCCATACCAAAGTTAATATACCCTTTTCCTACTTCATAGGTGTAGGGTATAAAAATTGATTAAATACTATAAAAACAAAAAAAAACAAAAAAAAGATTTTCAATTCATGGATAAATAAAAATGATATTACATGAAATTTAATTTAATTGTGTCATTTTTACAAGTCTTTATTAAGTTTTTTTCTATTATACAAATTAATTTACGTGAGCATTAAAATATTTATTTACATAGTTATTTAAATAAGTTTGTTTGAAATTCCATCTAACGCATATAAGTTAAGAATTTGCTACTCCGGAATTATTAAAAAAAAACTTTAATTTTTACTTTAATATTTTTTATAGAATTTTCTGAAAAATGTTTTAAAATAAAAAGAATTAATTAAAAGTTACGTCTTCGTTATTGACTATCCAATTAATATTGACATAAAAATAATTAAATTTATGGTTATCCAAAAATTTTTACTTGCATTCACATGTTATTGCAACGTGATTTTTCGATGTAGGAAATTATGATTTTAATGTTTCCCAACTGTTATAATTTTGCTGATGAGACAAAAATCGTTGTGAAATAATTAAGTGCGTTAACTTTTGCGAGTGGAATTTGACCCGTATAATAAATGTTGTTAACTCTTCCCCTCTCAAAAATCGAATGGCTTCATTCGATCACTGTCGAGGAAATGGTGACTTGGAAGGTGTTCTTTGTAGTGCGATTGGATGATATTCTCTCGTAATTTTTTTAACTGTTGAATAGTTAGCATTTGGATGATTTTTGCTCGTAATTTTTTTAACTGTTGAATAATTGGGATCTACTTCATCTTGTTCTTTGGATTTACTTGGATCTACTTGGCTATCTTCTTTAACGGGATGTTGATTATTGATAATTACTTTGTTCCTTCTTCTCTTTAAATTTATTGTTACAAGAAATATTTCTATTATTATAACGGTGACTGTACTTGGTATAATGCTTAATAAACTAATAATTTTGTCTTTGAACCTATGTTGTTTTAAAAATTTAATTTCCTGCGTGTTATTGATGTGAATGTCCTTCAACATTTCTAATGAAAGAAGTTCGTGAAATTCTTCTTTTATCATTTGTGGCTGGAGTTAAGGCGGTAGTACTTTAGTTGTTGTTAGTTCTTGTGATATGAAAGTTCTATTATTTATTGATATTTTGCATTTTCGTAAATTATTAAATATGTCCCCTTAATTGTTTTTTCTTCACCATTTGTGCTAATTGTGCCGTTAAACTGATTCAACAGGATTATTCCGTCGCTGATTTCTTCTACGTTTGGTATATGATGTCCATTCGTGATGTTACATGTTGAACGTTTCCCCTTCAAAATATTCGGAATGCAAGTAGAATTGGATATGTTTACAATATTTGCTTTATTACATAATAAAATTGAGCTTATGCTCTTACAATCTTTTATAATTCCATATACTTGGTTTTTATTTACTAAAATATTATTAAAATCTGTTTTTACAATTGTATTATTAGTTTTTGTTAATCTTAAAGCTAAATTATCAAATATTTCGTATTTCGTTAAAGGAATTTCAACAAGATAAAATAAATAAGTACCATTACAAATAATTTTTATATTACTATAATTTATAAGGAAAATTTTCTTGATTCAATACTTTTGTAAGTATTGCTTTTTCAGTTTTTGGTAACAATACAGAATTTATAACCCCTGCTTTAGCCCAATGGACCGCGTAGTTGATATTGATAACTTCTAATTCTTAATAATTAATAATTTTAATTTATATCGAATTTTTTCAGCATTTTGATCATTAAATTCATTACGTGACCTAATATTTTCTATGATTGAATTTGTGACTTGTGTTATATTATTAATTTGGTCGCTAAACACCTTGTTTATGATTACTTGTGAGTTGGTATTTTCTAAAACATCATGTAATTTGCTTTTAATCATCACAAAGTCCTTATGATCATGCGTTCCGGCTATCCATTTCCATAAGCTTCCAACAGCATTGATAGCTCTCTTGTGTTTCTGGTGTACTTCGAATTCATCTAACAGATCATGAATTTGTAAAAGTCCATGTTTCAGATAAGGATATAAGAAATGAGATTTTGTTACTTCTTCTTCTAGTATGAAATTAATTTCTTTTAATGAATTTCGAATTATTGTCAGATCAATTGTGTGAATTAATCTAAAGCTTCCTTCTTGATTCATTTTTATTTAATTATTTAAAAAGAAAATTATTCAAAAGAAAGGGAAAACCGAGAGAGGTTGTGATCAAAGTAAACCCAAGACAACAAAAAATTTTTTTTTTTTTTAAAAGATATTTAACCAATATCTAAAATAAGATTCGAGATTACCTGTGATTTTATTAAATCAACTTTTCGCAAATTATTGAACGTAAATTATGAATATTATATTAAAAACTCTTCAGTCCTAAATTATAAAGATTTAATAAAAATAAGAAAAAATTATTTGGAAATATAAAAGTAAATGCTGGATGAAGATACGCTTATTTTCTTGATTATATCAAAAACTAAAAATAAAAATTTCCTTTAAAAGAAAAAAGGAGATTTGTGAGTTTAAACGATAGAAAAAATAAATTTATTTCTTATATTATTAAAGCTGTTAAATATTTATTTAATGTTTATTGTGTTTTTTGGATAATAGTTATTAATTAAATTTTATCCTTTGAAATAAAGAGAAATAAATTTTATTAAGGAAACTCAACAATATTACTTTTTTTTTCACAGAACGGTCGATTAATGTTTCAAAAAAATGGAGTAAGCGATCAATATCAACGTCAATTCTTATCGAAAGATTAAAAACTTTGACTTATTTATTTAATCTTGTTTTACAGATATAATTATTACTTACTTTTCTTTTAATACAAGTTTTATTATCTTTTTTCCTGAGTATTTCCTTTAAAAATTTTTCTTTTTCAAACATAAATTACTACAAAAATTTTTTTCAATTAATGAAATAATATTATGATTATTTGCTATAAATAATAAAATTCAGTAAAAATATAATAAAAATTTAAAGTCATATAATTTTATTACAAAAAAAATTTTTCTTTTTATTTATTTAATTCCTTTAAGAAATATTTATTTATTTATTCTCATTAATTTTTATTTATTTAGTCAAAATAAGTTTTGTAGTTATTTAATTCCTTTTAAATTATAATATTTTATTATTTTAATATAAATATAGTCAAATTTATTTAAAGTATCTTATTTAATAAAAGTAATATGTGGTAATAATATGTGGTAAACTTCAAGCATATGGAATCTTTTTCTAATCAATTTTATTTTATAATTTTTACAATTTATTTCTATTTAAATGTTACCTTATAATAAAAGTTTTAATAAAAAATTTCAGAAAATTATCAGATCTGTTAAAAATTTATTAAATTTTAATGAAAAGATCGTTATTTTTATTTTTTCAATTATAATATTCAATTTTAATATTTAAAATGTTTTTTTTTTTTTTTTTTTTTTATTTTTATCTTTTTCTTTTATTTTTAATTTTTTGTTATTTTTCTTTACTTTTTGTAAATTTATATAATCAAGTTTGATTTTCACACTTTTCTCTCTTTATTTAGAGATACTTATTGACGTATGAATCAACTATAATTATATTAATAATTTATTAAAATTTATACGAAGTTATACAATTAAGTTTGATTTTCACACTTTTCTCTCTTTATATAGAGATACTTATTGACGCATGGACTACTATAATTGTATTAATAAAAATTTTTTTGAAAGTAATTAGATATTAAAAGTTTTGCGATTCTGCGCCCAAAGCAGCCTCACTTTGGGTGAATTAAGGCTTGATTCACAAAATGCAAAATACAAAAATATTTAATTTTCTATACTATTATTTTTAAAATTTTTTTTCAATTTTTTTTTTTTTTATTTTTAAATGATTTTAATTTTACTTTCCTTTAATCTTTTTTTATTTGTTTTTTATACAAAATTATTTTTATTTTTTTATAATTTTTTTATTGTTTGTTCTTTTTTTTTCTTTCGCAATTGCTTGAAGTTTGTTTTAAATTTTAATAGAATTGAAGTAAAATTTAGCTTACTTGAATATAATTCATCGGAGTTGCAAATTGTAGGAAACCATTTGCAGTCTTTGGTACCAACGAATTAGGCGGCTGCTGACACGTACTTCTGATGATCTTTGTTTCAAGCACACCATAGTGCAGCTCCTTTTTGTTCCTTTTGGAGAGCTACTAACGGGCCTCGTTTCCTAACCCTTCTTGCTGGTAAGATTTCAGATTTTTTTTTTCCTACTCGCTGCACGATTTAAGGTGTCGTGTTTTAACCAAGTGCTCACCTGTCTTTAATATTGAAATTGCAAAAAAAATATTTTCTATTACTTTGTTAATTATTAGTAGTGTTAGTATTGTTAGTAATGTTAAAAAAAAAAATTGGTTTGCACTATTATTTTGTACAATTATTCGTAGATTAGCTTTTTATTGATTTTCTTTTGTTTTAAACACAGGATTGTCTATTTTTCTTTTTTTATTATTTTCTTATGTTTTATTTTAAAAGTTTATTAAAAATTCAAATTTTTCCTTTTTTCTTAATTTAACTGTTTAATTTCAAATTAATATAATTATCTTTTCACTAAATGTTTTTTCTTATAGTTCTTTTTCTTTAAAGTTTATAATAATTGTTTTTATTTGTTTTAGATTATTTTTTTTTTTCTAATTTTTTTTTTTTTGGATCACACTTTACACTACACCGTTAAATCTAATGGTCCCTGCTCGGGCGCCAGTTAAGAATTTGCTACTCCGGAATTATTAAAAAAAAACTTTAATTTTTACTTTAATATTTTTTATAGAATTTTCTGAAAAATGTTTTAAAATAAAAAGAATTAATTAAAAGTTACGTCTTTCTTTATTGACTATCCAATTAATATTGACATAAAGATAATTAAATTTATGGTTATCCAAAAATTCTTACTTGCATTCACATGTTATTGCAACGTGATTTGTCGATGTGGGAAATTATGATTTTAATGTTTCCCAACTGTTATAATTTTGCTGATGAGACAAAAATCGTTGTGAAATAATTAAGTGCGTTAACTTTTGCGAGTGGAATTTGTTAACTTATATTAATACTAAAAAATCGTGACTGATATAGTCTAATTTAAATAACTTTTCGTTTTCTACCGCATATAAGTAATTTACACGAACAAATTTTTGAAAAATATATTTCAATAAATTATATAGACGAAAGATATGGCAATTAAAATAAACGTCACCCGATGATAAACCACATACCAATGGAATATGTAGATAACTTCCTCTACCTTGGCTGCATTATAAATAGTAGCTGAAACATAAACGCCGACATTGAAAGCAGAATCAAGAAGGCTAGGGCAACGTTCGATCGCTTACAGCCTATATGGAAAAGCTTTCAAATATCCAGCGGTACCAAATTTCGAACATTTGGAACCTGCATAAGGACCACTTTAACATATGGAAGTGAAACCTGGTTAGTTACGAGCAACATCACACAGAAACTGCATTTGTTCATTAACAAATATCTAAGAATTATATGCAGAGTATGACCCATAACACAATAAGCAATAATGACCTATGGAAATATGCCGAAGTAAAACCGATTAGGCAAGATCAAAAGGAAAAATGGCACAAATTGGAAGCACAAGATTGGAACCCACAAGGAACCCCAAGACCAGGCAGCGCAAATAACACCTGAAGGTGAACAATATTAAAAGAACTGACCTCAATTGGAAAAACAGGGGAACAAAATAACTGCTCCGAATAGAGGCAGATGGAGATTACACCCAAGAGGAGCAACAAGGACAAAAAATAACATAAATCACTTTTTTTCCTTACGATTGTATCTCCTTCAAATAATAAAAATGATATTATATAAAACTTTACTAATTTGTTTTAATTTTACTAATATTTATTAATTTGTTACAGAGTATAACACACCTAATTCCAATTACTTTCCAATTAAAATATTTCTTTCTAAAATAAATATTTCTTTTGAATAACTTGAAATAACTTTCGAAAATGAAAATCAGTGTCAGAGATAACCGAAGAATTATGATTGTAATACTTATTTATAACAGATATGCTCAAAATTCCTTATCATAAATATAAAAGATGAGAATTAATCAAATCTAATCCGAATATTTCAATCTAAAATTAATCTTTTACATAGCTGCAACGTGGATTATATCATAATTTAAGGAAAAGTAAATATGATTCCTATAAATTAAATCAAAACTGAATTTTTCAAATTAACAGAATTAAAATATTGGAAATTGAATTATGTATAACATTATAAAATATTAAGTATATTAAGAGAATAAATTTAAAAATTATTTAAAGTTAAAATAATTAATCAAAAGTATTAAATAATAAAGCAAATGTAGTACAGCAAAAATTAATTTATTTTTTACAGTATAGCAAAAATTAATAAAATTTAAGAAAAGTAATTGCTGCATCTGTGTAAAATTTTATTGAATTGTATTAAAATTTTAAATCTGTGTTTTTTAATTGCATTTCAAAAAATAAAGTATAAAAGCAAGATTCAGCCAGTTTTTTGAAATACTATTTTGTTTATAAATGAAGCTCAAAAAAATATTTGTGGAGTTCCGTAACCCATTGTGGCACAACAGCTTTTTACAGGTTTTTTCGTTGCTTTGCTATATATTAGAAATGATTTAACCGATTCTTCAAATTTTGTATATGTGTTCCTCTTTGAAAATGAAGTTCACTCTACTAACAAACTTGGAATTTGTTAACCCCTGCCGACACGACGATTGTTCAAAAAAAAATTTGTAAGTAAATTACGTTCAATTTTTGAAAGTAGGTACAACTTCTTTGAAATTCCCCAAATGCTTAAAAAAATGTTTTGTCGAGTTCGAAACAAGTTTGCAAAACAATTTGAACGATTATATGTAATTTTTCTATACGTGTTGCTTCTTGACAATTTGGTGCTCCTTGACGATAGAGTTGAGGATGGTAGGTTTCCGGCGAATAATGTTAACTGAATTAAAATGACTTTAGGTCGAAAGGATATACTAAATTTGCCATTATGTCATTATACTATGTCAATAGTAGTTTTCTTGAATTGCCAACGTTTAAATAATATATAGTTGATGGTTTAGAAAAGGTTTTAAAATCTGCTTTTCAACTTATATTTTGTTTAGTACTTACCTGAAAGTTGTACTACGCTCTTCCTCGTTTTTTTAAGATTTTATGAGAGAAATTTATGTTACTTTTTTGAAATTTTTTTTTTAAAATACTATGTATTTAATTATTTAATCATTCCTTAAAGGAGTGGAAAAGGAATAAAAAAAAAAATATCTGACCAATGGCGTAGTGGTAAAGGCGCCGCCTTTCATGTGGAAGGTCTCGGGTTCAAACCCCGGTCAGATTATATCCAATAAAAAAATATAGTAATATTGTTTAATTATATCGTAATAGTTTATATCGTAATATAAAATAAGGTTTCATGAAAATATATAAATAATTCTTGTGTAAGATTGTAATATGGCGCACAAAGTTAACATTTGTACATTCATATTTCATAACCTTATACAATAGCTACAGCCGAGTAATCAACGGCTTAGTGAATATTATGAGTAAAGAAACTGAAGCCTAGTTTAAAAATAAAAACTTGGTGAATGCCCTATACTCCTTAAAGGAGTGGAAAAGGAATAAAAAAAAATGTATTTAATCATAATATAAATGAAATTGAATTTTTAAATTTTATTTGAAGAAAAACTCCAATTTTACACTGAAATCTATTTTTAAAGAACAACATTTGCAAAGTAGATAAAAAACAAAGACAATTTGTCAAACCGTTTCTGCTTACGAGTAAAGTAACGAAAAAATCTGTAACAACATGCTGTGTCGCAATGGGTTAACGGAACTCAACAAACCTGTTTTTGAGACTTTGACCAAGCAATATTTCGCAAAATTGGACGTAATTTACTTACAAATTTTTTTTGGAAAACTGTCGGGCTATAAAAGTTGTTGGGCCGCAATGGGTTGACGGAACTCCACAAATATTTTTTTGAAGATTTCTTTTAAAACAATGCAGTATTTCGAAAAATTGGCCAAAACTTGCTTTTTTACAATTTGCAAGCTTCCGGGCAACGCCGGTTGAACCTGCTAGTATATTAGAAGATAGAGCAAATGAGAATAGAAATTTGTTTATTAGAAAATCGAAGATTGCTTTAATTTTTTTATGAATATTTTTTGCGGGTATAAAAAAAATGCATTTTAAAGGGAGCAGTAAGAAATCTTGACATTTTTAATCTCGCTCTTCAAATTCAAAAATATCGCTTTTTAAAATCTCACCTTTCAAAATCTACCCCATTTTGAATATGATATGAACAAGTAGATATTAGAAACAAAATAGGAGGTAAATAAAAACAAATTAATTTGTTAAGTTTCACAGTAACTTTTGAAACTTTACAGCAGGAGTCTTTCGCACCAAAAACTTATCACTAATCGAATAATCATTTATTTGACGTATTTTTATTGAATCACAGCCATGTTTAACAAAAAACAATGAATTTCGATTAGTAAAAACCATAATACTACAACTTAATAAGATATGCTGACGCCCACCTTTTGTGGAGTAGTAGTGACAACTGAAGACAATTACATTGGTTTTTAACACGAATAAAAAATTGTAATCGAATTAAATCCTTCTAGGTGCAGTATCATGAGTAAAAACATTCACTTATTAAAATATAAATATTTGATTAGTAATAAGTGATGCTATAAGGCCCAAATCTTTTAGATAATAAACCAAAAAATTACATTTTAACTATCAATAGTTTTAATATTGTAAACTTATAATAAACTTAAAAAAGCAAATCAAAATTAATATATATAGGGTGTCCGGGACTCAAGTACGCGCACTTCACTCAGTGATTGGGGGCATTAAAACAAACAAAAAATTGTACCGGAGGGGGGGTCTATTGTGAACCCTTTTCGAGTTATGAGGGATTAAAGATTTTTAGGAGACTTTTCATAAAAAAATCAATAACTTTTGAACAGCTTCCTGTAGAGAGATAAAAAAAAATCCATTTTGTAGGGTAAGTTGTCAGCTTTAATTGTACTAATGATCCCCATATACCCAACAGTTACAAAGTTATGAAGGTTCAAAATGATCTAGAAATGATAGAAATATCTGACATTTCACAATTTGTTATATTAACTAGTAAAAAAGCCTACTATTGCGCTACAGATTTAATAAAAGGAAATTCGCTACCTAAAGAACATTAAGTTAACATTATAATAGTTTGTTTTAGTTCTCTAAGTGATATTATAATAAAAGTATATATATTGAAATGTAAAAAACAGCTTTATACGTTTTGATTTTTTTTCCCCTTGCAAAAAATTCAAACTAAATATTGCAGTTATTTATTAGTTCTGTAAGTGAAATTAAAATAAAAGTTTACATACTGATAAGTGATATGTAAAAAATGTAAAAAATTGTTTTATACGTTCTTATTATAATTTTCTGTATCTACCTTTTAACAGATTTCTAAAACGTTTTGATTTTTTTTCCCCTTATGAAAAATAGAAGCCACAAATTGTAGTTAGTTATTATATTAGTTATGTAAGTGATATTAAAATAAAAAAACTTATAAGAACGTTCATGTCCTTGCTAAATGAATGATGAATATGTTAGCCTCTCCTTGTGTACAATAATGTTTTTAATGTATCTAATGTTTTTATGTGCACAGTGTTTGATGTACGTTCCGATTATATTTTTTTTATACCCGTATGATAATAAGTCCAAAGGGTATACTTAATTTTCCATTACGTTTGTGATGCAGAGAAGGAGGGGGTAGATATGGACTAAGCAGATGGGGTCAGAAACAAAAAATAAATAGATTCAGCTATGTATGTCCGTCCGTCCGTCACTACGGTAACTCAAAAAACAAAGGAGCTGGGATTTTGAATTTCATAAAATTCGTTTTTATGCAATAGCCGTCATCACTATTGAAATCCAGCCATTATGAACACGGGTTCGTGTACCTGCCATACAACTCCTTTTTTAATATGAGCTTTACTCTACACCTAATGAAACTGGGTGTCTGAAAATGTGTCAAAAGTAGTTCAGTTTAATGGCCAAAGTTCCTGCAAAATTTTGTTGGGGTAGTGCAGTGGGTTCGGGTAGTTGCCATATAACTCCTTTTTTATATGAGCATTTCTCTACACCTAATGAAGCTGGGTCTCTGAAATTTTATTAAAAATAATTTAATTTTATGGCCAAAGTTTCTGCAAAATTTGGCTGGTCTATTGCAGTGGGTTCGAGTAGTAGCCATACAACTTCATATTTCACATGAACATTACTTTATACATAACTAGCTAATACCCGATGCGCGTTGCTGCGCCTCTCAATGGAGGTTTAGTTTAAGTTGATGTCACTGCAAAAGTTAAGATAAAAATTACACATGGTGTGAATGTTAATTTTAAAATGTTTTAAACGTTTTTGCTAGGATTATTCTAGTAAATTTTTAAAGTTCCTGTAATTCAAAGAAGTACTAACTACTTTCCAAAATTGGACGCAATTTACTTCCAAAAATTTGTTTTTGACAAATGTAGGACCGATATGTGTTACCAAACACCAAGCCTGCTATCAGACTCAACTCCTTTTTAAAGGTGTTTCTCGCATACAAAATTTGGAGTTAACCGGTCAAATCGTTTCTGATTTAAAGTCAACAAAAAATTCTTTGAGACTTTCTCTTTGGCCAAAGCAGGACCCAAAGCAGGATCGTTGGACATGCATGGGTTAACAAATTCCAAGTCGGTTAATAGAGTTAACTCCATTCTCAAAACGGAACACTTACACAAAATTTGAAGAAAATCAGTCAAACCATTTCTAATTTAGAGTAAAGTATTGAAAAAACCTATAAAAAGCTGTTGTGCCTTAATGGGTCAACGAAGATCAGCAAAAATTTTTTTTTTAGGTTTTCTTTTTAGCCAAAGTAGTATTTCGCAAAATTAGACAATAATTGCTTCCAAAATTTTTTTTTACTAACCGGCTGGCATGGGTTAACAAATTCCAAATCTGTTAATAGTGTCAACTCAATTCTCACAGGGGAGCACGTATACAAAATTTGGGAGAAAATCGGTCAAACCGTTTCTAATTTAGAGTAAAGCGACACATACAAACAAACAAACAAACTTTCATAGCATAGCGTATGGCATAGTTCTTTTTTGAGGAAATGTGAAGCAATCTGTTTGGGTTTCGGATTTTTATCAATGACTTGCTCTTTTTCACCCTCAATCCAAGCCACAGTTTTGCCGACGAGAGTTCTCTGGTAATATTTTATGACTTCTTAAAAAATTAAATGCCGCAAAAAGTTTAAAGAAAAATCTGATTGCTAGCTCAGTTAATCATGAAGTAGCAAAAGTATCAGTTAAGTTTAACACCTCAAAAACTCAAACTCTCACTTATGTTTATGTTGAGTCTAACTCCTATTCTTAGATTCCAACGAGAAATCAAATGGGAATAGAAGCTTAACCAAACAATGTTACGGAACAAAAATATTTTTGATGTAGCTAACATCTCAGCTTTATGTCCAATATCCAAAAAGCCCACATCAGATCTAAGATGGAGTACAATTCTCAGATACGGGTTGGCGCTCCCCAAACTTTACTAAGTTATCCGAATAAAATTAGCAACGTTTTAAAAAGAACTTAAATAAGTCTCAACTCTTATCACATTGTCCTTCAAATTCCGTAGCTTCATAGCTAAGCCTTAATGTTTATTCTCATAGCTATGTAGAAATGACTTAGTTCCTAGAGTTTGACTGGCGTGTACAAAAAACAAGTAAAGAAAAAGTCAGTCGGTGCAACCGACTTAGAAATATCCTACACCTATTTGGTTCAAATTTAATGGGAAGTTCATAAGTAATTTTAAAACCATAAAAGCTGTTATTAATTTGATTGTAAGACATAGCTAACCAAATTAACTTTATAATATTAAAAACATTTTCTAATTACTTTATCTACTCAAAAATATTACAAATTCTTACTAATTTATCGATTTAAAAATATTAAAAAACAAAAAAACTTGAATTAAATGAAAATATATTTATATATAATTTGTGTATAGGGGCTTTTGGGTACGGAAAGAAATCGTGGCCTCATTTTGACCTAACGGACCGCCAAGTTGGGGCTGTGGTGCAAGAATTTAAACTGTTTTGTTCTAAAATGAAAACGGTTTGACTAATTGACTTGAAATTTTGTATACGTGATACTCCTTGAGAATTGAGTTGACACTAGTAACAGTTTTGGAATTTTTTAACCCATGTCGGGCCGACGGTTGGCCAATAAATTTTGGGTCCAAATTTTTTTCGATTTTACGAAATACTGCTTTGGCTAAAAAGAAAGCCCCAAAAAAAATTTTTGCTGATCTTCGTTGACTCATTGAGGCACAACAGCTTTTTATAGGTTTTTTCAGTACTTTACTCTAAATTAGAAATGGTTTGACCGATTTCCTTCAAATTTTGTATAAGTGTTCCGTTTTTGAGAATGGAGTTAACTCTATTAACCGACTTGGAATTTGTTAAACCATGCCTGTCCAACGATTGTCCTGCTTTGGCCAAAGAGAAAGTCTCAAAGAATTTTTTGTTGACTTTAAATCTGAAACGGTTTGACCGGTTGACTCCAAATTTTGTATGCGAGAAGCGCCTTGAAAATGAAGTTGAGTCTGATAGCAGGCTTGGTGTTTGGTAACACATATCGGTCCTACAATTGGTCAAAAACAAATTTTTGGAAGTAAATTGCGTCCAATTTTGGAAAGTAATTAGTACTTCTTTGAATTACAGGAACTTTAAAAAATTACTAGAAAAATCCTAGCAAAAACGTTTAAAACATTTTAAAATTAACATTTACACCATGTGTAATTTTTATCTTAACTTTTGCAGTGACATTGACTTAAACTAAACCTCCATTGAGAGGCGCAGCAACGCGCACCGGGTATTAGCTAGTTATGTATAAAGTAATGTTCACCAGCAAATCGCTGGCATCAATGAAAATCCGAAGCGGGACCAACCCAAAAGTGACATCAAAAGGCGGTAAAACGCCCAAGATGGTACCAAAGGTTGTTCCAAAGCCTAGGAAAGAAAGTGTGGTCGTGCAAGGCATGAAGGCACCGAAGAGTAGTGGAAGCAATCCGGAGGTACTCTCCGACAGCGGTAAAACGCCTAGGACGGTACCAAAAGTTGCCCCACTGGGTTTGGGAGTTGTTGAATTGCCAAGCACGGCAGGAGTGAGTAAAGACGTGCAAGGGACAAACGCACCGAAGAGTGGTGGAAGCAATCTGGAGGTACTCTCCGACCGCGGCAAAACGCCTAGGACAGTACCAAAAGTTGCCCCACTGGGTCTGGGAGTTGCGGGAGTGCCAGGCACGTCAGTCAAGAGGACTGGCGTGTCTGGCATGAAGGCACCGAAGAGCGGTGGGAACAATCCGGAGGCACTCTCCGATGGCTGTAAAACGCCTAAGTCAGTGCCAATTTTTGACCCATCGGGTCTGGGAGTTGTTGGATTACCTAACACGTCTGGTGAGAACGGTGTAGGCAGAAAGAGGCCTAGACCAGAGGATGACCCTACCCCGGTAGGGAAAAAGAAACCCCTCAGCTACAGTCAAGTGGCCGTAGCTGAAGAGTTAAAGTTGGCCATAATCGACCATAGCCGAATGGACGGGCAAATTGTAGAAGAGTCCAATAGGACTCTTCTACGAGAGAGCCACGAAGTTTGGATAATGGAAGAGGCGGAGAAAGCGATGAGCGACGAACAGGCGGTCATCCCAATCTTTAGTTGGAGTCTGTGGGACTCCAACATATTTAAGATTACAAGTGTGGACGTCTGTTCGGCGAGTTGGTTGAAGAGAACCATACATGAGCACTCCCAGCTTTGGCCGGGTGCCAACCTACGTTGCGTAGAGAAGGCACACTTACCAAAGCTGGAAAGGGTTCATGTACGGATCAGAGGAGACGTCAGCGATCCTGAGACTATTTTGAGGAGAATTTTCATCCTCTACTCAAGATCGCTGAAGTTGGACGCGGACAAGTGGAGGGTCTTGAAGCGCGAGGTAAGACCAGCGGAAGGTCAATGGTTACTCCTTGGAGTAACTTTGACAGATTACCAAAGGTTAGAAGAGTGAATGAACAAATGTCAGAAGGAGTGAATCAACTACCTATGTAGGAGACTGCGCGTGGTCACTATAAAAAGAAAAGGAGGCGACACACCTCCGGAAGATGCGGGGACGAGGTGGTCGAGCAGCTTTCTCGACTGGCGATAGAAGCCGACCTCGCCGACCCCGAAGTTAAACCGGAGTCAAAAGACATCGAAGAGAAAGACATGGCCGACAAAGCTATGGAAGAAGACTCCGACCTAGAGGAAACCTGGTCAATGAATTCCTTCACGGAAACATCTGAACCGGGCTCTTTCTTGGCGGAACCAGATATCATGCCTGCGGAACGAAGTGAAGAGGAAAAGGAGACTTCATCTCCGGATCCGAACTCTTTCAACGCAGGCAGAGTAAGTGGGAGAAGGGAGGAAATAACAACCCCACCTCAACAACTTCTCCCAGAGATATTGCAGGGAAGGCTATTAAGATCATCCAAGCCCACCTGCACCGAAGCATCTCTGCTACAGAAATAGTAGCAGAAACGATGCTAAGGGAAAATTTAGCCGTGGCTCTAATCCAAGAACCAAGCACGGCTAATGATCATCCTACTGGATGGAGTAGAAAACACTTTGAGTGTTTCTATAAGACAAATAACGGTAGGCCAAGAGCGTGTATTGTTATAAGAAAATTACTTAAAGCTATCTCTATTCCACAGCTAAAAAGTAAAGATCTGGTAGCCATCCAGATAGAAGAGGCTATCGAGGGCATGAAAACGGCAGCTATCCTGGCTTCGGGGTATCTGCCTTATGAAGAAGAGTATCCACCAACACCGGAACTCAGGAATCTGGTAAGTTACTCAGAATTAATTATAGGATGTGATGCTAACTCCCACAACAGGCTAGGTGGAAAATTTGATACAGAAACAGAAATAACCCGTATCAATAATAGAATCTCACCGAATACGGTAGACATCTACACCGACGCGGCTAAAAAACATAACCGCTGTGGTATAGGGATAATATGTGACGAACCAGTTATAAGGTTTGCTAAACCAATGGCAAGCCACGCAACGGTCCGTCAACTAGAAGCAACTGCTATAGAGAAAGCAGTGGAAGAATTGCAGCGAAGAAGAATTAGAGGCAAGATGATAAATATCTATACAGACTGCAAATCCATTATAAACATAATGGAAGGTAGTCTGCATAGATCGAAATCCACACCGAATTGCTGGGAAGCCCTGAATAAACTGGGGGAATTCAATGCAGTTAGACTGCACTGGATCCCGGCCCACTCAGGCTTCTCCGGCAATGAAAGAGCAGATGAAATTGCGAAAAGTTCTACAAGAGAAAATAGGACAGATATAGAACCGATAGGGCTCTCACACGTAGAGGTGAAACGGTTCACAAGAAACTGGGCTAAAACCCAAGCAAATGAACAATGGCTAAACTCCACCGGGTTAAGTCATACCAAGAGTTTCTGGGGAGGTACAAACAGCAAGAAAACGAAAAAGATCCTAAAATTAAAAAGGGAGGATCTTAGATTAATTACAGGGATAAGCACGGGCCACCTAATGCTCAGAGCCCATGCAGCAAAAATAGGTAGAACAACCACGAGTATATGCAGAGGCTGTGGAAGTGAGGACGAAACAGTTCTCCACGTCCTATGCCAATGTGTAACACTAGAAAACCTAAGATTGAGAATCTTAGGAGGAACGTACTGGGATGACTTCAGCACGGTAAGGGAGTTAGACCAAGGTAAATTGTTGAGCTTCATGAAGGGGATAGAATGGCTCAATGAGGAGCTGTAAGTATTACGAGCGACTCTGAGAGCAGGGGTGCACAACGGGCCGCAAGGCCTAGGTGTAAGGGAGACTTGCTCGCCCCCCCCCCCTTCTAAACAGCAACAACAATGTTCATGTGAAATATGAAGTTGTATGGCTACTACTCGAGCCCACTGCAATAGACCAGCCAAATTTTGCAGAAACTTTGGCCATAAAATTAAACTATTCTTAATAAAATTTCAGACACCCAGCTTCATTAGGTGTAGAGAAATGCTCATATTAAAAAGTAGTTATATGGCAACTACCCAAACCCACTGCACTACCCCAACAAAATTTTGCAGGAACTTTGGCCATAAAACTGAACTACTTTTGACACAACAGACACCCAGCTTAATTAGGTGTAGAGTAAAGCTCATATAAAAAACGGATAGACGGATGGACATACATAGCTAAATCGATTTATTTTTCGATTTTGATCCGATCCATACCCTTGAGAACTATGTTCGTACGAGTATAATAATGGAAAATGTAAGTTTGTATGGCTAAAAAACTCTATAGCGAATATAAAATTTAATGTTGATGATAAAGTTATTCAAATTAATAGCTTTAAGATTTTTCTAATTTAGGTTATATTTGATTAATATTTAAATATAATATAAGAAATTAAATTTTCTTTACTTTTTTTATTAATATCCTCAACTAATTAATTTTCCTCAGAGTAAAAAAAAAATTTGATTTGTTTAATATTTAACTTTTACAATGCATCTAAAAAAATTTTTAACATTGTTCATGAAAATTTTCGTAGCATGAGAAAAAACTTTGATTCATTCTTAGCGTATTTATAATTTAAAAAAAATTACCAGATTTAAATATTTTTAAGTGAAATTTGGATATGAACATGAACTTGCTAGGTTCAATGTTACAATAACAATTATTCTTTAGGCGGTGTTGCTTGCTTCGTTAGAATTGATTTTGATTATAATTTTTGTCGAGTTCATTTTTATTTCTGCAGATATTAGTAAACTAATTTGTTGTATTGAAAAAATTGAACTCTGTCTTTGTATTTATAGATTGTACGAGTATAATTGTAGTATTTTGTTAAATGAATTTAATAACCTGTTAAATAATACTAAATATAAAAATTTCATTATTATTGGGGATTTAAATATACTTTTATCATCTTTAGCTTTTTCTTCTTTAATTATAGAGGCTACTAGAATATCTGATATAAGTTCTTCTTGCACAGATCATAATTATTTTCGATTTCACAAAAATAATTTTCATATTTTTTTAGGTACAAATGAAAATATTGAAATTTCCGACCATAACATGATTGGCATGATCTTTGAAAATGTTTATTCGAGAAAAATTAATTATGTTATTGAATTTTCTAATACTTGTATAGGTACTTTACTAAATTTAAAACGGCTTTGGTTTATGAAAATTGGTTAAATGTTTATTCTTGCGATAATCCTGATAATGCTTTTACTCTACTTATTAGTACTTTAAAAGAACATGTTGTGTACAAATTTAAAAAAGACAAAAATTGGTTGAAAACTCTATTTTGGCGCAAATAAAATTACGGAATAAACTAAAAAATTCGGATCCAAATCTTCTAAAATAAATAAATCTTCTTAAAACTTTCTTCTAAAATAAATAAATTTTCTTCACATAATGCGATTAAGCTAAAAATTAATAATGAACTTGTGTCGCATCCTGGTGTGAACGTTGATCATTTCAATAAATTGTTCTCTAACAAAAAAATTAATTTTTGGATTGCTTTAATCTTAGTAATGACGTTCAAGTCCTATCGGTTATTATTAGTAACATCAAAAATTGTTTTTCGGATCGTCTGCCTGTATATTAATTTAAATAAAAACTTTAAACAACTCTAAATCTGTAGCTTCTGATAGGATTTTTGATATTATTCTATAAAATATTTCATTTCATATAGTTTATCTTCTGAAATATTTATTTAATAATTGAGTTTCAAACGGAATATTTGCTAAAGGAAACCGTGATCATTTCTTTATTTAAGTGAGATTCCTCCGTTACCAATAATTTAAGACCTATTTCTATTTTTCCATCTTTAACAAAATCTTTGAAAAAATTATGAAAATTAAATTTAGTTATTTGAAATTAGTTATTATCTTTTTTAAACAAATTTAGTTTTTTCAGTAATTCTCAATTTGGTTTTATGCTAGGCAAATCTACTAAGGCTGCTTTATATAAATTTTGCTCTGACGTCTTTTGTTTTTTTGCTGACGTCTCTGAAGCGCTGAATAATAATTTATGCTGTTCTGCTTTATTCATAGACAGAACTAAGGCCTTTGCTCTTGTTGATCATTATATTCTATTATACAAAATTTATCAATCTGATTTCATGATTGGTTTAAGTCATATTTAAGTAATCGGAAGCAAAAAGTTAGACTGAATGGAGTATTTAGAAGGATGACTTTTTTAAAAATACCTCAGGGCTCAGTTTTGGGCCCTATCTTCTTCGTAATTCACATCAACTCCTTATTCCAACAAAGAAGAAACCAACTGCCCTTGCGGATGACACAGCTTTTAACTATGTTGGTAAAAATAGTTCTGAAATTGTTAAGCTTATTAATTATAATTTGAAAATTTTTGGGAATTGGTTTTACAAATATAAATTAATAATAAATTAATAAAAAACTAAAAATAGGAATTTTAGTATTTATTTCCCTCCTCCAGCTTTTTATTATTTAATATTTCACTCAGCAAATTGTTTAAATTCTGCCTCCTCCATTTACTCGTTATTATACCCTACACCTATAGAATAGGTAAAGGGGTATATTAACTTTGGTATGGTGTTTGTAACCACCTAAAGGAAGCGAGCTAGATATGGAAAAGTATATATATTTGTGATCAGCGTGACCGCCTGAGTCGATATAGCCATGCCCGTCCGTCCGCCCGCCCGTAGGCACGATAACTCAAAAAATAATGGAGCTATCTTGATGAAATTTTAACTGTAGGTTACTAGGACTGAAAGTACGGCGGGGATTGCATATGGGCGAAATCGGCACATGGGTTCGGATTCTGGACCTTTTAATCGATCGAAGGGCTAACGAACATATATAAAAAATCACGATAACTCAACAACTAATGACGCTTTCTTCATCAAATTTGTGCTGTAGGTTACTAGTAATGAAACTACTTCGGGGATTCCGTAAGGTCGGGATTGGACCATGCGTTCGGAACCTAGAACTTTTTGATCGAATTTAGGCCAAACGAGCATAATTCCGAAACCAATAAAGATAGAACCTCCAAATTTGGTATCAGGATGTCCCCTCCTATCTCCTAAGTGTCTTGGGAGTTTGGGTCCCATTGGAGTACTGGGTCGGGGACCAGCCACACATTTCCGAAGACCTTAAAGCATATCTTTAAAATTATTAAGATAACAACTTGAAAAAATGTAGAAGCTTCCAATTTGCCACAAGGGTGTTCTTTACTATCTCTTGCGTGTTCCCTTAATTTGGGATCAATTGGAGAGGTGGTTCAGTACCCCTCTCAGACCTCCCAAGTTTTAAAAGCTTATAATCGAAATTACTAAAAATAGTTACTTAAAATTAAGATAGACCGTTTAAATTGTGTACAAGGGTTAACTAGTATTGAAAGTATGACGGGGACTGCATATGGGCTAAATCGTACCATGGTTTCGGGTTCTGAAACCTTTGAAAGTTCAAGGACTAACGAATATATATCTTTAAAGCCGTTTAACTCAAAAAATAATGCCGGTATTTTGATGAAATTTAAACTCTAGGTTACTAGTAATGAAAGTACCATGGGAATTGGTTCTGGTTGAATTTAATTTCAAAGCCAAAGAATATATTTCCTATGTCCTATGTGTCTCCGAAATCTAGACTTAATTGTAGTGGTTCAGCTATATTCAAAGGTACTTGCTGCATTTATATAAAATTTATTTGAATATTTAAATGAATTAAATGAAAAGGTCTAAATTTGTAATTGTATTTTAGAAATACATTTATTGCATATTTTGCGTTTGTATGCTTTTCTATTAGGTATATAAACTAACCATTTAAAATGATTGCAATTTTTAAAAATTTGGATTATTAAATATATTATGCTTTGATTATCTTTTTATCACAAAATTTAATAATTAGAATTTTTTCACTTTGTAATTGAATTGGAATAAATATATTTTCATTTATTTCAAGTTTGTTTGTTTTTTAATATTTTTAAATAGATAAATTAGTAAGAATTTGTAATATTTTTTAATAGATAGTGTAATTAGAAAATGTTTTTAGTATTATAAATTTAATTTGGTTAGCTATGTCTTACGATCAAATTAATAACAGCTTTTATGGTGTTAAAATGACTTATGGATATGTCCTTAAATTTGAACCAAATAGGTGTAGGGTATTTCTAAGTCGGTTGCAGCGACTGACTGTTTCGTAACTTGTTATTTTTTTTTTTTGTTAACACACACAAAAATGCAACAAGGAGTCATATTATATTCGTGTAATTGGAATTGATGTTAATGAATTCGACATGCAATTTAAACATGAGATAGTACTAGTTTTCATTACATACAATTCTATTTTTGTTTATTTTTTAATATTTTGTATTTGAGTTATATGGTATTCTAATTCTGTGAGTTATATTATTCTATTAAATTATTTGTTTATATTTTTGCATTTGTTTATAATGTTATCTTAATGTATTTTTTAATAAAGATATATTATATAAATACACAAGTGTTTGCGAGACCTTGCATGTCTCATGTAAACAAATTTTGCACAACAAACTTATTATAAATATTCACACAAGAAATATTGATGGCAATACTCATAACATAACTTTAAATTTATTATTGTGCATCCCATACAAGATGGTTAGATGTTAAATCGTGTATGGGTAAGTTGAAAGACCATTTTGAAAAATTGGTTGTGAGAAAATCAAAAAATTTGGTATTTGTGGGTCTTTGGTTTACATTTCGAGTTGTATCGTGTATGGGCAAGTTGAACAACTTAAATGTAATTTTTTTTTGTTTTTGTGTTTTTATTTTTTTGACACGAAATATGGTTGAGATATAACGACTTGAAAAAATAATAAAACTATAATGTAAATAATAACAAAAAATTAAGTAAATAATTTTAGTTAACTTTAAAATTAAGTTAGCAAAATGTTTTAAAATAGAAAAAGTGTACACATTCATAACAAACTGCAAACCGATTTTTTAAGATATAGTGGCAAACAGATAAGAGAACCAAAACGTTTAATATGAATTATGAGTGAAGTTATAGAAAAGACCCACCAGCTGTCAACCACTATTTTTGTGTAAGACAAAAGTATAATTATACCCGTGCATACATATATGAACATCGGGTATATTAAAATTACTCCTCCGTTTGTAACGCATCGAAATATAAGAGCTAGATATAGTGTCAAGGGTACGTATCGAATCAGCATCGAAAAGTGAATCGATCTAGCTATGTGTGTCCGTCCGTCCGTCCGTCAGCACGATAACTCAAAAACTATAAGAGCTAGAGTTTTGAAACTTTCACAAAGTAATTTTTAGACAATTTGTAGGTTCCCTATTGTTTTTGGTTAAAATCGGAGAAAGGCTTCGGGGAGCTGCCATACAACTTTTTTGCACCAATATGAATTTCTTCAAAAGTAATTATACTACGAGAATGAAAATTACACACGGTTAGTTTTATAATGACTCCGGCACTTATATGAAGTTTCAAAATGTTAGGGCCCCATTTTCGGGGGGCTGCCATACAACTTCTTTGCACCAATATGAATTTCTTCAAAACTAATTATACTACGAGGCTGAAAATTACACACGGTTAGTTATATAATGAATCGAGCACTTATATGAAGTTTCAAAATGTTAGGGCCCCATTTTCGGGGGGCTGCCATACAACTTCTTTGCACCAATATGAATTTCTTCAAAACTAATTATACTACGAGGCTGAAAATTACACACGGTTAGTTATATAATGAATCGAGCACTTATATGAAGTTTCAAAATGTTAGGGCCCCATTTTCGGGGGGCTGCCATACAAAGTTTTCGATTCAATAACTTTGAATCTAATGAAGCTACAAGGTTAAAATTAAAATTGGGCAGATAAATTAATAGGGCAAGTTACTTGGCAAAGTTGGACATCACTCGGACCTTCGGACTTTTAGGGTGGGCCAATTTTTTTTTTTTTTGTTTTTTTTTTTTATTTTTTTTTTTTTTTTTTTAAGCTAAAGTTATGGGACAATGAATGAAAATTTTGTTTATTTTTTTTGTGATTATTTTTTTTTTGTTAATTTTTTTTTTTTTTTTTTTAAGCTAAAATTATGGGACAATGAATGAAAATTTTGTTTTTTGTTTTGTGATTTTTTTTTTTTTTTTGTTAATTTTTTTTTTTTTTTTCTACGTCAAAATTATGGGTAATGAGTTAAATGTATAAGGGAAGTAAATTACGGTTTATTTTATACACCATAGTGGGTATGCACGGGTATCTAAAAGTTGACAAGGGCAACTATAATCTTCCTCGTTTTATATAAATTTACTCACATTTGGTACGATTTTAGTCTTACACAATAAAAACATATCATCATATAATTTATTATCGTTTTACAAAACGTCAAATTTTAGAACTGCTTTATGTAAATGTGCATAAACTTGACAGTTACGAATTAAGAATGATTTTTTTTATATTTTCTAACTGAAATAAAGTCAAAAATTGCTTTGATTGTATGAATGTTTTGAAATTCAAATAAAGCAGTACCAAATTTTGACGTTTTATAAAGTTAAAAATCAATTCCGTGATATGTTTTCATTGTGTAAAACTAATAATGTACTTTTTTCTTATACAGAAACTAACATCTAAATTTTCTACTGAACGAATTGTATTGTGTAGCGATTTAAAATTAACGTTTAAGTGCTTGCAATTTAATGTAAAAAGTATTTGTTCACAAGATTTTCTGATAATTTTTGAAAGTAAAGCATTAATTGATTAAAAAATAACAAATAGAAGATTAAAAATAACATACACATTTGATTAATTTTAAAAACTTGAATTTTAATATTTTAAATAAAAGAATAATAAGGATAGAAATAAAATTATAGAAATGATTTTGAATACCAAAAAAATTGTCCATTGTGTTCAAATTTTAAATAAAATAAAAATATACCAAAAGTCGCTCAAAATCAAATGTCATTTTATTTTCCTGCAAATTGTTCAAAACAACAATATAGCGCTAGATGCTACACCGCTGCGATTCAGTGTAGCGCTACTTCATTCTGAACGCGACTATTGCTTAAATTTTTTCGACGATTTTTTACATCAAAACAAAGTGTACAAAACAAATAAAGTTAATTTTGTATTACATTTCTTAAAAAAGTAATGGGTTCCGTATGGATTATCTACTTGTAATCTAGTTCCATAGGAAAAAGAACTACTTCCTTGCAGGCTTACATTTTTAAAAAGTAATGCTGAAAGTAATGGGTTTTATTTTTTAAATATAAATGCTAAATATTACAAACTCATTACCTGCTAGATTAAATTTCACAGTAAAAAAACCTACTTCTTAACACGTTTACATTTTTGAAAAAATAATGCTGAAGGTAATGGGTTTTTTTTTTATAATACAAAATATTTTCTATATTACAAACTCATTACCTGCTAGAACTCACTACGCTACGCTTACATTTTTGAAAAAATAATGCTGAAGGTAATGTGTTTTTTTCTAATGTTGGCGACACAATTCTTTTTTTGTCTAGCGGTTGCATTAAATTTTGAATAAGAATCAGTTAGCATTTTAGTTGAGTTTAAAATTATTGAATCATTATTTTAAAGTTATTTGTAGAGTGCAGATTTCAGTGAGTAAAGTGAAATTTAATAAAAATTTAAAAAAATTAAAGTTAACCAAAAAATTCATATAAACATAAAATTTAATAAGCATTTAAAAAAAAATATTTTTTCGTTAACCAAAAATAATAATAATTAATTTTATAATGATATAAAATCAGAAAAATAATTTCTCCAAATTCCAAAAAAAACATTAATTTATATAAAATCAGTGAAATAATTTTTATATACATAATTAGGATTATCATATAAAAATAAAAGGCAAAGTTTTTATTTATTTAAGGAACTGCGTCTATTGCACTTATCCATTTTCTGCTAACTTCAGTAGTTTAAGAGATACCAAACTTAGCAGAAAACGGATAAGTTATATTGCTTTCCAGCTCGTTTTTAAATTCCACAAACAATTCCTAACTTAAAATAGACGATTTGGAATATGGACCGAACTAATATTTAGACGACACAACATTTCCACAATACCCATATTAATAATAACCATATTTTGGTTTTCGGTCACCTTTAAAACTAAAACAAAAACAAGTATATTACGTTTTTATTTTTATACCCGTGCATATATATATGAACATCGGGTATATTAGATTTGCTCCTCCGTTTGTAACGCATCGATCTAGACGAGCTAGATATAGTGTCAAGGGTACGTATCGGCTCAGAATCGAAAAATTAGTCGATCTAGCTATGTGTGTCTGTCTGTCCGTCCGTCCGTCCGTCCGTCCGTCCGTCCGTGTGTCAGCACGATAACTCAAAAACTAAAAGGGCTAGAGTCTTGAAATTCACACAAAGTCATTTTTAGACAATTTCTAGGTTCCCTATTGTTTTTGGTTAAAATCGGACCAAGGCTTCGGGGAGCTGCCATACAACTTTTTTGCACCAATATGAATTTCTTCAAAACTAATTATACTACGGGGATAAAAATTACACACGGTTAGTTTTATAATGACTCCGGCACTTATATGAAGTTTCAAAATGTTAGGGCCCCATTTTCGGGGGGCTGCCATACAACTTCTTTGCACTAATATAAATTTCTTCAAAACTAATTATACTACGCGGATGAAAATTACACACGGTTAGTTATATAATGAATCGAGCTCTTATATGAAGTTTCAAAATGTTAGGGCCCCATTTTCGGGGGGCTGCCATACAACTTCTTTGCACCAATATGAATTTCTTCAAAACTAATTATACTACGATGCTGAAAATTACACACGGTTAGTTATATAATGAATCGAGCACTTATATGAAGTTTCAAATTTTTAGGGCCCCATTTTCGGGGGCTGCCATACAACTTATTTGCACCAATATGAATTTCTTCAAAACTAATTATACTACGACAATAAAAATTACAAACGGTTATTTATATAATGAATCGAGCACTTATATGAAGTTTCAAAATGTTACGGCCCCATTTTGGGGGGCTGCCATACAAAGTTTTCGATTCAATAACTGCGAATCTAATGAAGCTACAAGGTTAAAATTAAAATTGGGCAGGTAAAGTAATAGGGCAAGTTAGTTGGCAAAGTTGGACATCACTCGGACCATCGGAATTTTAGGGTGGGCCATTTTTTTTTTTTGTTTTTTTTTTGTTTTTTTTTTATTAATTTTTTTATTAATATTGTTAATTTTTTTTTTTTTTGTTAATTTTTTTTTTTTTTTTTTTAAGCTAAAGTTATGGGACAATGATTGAAAATTTTGTTTTATTTTTTGTGATATTTTTTTTTTTTAATTTTTTTTTTTTTTTTTTTTACGTCAAAATTATGGAGTAATGAGTTAAATGTATAAGTATATTACGGTTTATTTTATACACCATAGTGGGTATGCACGGGTATCTAAAAGTTGACAAGGGCAACTATAATCTTCCTCGTTTAAAATGAAATTTAAAATTTAATTTGTATTAAGATATGTATGATTAAGATATGTATTAAAATTTAATTTTGCTTAATTTGTACAAGGTACATATAAAGTTTTGTTATTATATTCAAAAATGTCTCAACAAATTTCAAATAAATAAATTTTATATTATTTTTATTTTTTTTTAACAATACAAGGTACATACAAAGTTTTGTAATTATATTAAAATAGTATATACATAGTATGATATTAAAATAAACGTATTGAATAAAAAGATTACTTTATTTTTTTTTAATTTAATGGATTTATTAATTTTGAAATCAGCAGGTACTTCCTTATCACCCGTGCTATAACTAGTTACCTGTAATGAGTTTCTTAAGTAATGCCTTCTCACCAGTTATATAACTGCTTACTAGTAATGGGTTCAGTAACTACTTATCAGTAATGACTTCTACAACTAGTTATAGGTAATGCTGCGAGGAGTAATTGCTTACTCTGCGGACATGTTGCCGCAAAATGTAATGTTTAATTTACATTAAAATGTCTAAAACAGTAATGCGTTACTGGTTCCATTAGAACTAATTAAAAAACTAGAGGAGTAGATTCCATGCAAAAAAAAAATAAAACTTAAAAAACACATTTTGTCAGCAGTGTGGGGTTTTCGTTGTTTATTATGTCGTTGTCAAATATTTCAAAAAGATGAGTCGTAAATTAAAATATTTGAATTTGATATACATGTACTAATTTTTAGCACATTTTCAAAAAATTTTGTAAAAATGTGCCTATATAGCTTCACTCTGTCCGTCCGTCCGTCCGTATGTTTACAAAAACTTTTACACCGTTTGAAATAGAGAAAAGAAATTTTAACCATGGGTAGTTATTGCAAAAAAAAAAATTTCGTAGAAGAATTTTTTTCTGTAGCCCCACCTGTTACGGGGCTACAGCCCCCCAAAGTTGGAAAAAGCCCTATATTTAAATTGTTATATCAAGAGTTCTGTTACATATATTTTCAATCTGAAAACGGCAAATGATAGCGGGTTTCATAAACTTTATAAAATTTTGCAAGGCAAATGTTTAGAGTTGCCATACGATACTAAAATTTAACATTACGCAAAACTCAATTTTCACAAAATTTTGGCCACACATATCTTCTGAACGGTTCAAGCTAGAGTCTTGAAATTTTGGGAGAAGTTAGATACTCAGAAATTAGTAGGAGTCGGTTAACAAAATTTTTTTGTCAAGCCCTCTATTTAGGAGCTATAAGGGCTCGAAAATTGAAATTTTACTATTTTTAAACACCTGTAACTTGAATACCTGTTCAAATTTTTTTTTAGCGATAGACAAAATTCAAAGCTCTATAATTATATTTCAACATGTGTCAAAGGTTTTTCTCAATTTTGAAGGGTTACGAAGCTACAGCCCCTGAAATTTCCAAAAAAGCCCTATATTTAAATTGATATAACAAGAGTTCTGTTAGGTTTATTTTCAATCGAAAAACGGTATTAGAGAGCTGCTTTTATAGAATTTACAAAAATATCTTGGTTAAATGTATAGGGTTGCCATACGGTACTAAAATATTACCATTATATAGAACTCAATTTTTGCAAAATTTTTGGCCACACATATCTTCTAAATGGGTCAAGCTAGAGTCTTGAAATTTTGGGAGAAGTTAGATACTCAGAAATTAGTAGGAGTCGGTTAACAAAATTTTTTTGTCAAGCCTCCTATTTAGGAGCTATAAGGGCTCGAAAATTGAAATTTTGCTATTTTTAAACACCTGTAACTTGAATACCTGTCCAAATTTTTTTTTATTAATATACAAAATTTAAAGGTCTACCATTATATTTTAACATATGTTAAAGGTTTTTCTTAAATTTAAAAGGGGTTCCTTATATTGAAGAAAGTGTCTCTCAGTTTTACCCATTTTTGCTTAGATAATAAAATTCTAAGTAAAATTCCAAATTTTTGTGTAATTCACAATTTAATTCCTAGAACCTAAAAAATTAGAGGATTAGGGGGGGGGGGGAGAAGTTAGATTCTTGAGAAATTTGGCAACCTTCCCCATTGAAGGGCTATAACAACTTTTAAATAAAAAATTTATTGTTAGTAATAAATTTTATAAGTCAGTAGTAACTATTTCCAAGTAAATATTTCCAAAGTTAAACTCAGTATGTAATACAATATAATTTTGAAAATGTGCTTTTTTAAAAACCCTTGGTTTTTTTTCATCACTTGTTTTTAATATTTTTAATAAAGTACTATATCTTAATTCCATTGTTTAATTTTTTAAAAACGATAACCATTCAAACTACTAACACGCAATGTAATTCCATCATCAAGTGTATTGATAGAAAAGCAACAGATATGTATTTGAAATATAATATAGAGGCATATATAAAACAAGTAAAGAGACAGTTAGTCGGTGCAACCGACTTAGAAATACCCTACACCTATTTGGTTCAAATTTAATGGGAAGCCCGTAAGTCATTTTAAAACCATAAAAGCTGTTATTAGTTTGATCGTAAGACATAGCTAACCAAATTAATTTTATAATATTAAAAACATTTTCTAATTACTTTATCTACTCAAAAATATTACAAATTCTTGCTAATTTATCGATTTAAAAATATTAAAAAACAAAAAAACTTGAATCAAATGAAAATATAATTATTTCAATTCAATTACAAAAGTGAAAAAATTTGAATTATTAAATTTTGTGATAAAAAGCTAATCAAAGCATAATATATTTTAAAATTTTTTAAAATTGCAATTATTAGAAATTGTTAGTTTATGTACCTATTAGAAAATAATAAAAATAAATGTATTTCTAAAATACAATTGCAAATTTAGAACTTTTCATATAATTCATTTAAATATAAAAGTAAATTTTACATAAATGTAGCAAGTGCCTTTGAATGTAGCTTAAGTATTGTACACAATGTCTTAATTATACATCACCTATGGTAATAATTATAAAAAATTATACAAAATATGTTTTATGGTAAAATTTTTAGCCTTTTAAAAATATAAAAGTGTTAAATAAAAACGGAAATAGGAAAAACCCTCGTGGATCAAATTTAAAGTTTCTATCTTCATGGATTTCAAAGATAAGCTTTTTAATTTAGGGATTTCTTAGGTACCACGTGAACCACCACTACAATTAAGTCTAAATTTCGGGGACACAGGAATTAGGAAATATATTCTTCGAAATTATACTCGTTTGACCTCAGATCGATCAAAAGCTTCTAGAATCCGGACTCATTGCCCGAACTCGACCAGAACCAATTCCCATGGTACTTTCATTACTAGTAACCTAGAAAGTTACTAGTTTAACTTTCATCAAAACAGCGGCAATATTTTTTGAGTTAAACGGCTTTTAAGATATATGTTCGTTAGCCCTTGAACTTTTCAAAAGTTCCAGAAACCGAAACCATAGTACGATTTCGCCCATATGCAGTCCCCTTCATACTTTCAATACTAGTTAACCCTCGTACAAAATTGGAACGTTCTATCTTAAATTTGAGTATCGTGCTTAGGGTCTAAGAGGGGTACTGAACCAACACTCTGATTAATCTAAAATTAGGGGAACGCGCAGGAAATAGTGAAGAGCACCCATTTGCCAAATTTGAAACTTCTAATTTGTTTGAAGTTACTTCCTTTATTAATTTCGAAAACATGCTTTAAGGTCTTCGGAACTGTGTGGCTGGTCCTCAACCCACTACTGCAATTGCTCCCAAATTTCGAGGACACTAAGGAAGATACACCCTAATAGCAACTGTGGATTTACAATCTTCATTGGTTTCGGAATTATGCTCGTTTGGCCTAAATTCAATCAAAAAGTTCTAGGTTCCGAACACATTGTCCATTCCCCACCGTACGCAATCAACGCCATAGTTTCATTATGAGTACCCTACAACACAAATTTTATTAAGATAGTGTCATTAGTTGTTGAGTTATCGTGAATTTTTATATAAGTTCGTTAGCCCTTAGACCGATTTAAAGGTCCAGAATCCAAACCCTTGGGCTGATTTCGCACATATGCAGTCCGCGCTGTACTTTAAATACAAGTTAACTCTTGTACACAAATGGAACGTTCTATATTAGTTTTAAGTTACTATTTTTAGTAATTTCGATTATAAGCTTTTAAACCTTGGGTGGCTTAAGAGGGGTACTGGACCACCATTCCAATAGATCCCAAATTAGGGGGACGCACAAGAAATAGTAAAGAACACCCTTGGGCCAAATTTAAACCTCCTACAGTTTTTCAAGTTGCTATCTTTATTAATTTTAAAGATATGCTTTAAGGTCTTCGGAAATGTGTGGCTGTTCCCTGACCCATTACTCCAATGGGGCCCAAATTTCAAGGATACTAAGGAAATAGGAAGGGGCACCGCGATACCAAATTTAGAGGCTCTATCTTCATTGGTTTCGGAAATATGCTCGTTTGGCCTAAATTAGATCAAAAAGTTCTAGGTTCCGAACCCATGGTCCAATCTCGACCGTACGCAATTCCCGCCATATTCTCCGTCATTATACCCCGCCAAGATACCGTCATTAGTTGTTGAGTTATCATGATTTTTTATATATGTTCGTTAGCCGATTAAAAGGTCCAGAATCCGAACCTATCCGCCGATTTCGTCCATTTGCAATCCCCGCCGTACTTTCAGTCCTACTAACCTGCAGTTAAAATTTCATCAAGATAGCTCCATTATTTTTGAGTTATCGTGCCTACGGACGGATGGGCGGACGGACATGGCTATATCGATTCAGGAGGTCACGCTGATCACAAATATATATCCTTTTCCATACCCAGCTCGCTTCCTTTAGGCGGCTACAAACACCATACCAAAGTTAATATACCCCTTTACCTATTCTATAGCTGTAGGGTATAAAAAAATAAATATTATTAGAATTGAATTTTTATACCCTACAGCTATGGAATTAATAAAGATAGCAGCTTGAACAAATGTAGAAGCTTATAATTTGGCACAAGGGTGCTCTTTAGTGTTCCGTGTGTTTCCCCCTAATTTGGGGTCGATTGGAGTGGTGGTTCAGTACCCCTCTTAGACCTCCCAAGGTTTAAAAGCTTATAATCGAAATTACTAAAAATAGTAACTTAAAATTAATATAGAACGTTCCATTTGTGTACAAGTGTTAACTAGTATTGAAAGTATGACGGGGACTGCATATCGGCGAAATTCTACCATGGTTTCGGGTTCTGGAACCTTTGAAAGTTCAAAGACTAACGAACATATATCTTAAAAGCAGTATAACTCAAAAAATGATGCCGCAATTTTGATGAAATTTAAACCACAGGTTACTAATAATGAAAGTACCATGGGAATTGGTTCTGGTCGAGTTCGGACAATGAGTTCTGATTCTAAAAGATTTTGATCGATCTGAGACCAAACGAGTATAATTTCGAAGCCAAAGAATATATTTCCTATTTCTTATGTGTCCCCGAAATTTAGACTTAATTGTAGCGGTGGTTCAGGTGGCTGCTAAGAAATCCCAAAATTGAAAAACTTATCTTCGAAATTAATGAAGATAGAAACTTTAAATTTGATACGCGAAGGTTCTTTCCTATTTCCGTTTTTATTTAACACTTTTATATTTTTAGACTAAGAATTTTACCATAAAACATATTTCGTATAATATTTTATAAATTAAAAACAAAATATTTTTTTAATAAAAGATTAAATTCATTTTTTTAATTTTTATTATATCATATATTTTATTGAATTATTACCATAGGTGATATATAATTAAGAGATTGTGTACAATACTTAAGCTATATTCAAAGGTACTTGCTGCATTTGTGTAAAATTTATGGTTATATTTAACCCTTCTATTACGTTGAAAAAAAATCACACCTATTACGTTTTGGGTCACAAAATGACCCATATTTATTATTACAGAATTTTTGATTTAGGTTAGGAAAAAATGTAATTAATATAATAATAGAGCTTAAAAATTAACAAAATATTTAACTGAAATGTTCATTACAATATGTTTTAATCAAAGTAGTAGTATGACGATGCTCTGGACACACCGCCTTGCAATAAGCGTCACATGAAGTGAAGGTTTGTTGGACAAAATTGGCATCGTTTACGATTACTGGCCTTTGCTTTTTAGATGGTGGTGATGATGGTAATGAAGATACCGCTAGCTTCTACTTGAATAGTTCTGACAATAGTAACTGAAGCTTCATTTCTTGGTAGTTGCTTCCTTCTCAAAATACATGGCTTTACTAGACTTTCACCCAACTCTTGTAAATAAAGACGACGTTTAAAATTATTTTGGTTATTCCGTTGTGGATTTATTTCTGTCCACAATATATATGCGTTTAATGCGGGTATATTCAGCAAATTGGAAAACAAGGCTACTGCCCAACGATTAGTTTGTCTTTTACAAGAATAAGTTCGAACCATTTGATCTAGATTGTCTACTCCTCCCTTTGTTGAATTATAAAATGAAATAATTTCTGGTAGTTTTTTTGGGTGATCTTCAAGAAATTTGCTTTCGTGGTGCAAGGTACTAAGTAAAGATACTAGTCTAAATTTATTTGGTACATATTGAACGATAGTAGTTTTGTTATCAAAAAAAAATTTACTGGAATGAACTCGAAGCTTTCGTAATTCCTTGGAAGTTGTGTGAACTGGTAAGAACGTTTTGTTCTGCCGGACAGTACCAACAATAGTTATTTTACGTTTTAAAAGTTCTTGTGCTAAATTATAAGTGGTAAAAAAATTATCAGTTGTTACATTCCTCCTACGATAATTTGATACTAAATCAAGCACTACTCGTTCTCCTTGTTTTTTTTCAACGGGTGCGTTTTCTGCTCTACCTAAATAAATTTGAAATTTTAAGCAAAATGCATTTGAAGCATCTGCCGCTATCCAAGCCTTCATTCCGTACTTTGAGGTTTGTTAGGCACATAAACTTTAAATGGACATCTACCACGATATGGGATCAATTGATCGTCAACAGTTATGGTTTCGTTTGGATTGTACAAAAAAACTAAATTTTCATTTCATTTTTCGTAAAAATCTCTAATTGGTTCGAGTTTATCACTACGCACTTGACGATGTCTACGAGCCTGTCTATTATCAAATGCAAGAGCACGAGAAATTTCTAAAAATCTTGCAATAGGCATTACAGCTCTAATTATTGGCCGCCCATGATTATCATCCCATAAACTTCGGATGCTCTCACCATATGAACGGTAAGCACCCGTAAAAATAAAATTTATTTTGTAAATGCATATAAAAAATTTATTGTAGGTTTACCTACCTATCAAAAGTAAAATTCACAAAAATGCATCAAATTCAACTGCATCGATTTCTAAAAAATTTTCACTAATTATCTTGCCTTCAATGTTGGTAAAACTAATAATATTTCGTTTCAAAGGCTCAGAAAACATAAATTGAAAGAATCCTTCAAAGGCGAAATTTGTTGAACAGAAAAAGCTGTTACACCCGTACGTTGCCGAATAATAGATTCTGTAGCTGTTCGTGACAGGTTATTCAAATATGATGTGGTATGCCAAATAATGTTTTTATCTTTACTAAAATACTGCGTAATATTTTCAGCAGGCAAAATAGGAAAATCGACATCTGCATTTTCAGAAATGTTATCATCAGAAACTGCATCATCTTCTAACATTTCTGGTTCATAGTTTTCATCACAATCATCACTTGCTACATCACTAAATGAATCCTCCAAAATTAGATGTATATCACCATCAACTAAATATCTTGACTATATAATATTATAAAAATTACAACATAAAACTAAAAATGTAGAAATAACTCGATATACTTACGCTATCAAAAGACATAATTTATATAATATCTCAACTTTTCCTTATTTATGTATATTATTGTTTATACATATAATAAAAACTAAATATAAAATTCTTATACTTTCACTAACAAGAAAGATGAAATAATAAAATAAAACCAATACTTACTTCGACTGACATCCCAGAGAAATTTTTTCAAAAAATATCTACTTTTTAAAAAATAAAAACATAAGAGTTTTCATTGTATTTATTTATATTTAGCATTTGGGTCATTTCATGACCCCAACATAATACTTGTATAGTAGACCTCCTGCAACCGATTAGCTAAACTGACAAAAAAATAGAGCGCATTTTTCAAAAATTTCTAGGATTTTGTACACTGAGCTACAAGGAATCTAAGAAATATTAATTCAAAATCAAATGATATAAACTTTTAATCGATTTGGGTCACGAAATGACCCAAACATAATAGAAGGGTTAAATGAATTATATGAAAAGTTCTAAATTTGTAATTATATTTTAGAAATACATTTATTTCATATGTTTCGTTTATAAGCTTTTTGATAGTTACATAAACTAGCAATTTAAAATAATTGCAATTTTGAAAAATTTGAATTATTAAATATATTATGCTTTGATTAGCTTTTTATCACAAAATTTAATAACTAGAATTTTTTCATTTTGTAATTGAATTGGAATAAATATATTTTCATTTAATTCAAGTTTTTTTGTTTTTTAATATTTTCAAATCGATAAATTAATAAGAATTTGTACTATTTTTTTATAGATAGTCTAATTAGAAAATGTTTTTAGTATTATATAGTTAATTTGGTTAGCTATGTTTTGCGACCAAACTTATAACAGCTTTTATTGTTTTAAAATGACTTATGGATATGTCCTTAAATTTGAACCAAATAGGTGTAGGGTATTTATAAGTCGGTTGCATCGACTGACTGTTTCCTTACTTGATTTTTTTTTTATTTATTTTAACGTTATAATAGGAAAGCAAAAATTTTAAAGTAATAAGAAGATTAAATTTTTAGTTTCTCACTAATCAAATAGATAACGCGTTCGAAAATAATTTTTAAAAACATGAATTTTTATTTTTTTAGCAATATTTATATAAAACTCAATTTAAATATTTGTCGAAAGTAGGAACAAAATTAAAAAATTTTCTAAAGTAACTGGGTATTACAAAGTACTTCAAAATAACAGTATTAGGTATCTAATGCTAGAATAGATAACAAAAATGCCTAAAAAAAAACTGCACAATTGCACAGGGATCCAACTAGTAATTATTAATTATTGATTATGACATTAATTTGAACCGAATGGCTAATGGTAGCTGAGTCGAGTAAAAAACCAGAAAAGTTTTTTCATTTTCACTGGAATTCGAACCGAGCCTCTAACCGATGCGCCACCGATTCTAATTGCTTCTTGGCTGCTCTTATATTAAAATTGCTTAATTGCTTCCGCTCTTTGTAAGCCAAAAACTATGAATTAGGTAAATTCGCAAAACACAACTTAACACCTAGTTTAGATTTAAATAAGGAGAAACGGATATTTCCATTAAGAAGTCTTCATATTTATAAAACACTAGCAGATATATCCGGCGTTGCCCGGGAGCAGGCAAATTGTAAAAAAGCAAGTTTCGGCCATTTTTTCGAAGTACTTCTTTGGTTAAAAAGAAGGGCTGAAAAAATATTTGTGGAGTTCCGTTAACCCGTTGCGACCCAACAGCTTTTTATAGGTGTTTTCGTTACTTTGCTATAAATTAGAAATGGTTTAACCGATTGACTTGAAATTTCGTGTATGTCTGAGAAGGATATTACGTTCAATTTTGCGAAATATTGCTTGTCAATGTTTCAAAAACAGGCTTGTTGAGTTCCGTTACCCCATTGCAGCACAGCAGCTTTTTTACAGATTTTTTCATTACTTTACTCTTAAGTAGAAACGGTTTGACCACTTGAATGTAAATTTTGTATGCGTACATGTATATACTTATCATTCCTACGATTATTAAAAAAAAAAAATTTTTGCAGGTAAATTACGTCCAATTTTTGAAAGTAGGTAAAACCTACTTGAATTAGGGAAATGTTTAAAAAAATGTTTTGTAGCGTTTTTTTAACTGATTGCAAAACAAAAACTTAACAGATTGCAAAACAGTTTCAACGATTATTTCTAATTTTTCTATACGTTTTTCTTCTGCTTCTTGACAATTTGGTGCTGCTTGAATTTTTATTGATATTATTTAATAATTATGAAATGTTCCAAATGAAACTTGATAAATTTGATGAAAAATTGCTAGAATAATCCCTAAAAAACTCGTTTTAAAAAAATTGCTTTATTACATTTTAAAATTATGTACACCATGTGCAATATTTGTGTTAACTTTTTGCAATAACAGTAACTTAAATTAAAACTCCATTGAAAGCCGGAGTAACGTGCACCGGGTAATAGCTAGATTACATTACATATAAGTATTATTAAACCCGTTTGACTATAGATCAAAAGGGTAAACTAAATTTACCATTATGTCATTATACTATGTCAATAGTAGTTTACTTGAGTTGCCAACGTTTGAATAAAATAAGTTGATCTTTTAGAAAAGATTTGAAAATCTGCTTTTCAACTTATATTTTGTTTTGTACTTACCTGAAAGTTCTACTACCCCCTTCCTCGGTTGTTTATCATTTTATGAGAGAAATGTGGGCTTCTTTTTTGGAAAAACTGTTTTAAAGCACTATGTATTAAAGCATAATAAATACGAAATTGAATTTTTTTGATTTTTATATTTGATTTGAAGAAAACTGCAATTTCACACTGAAATCTATTTTTAAAAAACAACACCTGCAAAGTAGATAAACAAAGACTTACGAACGAAAAAATGTAGAGAAGGAAAATGTTATGTTATTTAAATTTAAGGATATTATTATTATTAATATTATCTCATTCAGCTTTTCCACTATCTGAGGAGACTTGTTTTATTTATTAAGTGAGCTGTTGGAATAAAGGTTAACTTGCATTAATACCAAAAATTTGAAAATTTCATTGAATCTTTGTGCAAAACGCGTAAACAGGTAAGAACCAAATTAACCCGGTAGGCTTTTATAATTAAAATGCTCGTACAAAATTTTTGATTTAAATTCATCTTTTAATCAAATAAAAGTTTTACCGAACTTCATGGCGTCGTCGTGGAAAATGGGTTAATCGAACTTAATAAAATTTTTTTGCAGCCTCTCGTTTGGACTGCAAAATCAAACTGTAAAATTGTACACAATCGGAATTTTTTTGAAGCCCCCCAGGCCGTAGTGGGTAATATATTCCAACCAACTTTAGATAACTAATTCCATTAGCTAACATGCAAATTTGTACAAAATTTCAAGTCAATCGGTCAAACCGTTTCGATTCGACATCACGAAAAAGCTTAAAACAGATCCGGAGCCACAACCTGTTGACTTATAAAAATGCGACATAGCCTATGTCACCCCCGGGTTCCCAGAATTATTCCTTTAAAATTTTGTGACAATCGGACCAGTGGTTTTCACGTGAATCCTGGACAAACAAACAAACAAACAAACAAACAAACAAATTTTCTTCTTTATATATTATACTAGCAGATTTACCCGGCGTTGCCCGGAAGCTTGCAAATTGTAAAAACGCAAGCTTCAGCCAATTTTTTGAAATACTACTTTGCTTATAAATGAAGCCACAAAAAAATATTTGTAGAGTTCCGTTAACCCATCGTGGCCCAACAGCTTCTTATAGTTTTTTTCGTTGCTTTGTTATATAAATTAGAAATGATTTAACCGATTAACTTCAAATTTTGTATATGTGTTCTTCTTTGAAAATGAAGTTCAATTTACTAACAGACTTGGAAGTTGTTAACCCCTGTCGACCCGACGATTGTTCAAAAAAAAATTTGTAAGTAAATTACGTCCAATTTCTGAAAGTAGGTACAACTTCTTTGAATTAGGGGAATGCTTAAAAAAATGTTTTGTCGAGTTCTTTTAACCGATTGCGAAACAAAAACTTTAAAAAACAGTTTGAACGATTATCTCTAATTTTTCTATACATGGTGCTTCTTGACAATTTGGTGCTCCTTGACGATAGAGTTGAGGATGTTAGGTTCCCGGCGAATAATGTTAACTGAATTAAAATGACTATTGGTCAAATGGGGATACTAAGTTTGCCATTATGTCATTATACTATGTCAATAGTAGTTATCTTGAATTGCCAACGTTTGAATAAAATATAGTCGATGGTTTAGAAAAGATTTAAAAATTTGCTTTTCAACTTATATTTTGTTTAGTACTCACCTGAAAGTTGTAATACGCTCTTCCTCGTTTTTTTATGATTTGATGAGAGAAATGTAGGCTTATGTTTTGTAAAAACTGTTTTAAAATACTATGTTTTTAAGCATTATATATAAGAAATTGAATTTTTTTAATTTTTAGATTTCATTTGAAGAAAACTGAAAATTTCATTGAATCTTTGTTCAAAACGCACAAACAGGTCAAAACCAAATTAACCATGTGGGTTTTAATTAAAATGCTGGTACAAAATTTTCAATAAAATACTTTTAATCGTATAAGAAAATAAAATTTATAGAAAACTTCATGGCGTCGTCGTGGAAAACGGGTTAATCGAATTAACTAAAACTTTTTGCAGCCTCTCTTTAGACTGCAAAATCAACCTGTAAAATTGGACACAAATCGAAAACACAAAATTTTTTGAAAGTCCGCCAGGCCGAAATGGGTTAAATTATTCCAACCAAATTTATACAACTAATTTCGGTTGCTAAGAGGACCATTTTTGCAAAATATCAAGTCAATTTGTCAAACGGTTTTGACTCGAAATCAAAAACAATGAAAAAGCTTCTTTGCGCCCTCGTGCCCAAACGGGTTAACCGAACTCAATAAAAATTTGTGCCAGACTCTATTGTCGACTGCGAAACCACCTTGTAAAATTGGACACAAATCGGAAATACAAAATTTTTTGGAAGCCCGCCACGTCGAAATGGGTTAAATTATTCCAACCAAATTTATACAACTAATTGCGGTTGCTAAGAGGAACATTTGTGCAAAATTTCAAGTCAATCGGTCAAACCGTTTTGACACGACATCAAAAACATTGAAAAAGCTTCATTGGCCCTCGTGCCCAAACGGGTTAACCGAACCCAACAAAAATTTGTGCCAGCCTTTCTTTTCGACTGCAAAATCACCCTGTAAAATTGGACACAAATCGGAAACAAATAATTTTTTGGAAGCCCGCCGGGCCGAAATGGGTTAATATTTTCGAACCATCTTTATACAACTAATTTCGTTTGCTAAGAGGAAAATTTATGCAAAATTTCAAGTCAATCGGTCAAACTGTTTCGGCTTGACATCAAAAACATTGAAAAAGCTTCATTGCGCCCTCGTACCCAAACGGGTTAACCGAAGCCAACAAAAATTTGTCCCAGCCTCTCTTTTTGACTGCAAAACCACCCTGTAAAATTGGATACAAATCGGAAACACAAAATTTTTTGGAAGCCCGCCGGGCCGAAAGGGGTTAATATATTCCAACCAACTTTATAACATTAATTCCGTTTAATAAGAAGAACATTCGTGCAAAATTTCAAGTTAATCGGTCAAACCGTTTCGACTCGACATTAAAAAAACGAAAAAGCTTAAAACGGCTCTGGAGCCGCAACCTGTTGACTTATAAAAATGCGACATAGCCTATGTTACCCCCCGGGCTCCCAGAATTATTCCTTTAAAATTTTGTGACAATCGGACTAGTGGTTTTCACGTGAATCCTGGACAAACAAACAAACAAACAAACAAACAAATTTTCTTCTTTATATATTAGATTAAATGTTTTTTTATTGTACTGCATGCGGTCGAGATCGGACTATGGGTTCGGATCCTAGAACTTTTTGATCGAATTTAGGCTAAACAAACATAATTCCGAAACCAGTGAAGATAGAACTTCCAAATTTGATATCAGTGTGCCCTTTCCTATGCTTTTAGAGTCTTTGAAATTTAGGATCAATTGGAGTAGTTGGTCTGGGACCATCCGAAAACCTTAACGCATATCATTGAAATTAATTTCAAAAATAGCTTACAATAAATATAGCACTTCCAATTGTGTACAAGGGTTAACTTGTATTAAAATAACGATTTGGACTGCATACGGAGGAAAACCGACCTAGGGTTCGGGTCTGGAACTTTTGATCTATTCAAGGGCTAACGAACATATATACAAAAAACACGATAACTAAAAAATTAATAGAGCTATCTTGATGGAATTTTAACTGAAAGTTACTTGTCATAAAGGCACGGTGGGGATTGCGTATGGGCGAGAACGGCTTATGGATTCGGATTCTGGATCATTTGACCGCTCTAAGGGCTAAAGAACATATAAAAAAAATCAGGTTAACTCAACCACTAAAGGCGCTACCTTCATGAAATTTGTGCTGTAGGTTTCTAGTAATGAAACTACGGCGAAGATTGCGTGCGGACGAATTCGGATCATGGGTTTGAACCCTAGAATTTTTTGATCAAATTTAGGCCAAACGAGCATAATTCCGAAACCAAAGAAGATAGAACTTCAAATTTGGTGTCAGGTTGTCTCTTCCTATTCCAAATACATTTTTTAGAAGAGCGTTTCAAAGATTTTTTATTTAACTTCGTTTCGTTCTTCGCTTATGCGCTAGGTACAAACCTGGTTATTTTTTTGAGTGATAGAAAAATTTATTTATTTTAAATATATTTACATTCCAAGTTAACGGTTCATAAATTGGGACTGTTATTTAACCAAATCATATACTAGAATAAACAATTTTAAAAATAATACAATTGTATGTGGACCAATAGGGTAAGGTTTTGAAGAGATATACATAATAAAATATGGTAAGTGTAATTACAATACAAATGATTGGACTTTTAATACATTATTGTATTGTAAATATAGTTACGATATTAATGTTTGCAAACATTTATCAGATGAAATTTTGTAAGTATACTTACATTGTAAAAAAACATAATATCAGAGTACATTAAAAAAGTTACGATATAAAAGCTTAGATATAGTCTGATAATAGTCTTGCAATATTGATTTTAGATAAAGAGCTTACAGTAAATTATGAAGAAATTATTGTTTGTACAACACTTTATTTTTATCATAACATTACAATGCAAAATAATTTTTTAAACAGTGTAATGTATATATTAAATTTCTAAATTTTTAATTTAAATTTTTTAAGTTCTTACTTATTATTTATATATTAAAATTAAATTTCTTTTATTTTGAAAGTATTCGAATTTAATAAGAATATTTAAAGTTTTTGGAAATAAAATTGTTTTTAGAATAATGATATGTTTAGAATTTGAATAAAGTTGAAATAATTTTGAATTTACAGGTTTATATATATTTTAGATTTTATTATTATCTCCGAAATCTTCTTCAAAACTTTCTAGATTTTCTGCCTCACTAGAAGTATGTTGCAAATTTTTGTAAAATTCTGTATAATATTGCGTTATAAAATTTGTTAATTCAAATAAGTCTTTATATTTTACGGTAGATATTCTTAAAGGTTCCTTGTACAGAATTGTAGGCTCATTGTTTGGCAACCCCAATACTCTTTTGCGTTGTTTTCGACTTTTTTCTTCTTCGTTATATAAAATGATAGACGAAAATGAATTAGAATTGAACGAGTATTTATAAAGCAATTTATTTGGTTGCATTTTATTAACTTTTATTATTCTTATGTTACTCCATTTTATTTGCATATTCATTTCATTTTTGTAAAAATCGTTTTTTGTAATTTCGTGAACAAATACTTTGGTTCGGTTATTTTGCAATTTCGAATAAGAGAATACCATTACGCCGGAACATAAATTTTTTTATTTTTTTTAGTTTTTTCAAGCAAAGCGTGAATGGAATCTCATTAATTTTGCGTGGGCCCTTTCTCCAAAAATATATGTTATCAATATTCATCACTTTACAAGCCCAAGCGTAAAATAGGAATAAGCATATGTTTTTATTTTTCCCGGGGAAATTGTCAGAATAAGAAATAAATGTTTTAATACCTCTTTCAGTTTGAGACTCTATAAATTGTAGAAGGAAACTAGCTACCTCGTTTGCACCTCTTTTACCCACCGTTTCATCCCAAATATAGCAATGACCTTGGTGGCTTGCTAATTCATATAAAGTAAAATTAAACAATCATAATTTTCTCTTGTAATAATATATGTACAAGTACTTTCACAAGGAACAGTCAAAATCTTCTGAAAGTCAAAACAAACCGTCATGACTGTATTATCTTCTATTGCTTTAATTTTGTCTTGTTCTTTTAGCTCTCTTGCTTTCTGCTTGGAGAAAAGGTGTAAATTATTATCTTTTGCGTTCTCCTTTTCTGTTTCATTCATATTTTCAAATTTGGAACAATCATTGCATTTATCTTTTTTTGGAAATAAAAACTAATATTAAAACATGTATTAAAAATATCTCGATATTGCCTTAATGTAGCGCCATTTTCAGTGTTGTCACGTTCTTTAAGCCACTCTAAATATAGTCTATGCATTTGTGAAACTGTTAAGTTACCATCTATATATTTTCTGGTTGTTTGCTTTCGCAAATAATGTGATTCTATAGGCACGAAGGAATTAATATGCTATTTTACCATTTCTTTTCGTCTTTCCGAAATTTCTGATAAATTTCGGATATATTTACCTCGGGTATCTTCTTCGAGATTTCCATCCAACTATTGTGTATCCATACTATTGTGTATTACTATTTGTTCATAATATTCAAAAATAAAATGTGGCAAAAAGAAACGAAAAGAAGAAACCAAATATTCCTATTAGAATAGGCTCATATTTCGTCAAAAAAATTAAATCATAAAATTTATATTTTTTATATTTTCTTTTGAATTTCAATTTACAGAATTAAAAATATTCCCCGTTTATGTTTACTTATTTTACGTTGGTACCAAAATAAATATAACCAGATTCTGATAGCTGGCCATATGCACTAGTACTTGGTTTTCTATGCCAGATAAGTTTATTATTTCTGTATCAAATAAATTTTAATAAAATTAATTGAAATAAAAAAAATTTAAATTGTTAGGTATTTCTGCACGTTCATCGAAAAATAGCGTAGATTGATTGTAAGATGCAACTTGCTCATCAATATTGATAACAGGATTATGATCTCGATCATCTCTTTCATTTTGCATTAAAATATTTTCAAAATTTAATTTCTTTTTGGCTATTAACCCTATTGGAAAAACAATATTCTTAAAAACTTAGTTTGCAGTGAAAAAAATTGACCTTTTAGCTTTTGTCTTACAGCATTGACCTTTAAATAACCACGATGCATTTTTATGTTAAAAATTTATTTTAGTAATATAAATCACTTTATTTGAATAAGATATTAAAAAGCACTTCGGGGATATCTTAAATATTTAGAGACTTACAATATCGCTTTAAAAAAATTACTATACACAAAAAATATAAAACCACTTTTTAAATAGATAAAATTACAGCACAAAAAATTCATTCATATCTTATCGTAAATCGCCTTATTACATGAACATTTACAGAAGATCCAGTCATTATTATTGTATATTTACTTACGACTACGTTATTTGTATTTTTTCCGTTCAATTATATTGTAAGTTGACTTACAATGCATAAGAATGGAGTTTTTGAAAAACTAAGTAATATTGTATGTTTTCTTTTTCTTATAACTTTTGAGGGAGTTGTCGTAGAACTATGAAATTTTAACAAAAGATGGCCTTTGTAATTATCTTTCAAATGGTCATATTATTCTAGTATATCGTAAGTCAAGTTACGATACACTAGAATGGAATGTGCGAAATTAAAAATTAAAATAATTTTTTAATAAACGGTTAAATTTGTTTTTTCCAATTTTTATATCATAATGAATTATTACCATAGGTAATATATAATTAAAACAGTCCGTACGATACTTAAGTTGTGTTCAAAGCTACTTGATGCATGTATGTAAAATATATTTTTTTATTTAAATAAATTATATGAAAAGTTCTAAATTTGTCATTGTATTTTAAAAATACATTTATTGGATATTTTGCGCTTATAAGCTTTTCTAATAGGTACATAAACTAAATATTTGTATTTAACATTTATTTCAAGTTTTTTTGTTTTTTAATATTTTTAAATAGATAAATTAGTAAGAATTTTTAATATTTTTGAATAGATAAAGTAATTACGGTATTTCTAAGTCGGTTGCACCGACAAACTGTTTCTTTACTTGTTTCTCTACTATTTAAATCTAGTGTTATATCGATATGTTTCTTTAATCTTAGTTTTTAATTTAAATTTTTTTTTTTAATTTTTAGCCCATTTTCAAAAGCTTTTACAAAAATGTGCCTATACAGTTTCATTCTGTCCGTCCGTCTGTCCGTATGTTTACAAAAACTTTCACATCGTTTGAAATAGACAAAAAAGAAATTTTAAATACGCATAGTTTTTGCAAAAAAGATAATTTCATAAAAGAACCCTTTCCTGTAAAGCTAAAAGACAGCTGATTTTATAAGCTTTTTAAATTTTAAAAGCCAAATGTAAAGGGTTACTATACTGTACCAAATTTTTTTTTCACACTTATAGGGGGGATGTTAAATCCTTGGGAAATTTGGCAAACCTTCCCCATGGAGGGGCTATTAATACTTAAAAATTAAAAAGTAATCAAAGAAGTATCAGCCAGTCAGCATATAGAAATGCAACAAAGATTGATAAATAAAAAGAATAAAATAACTAAATTACCAATAATATCGGGATTTATTGTAAACCATGGAATTTGGCAATCGGCAATTTATTGTAGTTTATACAAAATGAAAAGAACTTAGGTGATTAATAATTGAATATTAGAAATAGTTAACATTTCACAATTTACTGTATTAATATGTATTAAGTTCGAAAATATAATATTGAAAACATGAAAAGTAATATTTTTACAAAATGTATTTAATGTAAACTCCAATTACTTCAAGCTCATCTTCAATTGGAAAAATAAGATACATTAGCCCTAAGCAAAACTCAGGTTGAAGGTGGGGACACGAATTATAGTATCAACAGTTACACCTTTGTTTCGCTTTTTCAGTAATATTTTTACAAAACGTATTTAATGTAAACTCCAATCACTTGAAGCTCACCTTCAATTGGAAAAATAAGATACATTAGCCCTAAGCAAAACTCAGGTTGAAGGTGGGGACACGGATTATAGTATCAACAGCTACACCTTTGTTTCGCCTTTCATCCCACTCCAAGATTTCGCTTTACGATCTGACGTGGCCTTCAGCACCCTTTACAACTTCATAAGCCGCAACAGATATTCCAGTATGCTTGGGTAAAGCCCCGTATTGGAAACGCCACCATCTTTTTCTGTTTTATCTGCATATCTCTTCTTAAAAGTCCAACTAGAATTTTTGACCGAGACTATCGAAATAAGCATCTCATATACTTCAGATATACTCCAGATAAATATAACATTCCTGTAGCCTCGTCAATCGGGAGTTCTAATCATTGCTTTATTTAATCTACCTCCCTAAGCTTAGCTAAGCTGACTGGGTAGGCTTGAACAGTTTTTTTAGGCGTAAAGTACTGGAAATACTATTAGTAAATTGGTGCAAATATCAGTAGTAAAACAATTATGCTAAGTATAAAACCATTCATTCCCAGCTCATACAAAACGTATTTAAAACAATTAAGCCGAAATCGGAACGAAAGAGGAACAATTAGGACAGTATAAGGCAAACGTATCGGAGTCTTCACTAGGGGCTGTAAAGTGGTTTAACGGTTCTTTCATAAAATATTTGATGTAGGTTACTAGTAATGAATTTGAAAATAATTGTGTACGGTCAAGATCGGACCATGGGTTCGAATACTAGAACTTTTTGATCGAATTTAGGCAAAACGAGCATAATTCCGAAACCAATGAAGATTGTAAATCCACATTTGCTATTAAGGTGTATCTTCCTATTTCCTTAGTCTCCCTGAAATTTAGAACCAATTGGAGTAGTGGGTCGAGGTCACATCAACACAGTTTTGAAGACCTTAAAGCATATCATCGAAATTAATAAAAATAGTAACTTAAAATTAAGATAGAACTTACAATTGTGTACAAGAGCTATCTAGTTCCGAAAGTACGGCGGGGAATGCATATGGGCGAAATCGGCTCATGCGTTCGGGTTCTGGAACTTTTGCTGGGCCCAATGACTAACGAACATACATAAAAAAAAACCCGATAATTAAAAAACTATTGGAGCTATCTTGATGAAATTTAAACTTTAGTTTTCTAGTACTGAAAGTACGACTTCTGGACTTCGTCGGGTTCTGGACTCCTTAAAGCGTCTAAGAAATACCAAACATATAAAATAAATCAGTGTAACTCCACAACTAACGACGCCATATTCATGAAATTTATGCTGTAGGTTACCAGTAATAAAAATAAAGCGGGGATTGCGTACGGTTGCGATCGAACGAAGAGTTCGTATTCTAGAAGTTTTTGATCAAATTTAGGTCAAACGAGTATAATTCCGAAACTAATGAAGAAAAACCTCTAAATTTGGTATCAGGGTGCCTCTTCCTATGTCCTAAGGTTCTTTGAATGTCATAGACCATTAACATAGTTCCGAAGACGTTCAAGCATTTCTTCGAAATTAAAAAAGATTACAATTTGAAATAAATTATGTTAAAACGGTACATTAGGTACAACTAGTATTAAAAGTACGACGGGGACTGCATATGGGTGAAATCGAACAATGGGTTCAGGTTCTGGAACCTTTGAACAGTTCTAGGGCTAACGAATATATATTCTAAAAATACGATAACTCAAAAACTAATGAAGCTATTTTGATAAAATTTAAACTCTAGATTACTAGTAATGACACTGCGATGATTGCCTATGGTCGAGATCGGAGAATTGGTTCGGATTCTAGAAGATTGTGATTGAATGGAGACTAAACGGGCATAAGTTCGAAACAAAAATAGATAGAACCTTAAAATTTGGAGCACAAGTGTTTTTTTCTTATTTGTTTTGTGTCTGGATGAATTGGAATAGAGGTGTGCGTACTACCCCCAGTATTCTCACGACCTTAAAGCATATATTCGAAGTTAACAAAGATAGGAACTTATAATAAATATAGGTAGAGAAAACGGCTTTTTTTCCTATTTCCTTTTTGTCCCCGAAAGTTAGACTTAATTGTAGTGGAGGTATAGGTGTCTTCTAAGAAATCCTAAAATTAAAAAGCTTATCTTCGAATTTTATAAATAAAATGATAGAAACTTTAAATTTGATACACAAGGATTCTTGCCTGTTTCCGTTCTTATTTAACTTTACATTTTTAAAAGGCTAGGAATTTTACCATAAAACATATTATTGTAGTATCTAATATATAAAGAAGAAAATTTGTTTGTTTGTTTGTTTGTTTGTCCAGGATTCACGTGAAAACCACTGGTCCGATTGACACCAAATTTTAGAGGAATAATTTTGGGAGTCCGGGGGGTGACATAGGCTATGTCGCATTTTTATAAGTCAGCAGGTTGCGGCTCCACAGCCGTTTTAAGCTTTTTCGTTTTTTTGATGTCGAGTCGAAACGGTTTGACCGATTCACTTGAATTTTTGCACGAATGTTCTTCTTATTACACGGAATTAATGGTATAAAACTGGTTGGAATAAATTAACCCCTTTCGGCCCGGCGGGCTTCCAAAAAATTTTGTGTTTCCGATTTGTGTCCAATTTTACAGGGTGGTTTTGCAGTCAAAAAGAGAGGCTGGCACAAATTTTTGTTGGGTTCGGTTAACCCGTTTGGGCACGAGGGCGCAATGAAGCTTTTTCAATGTTTTTGATGTCGAGCCGAAACAGTTTGACCGATTGACTTGAAATTTTGCACAAATGTTCCTCTTAGCAACCGCAATTAGTTGCATAAATTTGGTTGGAATAATTTAACCCATTTCGGCCTGGCGGGCTTCCAAAAAATTTTGTGTTTCCGATTTGTGTCCAATTTTACAAGGTGGTTTCGCAGTCGAAAATAAAGTGTGGGACAAATTTTTGTTGAATTCGGTAAACCCGTTTGAGCACGAGAGTGCAAAGAAGCTTTTTCAATGTTTTTGATGTCGAGTCAAAACTGTTTGAACGATTGACTTGAAATTTTGCACAAATGTTCCTCTTAGCAACCGCATTTAGTTGTATAAATTTGGTTGGAATAAATAAACCCATTTCGGCCTGGCGGACTTTCAAAAAATTTTGTGTTTTCGATTTGTGTCCAATTTTACAGGTTGATTTTGTAGTCTAAAAGAGAGGCTGCAAAAAGTTTTAGTTAAGTTCGATTAACCCATTTTCCACGACGACGCTATGAAGTTTTCTATATATTTTATTTTCTTATACGATTAAAAGTATTTTATTGAAAATTTTGTATTTTAGTTAAAACCCACAGGGTTAATTGGGTTTTGACCTGTTTGTGCGTTTTGAACAAAGATTCAATGAAATTTTCAGTTTTCTTCAAATGAAATCTAAAAATCAAAAAATTCAAGTTGTTATATATAATGCTTAAATACATAGTATTTGAAAACAGTTTTTCCAAAAAATAAGCCTACATTTCTCTCATCAAATCATAAAAAAACGAGGAAGAGCGTATTACAACTTTCAGGTGAGTACTAAACAAAATATAAGTTGAAAAGCGAATTTTTAAACCTTTTCTAAACCATCGACTATATTTTATTCAAGCGTTGGCAATTCAAGAAAATCCCCTTTTGACCTATAGTCATTTTAATTCAGTTAACATTGTTCACCGGAAACCTACCATCCTCAACTATCTCGTCAAGGAGCACCAAATTGTCAAGAAGCAGCATGTATAGAAAAATTAGAGATAATCGTTCAAATTGTTTTGCAAACTGTTTTTTAAAGTTTTTGTTTCGCAATCGATTAAAAGAACTCGACAAACCTTTTTTTTAAGTATTCCCCTAATTCAAAGAAGTTGTACCTACTTTCAAAAATTGGACGTAATTTACTTACAAATTTTTTTTTGAACAATCGTCGGGTCGACAGGGGTTAACAACTTCCAAGTCTGTTAGTAAATTGAACTTCATTTTCAAAGAAGAACACATATACGAAATTTGAAGTTAATCTGTTAAATCATTTCTAATATATAGCAAAGCAACGAAAAAACCTATAAAAAGCTGTTGGGCCACGATGGGTTAACGGAACTCCACAAATATTTTTTTGTGGCATTTATAGGCAAAGTAGTATCTCAAAAAATTGGCTGAAACTTGCTTTTTTACAATTTTCAAGCTTCCGGGCAACGCCGGGTAAATCTGCTAGTATTTTATAAATTAAAAATAAAAAATTTTTTTAATAAACAATTAAATTCCTTTTTTTTAATTGTTATTATGTGATATAGCTTATAGAACATTTACCATAGGTAATATATAATTAAGAAATTGTGTAAGAAACTTAAGTTGTGTTCAAAGGTACTTGCTGCATGTATGTGAAATTTATTTTTATAGCTAAATGAATTATATGAAAAGTTCTAAGTTTGTCATTGTATTTAAGAAATACATTTATTGCACATTTTGAATTTATAAGCATTTCTAATAAGGACATACACTAGAATTAAAATTAATTTCAATTTTGAAAAATTTGAATTATTAAATTTTGTAATAAGAAGCTAATCAAAGCATTAATGGTTTTAATTAACATTAAAAACCATCAAATTATATAAACTTTTTTATATATATTATCACAAATTAATATTTCTTTCAAATAACTTGGAGTTTAATGAAAATTAGATACACAGATAACAGCAGCATTTGGATTGTAATATTTAATTATAACAGAAGTGCTCAAAATTCCTTTTCATTAATATAAAAGATAAATACCAATTCTAATCGCAATATTTCAATCCAGAATTAAAATATAAAAAACTGATTTATATATAACATCAAAAAAGAAGTTAATTAAAAGAATATATTTGAAAATTATTTAAAATTGAAATAATTAATTAAGGTTACTAAATCATTCAATAGTAAATGCACTACAGCAAAAAATCTTAAAAAGAAGTAATTGCTGCAGGTGTGCATTGAAATTTTATTGAATTGGATAAAAAGTTTCAAATATGTAATTTTGTAAATGCATTTTAGGAATACATTTTTTTCTTTCATTGTGTATGGCAAATTCCTCTTCTGAGTAAATGTTAGGCAATCTGTTTTATAAATGTTTTGCTCTCTTCCACCGTCAATCCAATCCCCAGTTTCGCCGGCGAGAGTTCTTTATTGGAACTTACGACTTTTTAAAAAATCAAATGCCAATTCTGCCGCAATTAATTTAAAGAAAACTCTGATGGCTACTTCAGTTAATCGTAGCGTAGTAAAAATATCTAATTGGAATAAAGCTAACAGAGATGAGTTTAACACCTCTAAAACTCAAAGCTGACCCATCTCTTGCAAAAGAGATCACATAACTTATATTCTGAGATTCCAGCGAAAAAACAAATGGAAATGGAAGCTTATCAAAAAAATGTTATTGAATGAAAATAGTTTTGATGTACCTAACACCGCTGCCAAATGTTAGGGTTTTTTTTTCTCGCTATAAAATATAGTTTACTTCCTGCTTTTTGTCCAATATCTATAAAGCCTACATCAGATCTAAGATGGAGTATAACCTCCAATATGGGCTGGCGCTCCCCAAACTTTACTAAGTTATCTGGTAAATTCCAAAATCGCGCCTTACGCCTAATCGGCGATCATTCCGTCCAGGCTACTTTCACTCCTCTTACACGTCGTCGTAAAATTGGAACCTTAGCTCTTTTTAGCACATTTTCAAAAAATTTTGTAAAAATGTGCCTATATAGCTTCACTCTGTCCGTCCGTCTGTCTGTCCGTCTGTCCGTCTGTCCGTCCGTATGTTTACAAAAACTTTTACACCGTTTGAAATAGAGTAAAGAAATTTTAACCATGGGTAGTTTTTGCAAAAAAAATAATTTCGTAGAAGAATTTTTTTCTGTAGCCCCACCTGTTACGGGGCTACAGCCCCCCAAAATTGGAAAAAGCCCTATATTTAAATTGTTATAACAAGAGTTCTGTTACACATATTTTCAATCTGAAAACGGTAAATGATAGCTGGTTTCATAAACTTTATAAATTTTTAAAAGGCAAATGTTTAGGGTTGCCATACGGTACAAAAATTTAACATTACGCAAAACTCAATTTTCACAAAATTTTTGGCTACACATATCTTCTGAACGGTTCAAGGTAGGATCTTGAAATTTTGGGAGAAGTTAGATACTCAGAAATTAGTAGGAGTCGGTTAACAAAATTTTTTTGTCAAGCCCCCTATTTAGGAGCTATAAGGGCTCGAAAATTGAAATTTTGCTATTTTTAAACCCCTGTAACTTGAAAACCTGTTCAAATTTTTTTTTAGTGATAGACAAAATTCAAAGCCCTATAACTATATTTCAACATGTGTCAAAGGTTTTTTTTAATTTTGAAGGGTGACGAAGTTACAGCCCCTGAAATTTCCAAAAAAGCCCTATATTTAAATTGATATAACAAGGGTTCTGTTAGGTTTATTTTCAATCGAAAAAGGGTATTAGAGAGCTGCTTTTATAGACTTTACAAAAATATGTTGCCTAAATGTATAGGGTTGCCATATAGTACTAAAATTCACCATTATATAAAACTCAATTTTTGCAAAATTTTTGGCCCCACATATCTTCTAAACGGTTCAAGCTAGGATCTTGAAATTTTGGAAGAAGTTAGATCCTAAAATAGTGGGAGTCAGTTCACAAAATTTTTTTGTCAAGCCCCCTGTTTAAGAGCTATAAGGACCCGAAAATTGAAATTATGCTATATTTAAGCACCTGTAACTTGAATACCTGTTCAATTTTTTTTTTATTAATATACAAAATTTAAAGGTCCAACATTATATTTTAACATATGTTAAAGGTTTTTCTTAAATTTAAAAGGGGTTCCTTAAATTGAAGAAAGTGTCTTTCAGTTTTACCCATTTTTGCTTAGATAATAAAATTCTAAGTAAAATTCCAAATTTTTGTGTAATTCACAATTTAATTCCTAGAACCTAAAAAATTAGAGGATAGGGGGGGGGGGGGAGTTGAAGTTAGATTCTTGAGAAATTTGGCAACCTTCCCCATTGAAGGGCTATTAGAACTTTTAAATAAAAAATTTATTGTTAGCAGTAAATTTTAAAAGTAAGCAGTAACTTAGTCACCACGGTATATATTTCCAAAGTTAAACTCAGTATGTAATACAATATAATTTTGAAAATGTGCTTTTTTAAAAACCCTCGGTTTTTTTCATCACTTGTTTATTTATATCTTGTAGGTATTGACATTTGATCTTTTAAATTATAATCCAAAATGACTTTCTTTAAACAATTCCAAAACAGTACAAATTTCCGGGTGACTTAAGTCTGGTTAGTAATTTGATCGCTCAAGGAATTATTTTAGAAAAGTTCTGAAGAATCTGATTATTAGTATGTCCACAAGTCTTGACGGAATTCCAGCTATGTTTCTTAAACAAATTGCCTTTCCCAATTTGAATCCTCAGTGCAACCTTTTTTTATATGGGACATATCCCGGCCTATTGGAAATTGGCCATATTTTCCAATTTCTTGAAAAAAGTGACATAAACGATTTTTCAAACTACCGACCAATTGCCTTCACTTCGATCCTTTCCAAAATAATGGAAATCCTGACAAACAAAAAGCTTTCGAAATTTCTAAATAGCTCGTGTTTTAAAAATTATCGACAGGCGATCTTTTAACTTTCCGTTGTGAAAAGCTCAATACCAATATTCATTGCTCTGGTGAATCTGAGGTTGTGGCTGTAGACTTTTGAAAATCTTTCATTGAGTATAACCATTGATTAAGAATTATATTATATAGATAAACAATTTCTATTAAAAATTTGTATGAAATTTTTTTCACATTTTTTTTCAAATTCTCTCTAAACTTTTTACATATTGTGAATGTATTGTAACTATTGATACTTTAACTTAATAATAATATATTTTTATTTCTGTTTTATACCCTTTATTTTTGTATTTTTATTCTATCAATTTATACCTATATAATTTTTACACCATTTTTCACTCTAAACAGTACATGTAACATGATTAATGAATACGATACCAAAGAAAAGAAAGAAAGATACTTTCTTCAATTTAAGGAACCGCTTTTAAATATATGAAAAACCTTTAACATATGTTAAAATATAATGTTGGACCTTAAAATTAGTATATTAATAAAAAAAATTTGGACAGGTATTCAATTTTCGAGAATTTATAGCTCCTTTACAAAAAACAATTTCACCAAATCCCATTACGTTCTAAGGATCTAACTTCTCCCAAAATTTTAAGTCTATAGCTTGAACTATTCAGAAGATATGTGGTACCAAAAAATTAGCAAAAAACAGACCGCTTTTAATGTTTTTAGATTGAAAGTTTAATTTATAGAACTCTTGTTACACCAATTTAAATATAGCGGTTTTTTAAAATTGCGGGGGCTGTAGCTTCGTCACCACTCAAAATTAATGAAAAAGTTTTGGCACATGTTGAAAAACAATGTTGGAGCTTTGAATTCCGAATATGACTTAAAAAAAATTTCAACAGGTATTCAAGTTACAGGTGTTTAAAAATAGCAAAATCTCAATTAAAGCTCTTAGTTCCAAAAGAGGGAGCGCGACAAAAAAATGTTGTTAACCGACTCCTGCTATTTACTGAAGATCTCAGTTCTCCCAAAATTGCAAGACTCTAGTTAAAAAATTAAGTTTTGCATAATGGTAAATTTTAGTGCCGTATCGCAGCTCCATATATTTGCTTTTTAAAAATTTAAAGAGCTTATAAAACTAACTGTTCTTTAGTGTTTTAAGATTTAAAATATTACTCACAGAACTGTTGCTATAACAATTTAAATATAGGGCTTTTTTAGACTTTGCGGAGCTTTAGCTCCCTAACGGATGGGGCTACAGAAAGAAGTTCTTTTGTAATATTATTTTACCCGTGGTTAAAATTTTATTTCTCTATTTCAAACGATGTAAAAGTTTTTGTAAACATACGGACAAACGGACGAACTGATAGAGTGAAACTATATAGGCACATTTTTTCAAAATCTTTTGAAGATGTGCTAAAAATCAAGAAAAATTGACTAACATATTTGGTTTTGAGTGAATACTCTTCGTATATAGTTTCTTTATGATTTATTACCAAATCAATCGGTAATGAAACCACAGTAGGTCAATGAAAACGAGTGGATAATATAATAAGAAAATGCAAAATGCAATAAATAATTGGATTCCTTCCCTTAAATAATGGCTGCCGAAAAACTATGTATTTGTTGGGAAAGATGTAAAGTGTTTAATGCTGTCACTGTAATGCGTTGCTAGAAATGTAAGGGCTTCAATCATATAATGGCTGACTGTACAAATACAGAAAAGTGTCTTAAATGTCACAAAGACCATAAGACATCTGATTGTGATAAGCAGTAGGAAATTAATGAGTGTATCAATTGCAAAATAGCCAACGAAAAATTCAAACTTGATTTAGTGATAAATCGTAAAACATTTGACAAATTGTGCCCAGTGTATATAAAAATCCTAAAGGAATGAAAACAAAAAATGGACTACTAGCCTTTCTTGTGCACACTTATTTTTTACAACGCTGTGTGCACACATGTTCCATTTTTGTCCTTGTGGTTAGTAATTAATAAAAGTATATATAAAATAATTTTTTTTAACTTTTTTTAATAAACATTAAAAATTAAACCTTTATCTGTAAAAAATAGTTACATATAAAAAAAAAATTTTTTTTTATAAATTAACTGGCACATCATTTTATTTTGTTCGAATTACATGAAAACTTACTATACTACAAAAAATTAACCGATATTTTCATAATAATAAAAAAACAGCCCAAGTCATATTTTTTTGGCTCTCCAAAAACAAAATAATAATAAATAAAAAAAATAAAAAACCTTAAAATTATTACAGCCTTAGCTTAGCTACGATCTTGAATTTTATCACTTTTCTGTCCAGCAGTATACACAAGCTTTAATCATATGTTCACCACAAACGGGTTTATTGCATATATCGGCTGAATTTATGCATGCATATGATTTTTTTGTTATCTTTGTAATTACAAAAGCCTCAACGTTTCCGTGTTGCCAGTGTCGTTGGCCCTACACTTACCGAAAACTTGTTGTGGAGTCTATTCCCAAGATCTCGCCTATATTACTTCTCAGATATTTTCTTAAAGTTGGAACCTCATATCTTACCCGCAAATGTGGTTCAATAAGAGCCATACTTAATTCATAAAGGAAATTTTTGCGTAGTTTTGAATAATGTTTGTTTGCCAATGTTAATAAAATCATTGAATTTATACCACATCCATCTAAAATTCCAAAAAAGATTCTTACTGGCCAACGATAAGTTTTTCTGCAAGTTGTGGCGAGTTTATTAAATGAATCAGTCCCACCTTTTGTTTGATTATATGTTTCAATAATAATTGGTTTACCTGAGTCCGGGTCCAGTGCATCATCGTGATGCATTGTGGAAAGCAAAATAACGTGTTTATTTCTTTTCGGTGTGTAGGACACCAGCTTTTTATCTTTACTAAATGCAAATTGTGATGTTCCTATTATGGCGAAAAAATTTGGAGGAATTTCTTTTTTGTTTTTTTGCATAGTTTCCAGTGAGGTAAGACTTTTTGTAGCCAAAAAATCGGCTAATGGGATAGAGTAAACAAATTGTCTGTGGTAATGTTCCTATTCGTTCCATAAATTGGTTCGCTTAGTTTTCTTACATAATAAGAAGGCACTGATTCATTTTCCATACAGTCATTTATTTTACCAACATATGGTAGAGCACTTAACATATAGAATGTACGTGCGTCATGTAGAGACACGATTTTTAGCCCATATTTGTCAGGCTTGGCTGGCATATAAATTCGGAATGAGCATCTACTTCTAAAGCTGAGTAGTTGCTCATCAATAGTACAATATTGGTAGAGAGTGTAATAATTTTTACAATTTTTCTCATATTTACCCCAAAAGTGTTGTATTGGTGCAAAATTTATCAGTGTCTCTACGTTCACTCCTGGTTTCTTTGTCATCAAATCTAAGAACATCGGATAAAAATTTAAACATTTGCCGAGACATGGTAGCGCGAAAAATTATATTGCCTTTTACAACTCACCATAAATCTTCTGTAGTAGTCTTACCTTGTTTGAGAATTCCTGCCTTGTACAAAAGGCCAATAAATGCTCAAATTTCTATAACACATATCAAAGATGAATACGTATAATTTTTTAATACGTCATTGTTATCAATTTGTCTTTCTAGTTGCTCATTTGTGTGTTTTATAATTATTGCTATCATGGATTCATCAAATAGCAGTTTCCAAGATTCTATAGGTGTGCGGACATTTTTAGCTTCCTTTTTAGGACCAGGTATGTGTAAAACTATATTGCTGTTTAGTGGCCTACCACAGCGTTGAGGAACAGCAGTACTCCAGCAAAAATAATTTTTTCCTTTAATGCTATTAATATTTCGAGCACGACTAGTGTCTTCAAAATTTTCACTCATAGATTCATCTTCTTCATTACCATCAATTTTACTGCTTGATATGTGCTCTAATAACTCATAATAAGATTGAATTTCTGAAACATTCCCAAAACTGCTCATAGAATCGTCGTCATGATCTCATAAATTGTGAAGAATTTTCTCAATATCGTTTTCTTGTAAATACTCGGCCATTTTACTATACAATACAGAATCATACTTTCTTTTAGTCTAACGGTTGGAATTATCGCAGAATACTAAACAAAAAAAAAACTTACATAAAAAACAAAAACAAACATTGAAAGCACACATGTTCCACTTTTGCAACAATCAAATATAAATACTTACAAATCGCTTTCTAATGCTTTTTTCTCAGTTCTATCGCTTAAATATATGGCAGAATACTAAAGTACGAATTTACAAATGCATGCTGACAAATTTTTGTAAATGTTGCGTAGCCTACTGCAATTTTTAAATATTGTAGGACAAAAATGGAACATGTGTGCACTCAAAGGGCAATCAAAAAGTTACGGGCGATGGAAAAATACCAAATGATCATATTTAAAATAATAATATTAATAATAATAAAAATATCCATAATAATACTAATAATAATATCAATAGTAATAATAATTATAATACTAATAATAATTATGATAATATTAATAACAATAGTAATAAAAATAATAATAATAGTAATAAGGATAATGGCAATAATAAGAATAATAGTAATAATAGTAATAACGAGGAAGATTATAGTTGCCCTTGTCAACTTTTAGATACCCGTGCATACCCACTATATAATATGAAAAATAAACCGTTATTTATTTCTATAATGCTAGAATATATTACAAAAAATATAAAAAAGTAAAATAGTTTAAAAAAATTCATTATCCTATAATTTTTGATTAAAAAAAAAAACAAAAAAAAAAATATTAATTCATTATCCCATAATTTTTGCCCCACCCTAAAAGTTGGTCCGAGTGATATCCAACTTTGCCAAGTAACTTGTCCTATTACTTTACCTGCCCAATTTTAATTTTAACCTCCTAGCTTTATTAGATTCACAGTTATTGAACTGAAAACTTTGTATGGCAGCACCCCGAAAATAGGGCCGTAACATTTTGAAAATTTATGTAAGTGCTTGATTCATTATATAACTAACAGTTTGTAATTTTCATCCTCGTAGTATAATTAGTTTTCAAGAAATTCATATTGGTGCAAAGAAGTTGTATGGCAGCCCCCCGAAAATGAAGCCGTAACATTTTGAAATTTCATATAAGTGCTTGATTCATTATGGAACTAACCGTGTGTAATTTTCATCTTCCTGGTATTATTACTTTTGAGGAAATTCATATTGGTGTAAATAAGTTGTGTGGCAGCTCCCCGAAGCTTTGGTCTGGTTTTAACCAAAAAGAATAGGGAACCTAAAAAAATGTCCAAAAAATTTTTTTGTGTAAATTTCAAAACTCTAGCTCTAATTTTTCAATTCTATCTCTTGTAATTAATTTTTAATTCACAAATACTTATATTAAAACCAAGCAAAATAAGCATCATATTATAATCATACTCATACAATGATCAGATCATCATGATCAAAAATTATCATCATATTCATAATTTTTTTTCATTTTAATTCATAAATCTCAAAGTACAAAGTCCAAATCTAAAATTTTTTTAAAAATTTTACGCATCATGAAATCGAAACTCAAAATCGTTATCTATCTACAAAAAAAAAAAAAAGCAAACAAAAAAACAAACAAAATTCATATAAATTCATGTTATACAAGATGTGCAGATATATTTCAAATTTTTATATGAAAATATGGGAGTTAAAAAAGTTAGTTGTTCGAGAGCTACCCGAAGTTTTGGCCCGATCTTAACCAAAAAAAATAGGGAACCTAGAAATTGATTGAAAAATATTTTGTGAAAATTTCAGAACTGTAGCTCCTTTAGTTTTTGAGTTATCGTGCTGACACACGGACGGACGGACGGACGGACGGACAGACACACATAGCTAGATCGACTTATTTTTCGATTCTGAGCCGATACGTACCCTTGACACTATATCTAGCTCCTCTAGATCGATGCGTTACAAACGGAGGAGCAATTTTAATATACCCGATGTCATATATGTATGCACGGGTATAAAAATAATACTAATAATAATAATAATTATAATAATAGTGACGATAATAATAATATTAATAATAATAATAATTGTAATAATAATAGTAATAATAATGATAATAATAGCAATAATAATAATAATTGCAATAATAACAATAATAGTAATAATAATAGTAATAATAATAATAATAATAGTAATAATAATAGTAATAATAATAATTATAATACTTAAAATAATAATAACAGTAATAATACCAAATTCAATTGTTTTCTTTATAGCCCAGTTAAAAAAAAAAAAAAGAAAAAGGTATTATATGTTATATAAAAGTAAAACTATAAAAAAAAGCATTTGTAATAGACAATAAGAAAGCTAAATAAAGTATATAGTTAAAAAAAAAAAAATAACAAGTGATGAAAAAAACCAAGGGTTTTTAAAAAGCACATTTTCAAAATAATATAGGGTGAGAAAGAGTATTTTATGATTTATTTTTATGAAAGTAATAGATAAAAATAAATGATAATTTTATAATTTAGTTATTTCATCAATTTAATAATTATGACTAATAGTGAAATCAATACTTAGAATATTATACCAATGCACTCAAGACAACCTGTGAAAATGTGCGAAATATTATGTTGGAGCTTCAATGTTAACGTTTAATAATGGAAAAACATACACTGGTGAATAAGTTACTGTTTTATAAAAGCATAAAAGTTTTAATTCTTAAAACCTAGTAGCCCTTCAATAGGAAGGTTCCCAAAGTTTTGCTTAGCAAACTTATGATGGATCTGCCTACTCCCCTCATGGCCCCAACTTTCCAGTTTTTTAAGTACTAGGAAATCAATTGTGAACTTAACCAAAATTTGGAGGTTTACCAAGAATATTATTATCTAAGCAAAAATGGTTAAAACTAAGAGACAATTTCTTCAATTTAAAGATAACCTTTAGCATATGTTAAAATATAATATTTGGCCTTTAAATTTTGTATATTTGTATAAAAAAATTTGAACAGGTATTCAAGTTACAGGTGTTTAAAAATAACAAATGTAAATTTTCGAGCTCTTATAGCTTTTAAACAGGGCAAGTGAAAAAAAATTTTTGTTAACCGACTCCTACTAAATTTTAAAGATCTAACTTCTCCTAGAATTTCAAGACCCTAGCTTGAACCGTTTAGAAGATATGTGGGGCCAAAATTTTTTCAAAAATTGGGTTTTGCATAGTGGTAAATTTTGGTACTGTATGGCAACCTTATAACCTTGTATTTTTGTAAAGCTTATAAAAGCAGTTCTCTTTTACCGTTTTTAGATTGAAAATACATTTAACAGAACTCGTGTTATACTAATTTAAATCTAAAAATAAGGCTTTTTTCAACTTTGGAGGGCTGTAGCTCCGTAACGGGTGGGGCTACAGAAAAAAGTTCTTCTACGAAATCATTTTTTTTGCAATACCTACCTGTGATTAGAATTTCTTTTCTCTATTTTAAACGATGTAAAAGTTTTTGTAAACATACAAACAGACGGACGGACGGACAGCGTGAAACTATATAAGCACATTCTTACAAATTTTTTTGAAAATGTGCTAAGAACCATAATAATAAATAAACATATTAATAATAAAAGTAGTAATAGCAATAGTAATAACAATAATAATAGTGTTATTAACAAAAAACAAAGTCTATTTTCAAAACTAATGCACGTTAGTAAAAGTAAACCACCTCTCAAAACTAGTATGATAGATTAAGTTCCAAACAACGATTATAAAAACACTCATAGTATGCAGGATCGAGAAATCGTTTCAGTCAAAGGAAAAAATCAGATCAAAAGAGCTTCTAAGCAATGATTACTCAAATTGGGTTAAAGGAAAAACTATTAACATTTCAAATAATCCTAAACTGGGCAAAAAAGATGAAGAAAGTAAGCGTTTAAGTACAAAATACAGCGAAAAAAGTTTTGTCAAGCCCATGGTTCAACCAATTGTTAGATTAACAAAAAAAGCAATCGAGTCTGGGGAAAATACGTATGCCTTATCGAGATTAAGAGAACACAGAATTCACAACAATGTGAACAGAATTTACAACATTTCAAATAATCGTAAACTGGGCAAAAAAGATGAAGAAACTAAGCATTTAAGTACAGAAGACAGTGGGAAAAGTTGTGTCAACCCCATGGCTCCACCAATTGTTAGATTAGCAAAAAAAAGCAATCGAGTCTGGTGAAAATACGTATATCTAGAAAGAGAACACAGAATTTACAACAATGTGAGATTATTTTTATAATATTTTCATGATAAAGATGATATTTGTTATGATGGTATTACGCAAACAAGTCAAAAAGTACTTATTCATCAAGAATGGCTACCAAATAGCTATGTACAACTCAGTAATTTATATTATGCTTATCACGATAGCACCGGAATATCCAAAAGTGAAGTACTGAAAGATTTAGGTTATTTTAGGAGACATATTGATAATAAATACAGAGAGCACTTACACAAAATTAGAGAGTCTTGGCAAAATTATATGACTAGTAAACCATGACACGTTACAAACACAATAATATAAATATGATGAATTTTAATGCTAGAAGTTTAATGAAAAATATGACTGAAATCGAACTTTTTGTTAAAGACTGGATATTGGATATTGGATGGATATTGACATTATTATGATTGGTGAAACGTGGTTATTCTCAGATGAAGAAAAATTTTTTAATATATTTGGCTTCTCTGCATCTTTTAACTCTAATAATGAAACAAGAGGAGGTGGTGCTATTTTTTTTAAGCATAATATTCGGTATACGGTTTTAGAAATATTTGAGCAATTCAATACTATAATTATTTCATTAAACAACTTTTCTGCATCGTTAAAAATTGCAGTTACCTACAAAAAATCAAGTGATAACAATAGCGATTTACTAACACATCTGGATTTAATTTTTAATAAACACAAGAATATAGTTCTGATGGGTGATATTAATATTGATTTATTAACAGACACAGAGCTCTCCAGATCTTATAAATTGATGTTAGAACCCAACGGAGTTACTATAAAAACGTACTTAGTTATGAATCTGCTACTAGAGTGACTGATAATTCTTCTACGGTCATCGATCATATTCTGACAGACCTAGAAAAGTTTGACTTTGACATTAAGCTTGACGATATAGTTAATTTGGATCATAAAGCGATTAGTGTCAAAGTAAATAAAGTTTTAAGAAAGATTAAACCTATTTTTAAAAGGGCAATACAACACAAATTTTAATAAATATAAAGAAAATGTAAGAAAGTAACTTGAAATAAATAAATGTCATAGTGTGGGTGACCTTATAAAAATACTGCAAGAAGCAAAGGTGAATTCTACAATTAAAACCTTCCGAAGAGTTAGAAACAATAAACATAGGATGACAAAGGAATTATTAAATATGATCAAAAAGAGGAATAATTTTTATTAAAAAGTTGAAAAAGCAGACTAACAATATGGATATTAAAGCTAGTGGAGTGGGTAGAGTCGAACAAGGTTATTAAAGAAATAAACGGTAATGGAAACAGAACATGTAATACCTTTGAAATTGCAAATTTCTGCAATTCTTATTCCACTTCAATCGGTAGCAAGTTAAATTATCTTTGCTGACGATACTTTACTTATCTATAATGCTAGAACCTGTAAGGAACTTGAAACTCTTCTAAATACTGATTTGGGGATCTACGAAAATTGGTTAAAAGGTAATAAATTAACTGTAAATGCGGAAAAAACCAAGTTTATCTAATATATAAAGAAGAAAATTTGTTTGTTTATTTGTTTGTTTATTTGTTTGTTTGTTTGTTTGTTTGTTTGTTTGTCCAGGATTCACGTGAAAACCACTGGTCCGATTGACACCAAATTTTAGAGGAACAATTTTGGGAGTCCGGGGGGTGACATAGGCTATGTCGCATTTTTATAAGTCAGCAGGTTGCGGCTCCAGAGCCGTTTTAAGCTTTTTCGTTTTTTTGATGTCGAGTCGAAACGGTTTGACCGATTAACTTGAAATTTGGACGAATGTTCTTCTTATTACATGGAATTAATGGTATAAAGCTGGTTGGAATAAATTAACCCCTTTCGGCCCGGCGGGCTTCCAAAAAATTTTGTGTTTCCGATTTGTGTCCAATTTTACAGGGTGGTTTTGCAGTCAAAAAGAGAGGCTGGCACAAATTTTTGTTGGGTTCGGTTAACCCGTTTGGGCACGAGAGCGCAATGAAACTTTTTCAATGTTTTTGATGTCGAGCCGAAACAGTTTGACCGATTGACTTGAAATTTTGCACAAATGTTCCTCTTAGCAACCGCAATTAGTTGCATAAATTTGGTTGGAATAAATTAACCCCTTTCGGCCCGGCGGGCTTCCAAAAAATTTTGTGTTTCCGATTTGTGTCCAATTTTACAAGGTGGTTTCGCAGTCGAAAATAAAGTCTGGCACAAATTTTTGTTGAGTTCGGTTAACCCGTTTGGGCACGAGGGTGCAAAGAAGCTTTTTCAATGTTTTTGATGTCGAGTCAAAACTGTTTGACCGATTGACTTGAAATTTTGCACAAATGTTCCTCTTAGCAACCGCATTTAGTTGTATAAATTTGGTTGGAATAAATTAACCCATTTCGGCCTGGCGGACTTTCAAAAAATTTTGTGTTTCCGATTTGTGTCCAATTTTACAGGTTGATTTTGTAGTCTAAAAGAGAGGCTGCAAAAAATTTTAGTTAAGTTCGATTAACCCATTTTCCACGACGATGATATGAAGTTTTCTATATATTTTATTTTCTTATACGATTAAAAGTATTTTATTGAAAATTTTGTACCAACATTTTAATTAAAACCCACAGGGTTAATTTGGTTTTGACCTGTTTGTGCGTTTTGAACAAAGATTCAATGAAATTTTCAGTTTTCTTCAAATGAAATCTAAAAATCAAAAAATTCAATTTCTTATATATAATGCTTAAAAACATAGTATTTTAAAACAGTTTTTCCAAAAAATAAGCCTACATTTCTCTCATCAAATCATAAAAAAACGAGGAAGAGCGTATTACAACTTTCAGGTGAGTACTAAACAAAATATAAGTTGAAAAGCGAATTTTTAAACCTTTTCTAAACCATCGACTATATTTTATTCAAGCGTTGGCAATTCAAGAAAATCCCCTTTTGACCTATAGTCATTTTAATTCAATTAACATTGTTCACCGGAAACCTACCGTCCTCAACTATATCGTCAAGGAGCACCAAATTGTCAAGAAGCAGCATGTATAGAAAAATTAGAGATAATCGTTCAACTTGTTTTGCAAACTGTTTTTTTTTTTTGTTTCGCAATCGATTAAAAGAACTCGACAAACCTTTTTTTTAAGTATTCCCCTAATTCAAAGAAGTTGTACCTACTTTCAAAAATTGGACGTAATTTACTTACAAATTTTTTTTTGAACAATCGTCGGCAGGGGTTAACAACTTTCAAGTCTGTTAGTAAATTGAACTTCATTTTCAAAGAAGAACACATATACGAAATTTGAAGTTAATCTGTTAAATCATTTCTAATATATAGCAAAGCAACGAAAAAACCTATAAAAAGCTGTTGGGTCACGATGGGTTAACGGAGCTCCACAAATATTTTTTGTGGCATTTATAGGCAAAAGGCTGAAACTTGCTTTTTTACAATTTTCAAGCTTCTGCTAGTCTATATATATAAAAGGGAAAGTTTTTTTGTATGTTTGTTTGTTTGTTTGTTTGTTTGTATGTAGCGAATAGACTCCTAAACTGCCCAACCGATTTTCATGAAAATTTGTATATAGAGGTTTTTGGGTACGGAAAGAAATCGTGGCCCAAAAATTTTGCTCTAACGGACCGCCAAGTTGGGGCTGTGGTGCAAGTATTTAAACTTCTTTGTTCTAAAATGAAAACGGTTTGACCGATTGATTTCAAATTTTGTATACGTGATGCTCTTTGAGAATTGAGTTGACCCTATTAACAGTTTTGGAATTTGTTAACCCATGTCGGGCCGACGGGTGGTCAAAAAAAATTTTGGGTCCAAATTTTGTCCGATTTTACAAAATTCTGCTTTGGCCAAAAAGAAAGCCCCAAAAAAATTTTTCTTGAGTTCCATTAACCCTTTGCGGCCCAACAGCTTTTTATAGGTTTTTTCAATACTTTACTCTAAATTCAAAACGGTTTGACCAATTGACTTCAAATTTGGTATACGTGATGCTCCTTGAGAATTGAGTTGACAGTATTAACAGTTTTGGAATTTGTTAACCCATGTAGGGCCGACGGGTGGTAAAAAAAAATTTTGGGTCCAAATTTTGTCCGATTTTATGAAAATTTGCTATGGCTAAAAAGAAAACCTCAAAAAAAAAAATTTATTGAGTTGCATTAACCCATTGCGGCCCAACAGCTTTTTATAGGTTTTTTTCAATACTTAACTCTAAATTAGAAACGGTTTGACCGATTTTCTTCAAATTTTGTATACGGGCTCCCCTGTTAGAATTGAGTTGACACTATTAACAGTTTTGGAATTTGTAAACCCATGTCGGGCCGACGAGTGGTCAAAAAAAATTTTGGGTCCAAATTTTGTTCGATTTTACGAAATTATGCTTTGGCTAAAAAGAAAACCCCAAAACAAATTTTATTGAGTTGCATTAACCCATTGCGGCCCAACAGCTTTTTATAGGTTTTTTCAATACTTTACTCTAAATTCGAAATGGTTTGGCCAATTGACTTCAATTTTGGTATAAGTAATGCTCCTTGAGAATTGAGTTGACAGTATTAACAGTTTTGGAATTTGTTAACCCATGTCGGGCCGACGGGTGGTCAAAAAAAATTTTGGGTCCAAATTTTGTCCGATTTTATGAAATTCTGCTTTGGCTAAAAAGAAAACCCCAAAACAAATTTTATTGAGTTGCATTAACCCATTGCGGCCCAACAGCTTTTTATAGGTTTTTTCAATACTTAACTCTAAATTAGAAACGGTTTGACCGATTTTCTTCAAATTTTGTATACGTGCTCCCCTGTGAGAATTCAGTTAACACTATTAACAGTTTTGGAATTTGTAAACAGATGTTGGGCCGACGGGTGGTCAACAAAAATTTTGGGTCCAAATTTTGTCCGATTTTTCGAAATTCTGCTTTGGCTTAAAAGAAAGCTCTAAAAAAAATGTTGTTGAGTTCCATTAAACCCTTGCGGCCCAACAGCTTTTTATTAATTTTTTGGTTATTTTACTCTAAATTAGAAACGATTTGACCGGTTGACCTCAAATTTTATATGTGTGAAGCAACTTGAAAATGGAGTTGAGTCTGTTCACAGTCAGTCCTACGTTTGGTCAAAAAAAATTTTTTGGAAGTAAATTACGTCAAATTTTGGAAAAGAGTTTGTACTGCTTTGAATTACAGAAAGTTTCAAAAATTACTAGAATAATCCTAGAAAAATCGTTTTAAAAAGATTGCTTTCATACATTTTTAAATTTACGTGTGTAAACCGTGGGTAATTTTTGTGTTAACTTTTTGCAGTAACATCAAATTCAATTAAACCTCCATTGAAAGGCGCAGCAACGCGCACAGGGTATTAGCTAGTCTAATATATAAAGAAGAAAATTTGTTTGTTTATTTGTTTGTTTGTTTATTTGTTTGTTTGTTTGTTTGTTTGTTTGTCCAGGATTCACGTGAAAACCACTGGTCCGATTGACACTAAATTTTAGAGGAATAATTTTGGGAGTCCGGGGGGTGACATAGGCTATGTCGCATTTTTATAAGTCAGCAGGTTGCGGCTCCAGAGCCGTTTTAAGCTTTTTCGTTTTTTTGATGTCGAGTCGAAACGGTTTGACCGATTCACTTGAAATTTTGCACGAATGTTCTTCTTATTAAACGGAATTAATGGTATAAAGTTGGTTGGAATAAATTAACCCCTTTCGGCCCGGCGGGCTTCCAAAAAATTTTGTATTTCCGATTTGTGTCCAATTTTACAAGGTGGTTTCGCAGTCGACAATAGAGTCTGGCACAAATTTTTGTTGAGTTCGGTTAACCCGTTTGGGCACGAGGGTGCAAAAAAGCTTTTTCAATGTTTTTGATTTCGAGTCAAAACCGTTTGATAAATTGACTTGTAATTTTGCACAAATGTTCCTCTTAGCAACCGCAATTAGTTGTATAAATTTGGTTGGAATAATTTAACCCATTTCGGCCTGGCGGACTTTCAAAAAATTTTGTGTTTTCGATTTGTGTCCAATTTTACAGGTTGATTTTGCAGTCTAAAGAGAGGCTGCAAAAAGTTTTAGTTAATTCGATTAACCCGTTTTCCACGACGACGCCATGAAGTTTTCTATAAATTTTATTTTCTTATACGATTAAAAGTATTTTATTGAAAATTTTGTACCAACATTTTAATTAAAACCCACATGGTTAATTTGGTTTTGACCTGTTTGTGCGTTTTGAACAAAGATTCAATGAAATTTTCAGTTTTCTTCAAATGAAATCTAAAAATCAAAAAATTCAATATCTTATGTATAATGCTTAAAAACATAGTATTTTAAAACAGTTTTTCCAAAAAATAAGCCTACATTTCTCTCATCAAATCATAAAAAAACGAGGAAGAGCGTATTACAACTTTCAGGTGAGTACTAAACAAAATACAGGTTGAAAAGCAAATTTTTAAATCTTTTCTAAACCATCGACTATATTTTATTCAAACGTTGGCAATTCAAGAAAATCCTCTTTTGACCAATAGTCATTTTAATTCAGTTAACATTATTCGCCGGGAACCTAACATCCTCAACTCTATCGTCAAGGAGCACCAAATTCTCAAGAAGCACCATGTATAGAAAAATTAGAGATAATCGTTCAAACTGTTTTTTAAAGTTTTTGTTTCGCAATCGGTTAAAAGAACTCGACAAAACATTTTTTTAAGCATTCCCCTAATTCAAAGAAGTTGTACCTACTTTCAGAAATTAGACGTAATTTACTTACAAATTTTTTTTTGAACAATCGTCGGGTCGACAGGGGTTAACAATTTCCAAGTCTGTTAGTAAATTGAACTTCATTTTTAAAGAAGAACACATATACAAAATTTGAAGTTAATCGGTTAAATCATTTCTAATATATATAACAAAGCAACGAAAAAACCTATAAAAAGCTGTTGGGCCACGATGGGTTAACGGAACTCTACAAATATTTTTTGTGGCTTCATTTATAAGCAAAGTAGTATTTCAAAAAATTGGCTGAAGCTTGCGTTTTTACAATTTGCAAGCTTCCGGGCAACGCCGGGTAAATCTGCTAGTATTATATAAAATAAAGAATAAAATTGATATAAATCCCAATCTATTAAAATTGAAAGAGTTCCTGCATATAAATACCTTGGAGTTGTAATTGATGAAAAACTGAAGTGGGAAGAGCAAATTATTAATTAGCAAAAAAATTGTGCCTGCCTCTGCTGGGTATCTTCAAAAGAAGTGGAATTATATTGAATAAACAAACTGCTGATAAGTTATATTATTCTCATATTATTTCGCACATCAGATACAATTAATGTAACTGGTTCAGCGGTTCATTATGGTTGAAAGATACAATTCGTATTCTAATAAACAAAGCCATTAAATGCTTACAATACTTACATAAGTACGACTGTCTTACCCCTACAAATGAAATTTTTAAACGCACGAGATATCTGAATTTACCCGAACTCATTATTTTGGGAAAATCTAAACTAATTTTTTAAATAGAAAAATGGGTTTACAAAAAAAAGGCATCATAATTACCAGAAGAAACAATATTCATAATTACAATACTAAAAGGTTAAACAATTTAAATGATGCCAAATCAAGAATAGAGTTATCACAAAATAGTTGTCTCTCGCCATCAATAAGGATTTATAATAAACTGCCGTTGGAGTTAAAAAGTAGTTCAAATTTGGATATATTTATCAAAAAACTGAAGCATTCATTAAAGAATAACCTTTCATTTGTGGATAGTATAACGCAAAAGCGAAAATTTTCAAAGTTCTTCATTATTGTATACTCTTATGTAAACTTGCCTGAGTCTATCGGTTCATTTTTCAGTCTGTCAGTTAGTAATGTATTAATATTAGGAATCTGACCATAGATATATAAGAATTGTATGGTGTAGAGGCACGCAAAGTGTCTTCGAGTGTTAACAGATCTGATTTCGGTTCTTGTTAAAAGATGAAGTTTACAGAGGTTCAGTGGTTCAGTGCCGACCTTTCATGTGAAACCTTTTCTGGTTTTCAAATAGACTCAGCTCGATTCTTCATTGGGTGCAAATTAATGGCATAATCCATAACTGAAGTTATATATACTGAAATTTTATATGTTTAATACAAAATACATTAATACAAAACACATTAATATAACAATATAAATTAATGCAAAATATAAACAAATAATTTAATTGAATAATATAACTCACATGCATAGAATACCATATAACTGTAATACAAAATATTACAATATAAACAACAAATAGAATTGTATCTTTTGAAAATCTTACATGTTATAAGGTCTAGTACTATCTCATGCTTAAATTGTATGTGGAATTAATTATTATCAATTCTAGTAAAATATAATATGGCCTCCTGTTCCAATATGTTCTTTTGGTAAAAACCTAGTAGTTGAAGCGCTAACTGTTTAAGCTAACAGTTAAACAGTTAGCGCTTAATAAAAACAAAAATTAATAAAAAAAAATTACAAATAAAATTAATTTGGATGGTTTCTTTTAAAATTTGGAACTTTAAAAACTAAAATACTTAATTTTGATAATGTAAATCCATAGACCTAACAGTTGAACAGTTAGCGCATAATAATAAAAAAAATTAATAAAAAAAAATTACAAATAAAATTAATTTGGATGGTTTCCTTTAAAATTTGGAGCTTTAAAAACTAAAATACTTAATTTTGATAATGTAAATCCATAGACTAAATAATTAAATAGACGATCAGTTTCATATCAATTTTTAAGTTTTTTTTTCAATCCCTATATTTGAGCTAGCTAGACTAAACATTTTAGAATATTTAAAGTAAAATAATTAAACTTCTAGTTTTATAATTTCTTACTATAGTGTAATAGATCATTTATATAACTATTTAGTCTATAGTTTTACATTATCAAAGTGAAGTATTTTAGTTCGTAGGATTATAAATTTTAAAAAACGGAATAGTTCTTTTAGTGTTTGAAAACTTTTAAGCTTAAAATATTGAAAATTTTCATTAATGTAAAATTGATGATAGATCTTTTGCATTTAAAAGTGTTTTAAACAGAAAGAAGAACTGCCTCTCATTTCAGCAATTTACTTTTATATTAAATTTTTAGTTTCAATATTTTAAGCTTAAAAGTTTTCTAACATTAAAAGAAATGTTTCTTATAGCAGGAATTTACTTTTATATTAAAACAGAAACAAATTCCCAATATCTACCATAATTTCTTCATTTTCTACATTTTAGGGGGCTAGTAATAAATTTTCTATTTATTTTTATTAAGAACTTTTTTTCGTAAGATATTAAAATATTACCGTGTAAGCCAAATTTTGAGTTATGGATCTAAATAGAGGTTTAATAAGTGTTGGGTCGTCTTAATAAATTTTTATAAACGACAACTTAAATTGTAAGATGTTAGATAAGGTTAAAAGATATATAAAGTTTATATCATAGTTTTATTTCCATTTTATTTTTATTTACAAAGTTTCAAATTGACAAAAATGGATATTTGAAAGGCAACATGTCATGTGGCCTTTGGCCAGAGTTATGAAGTTTTCCCAGGAGATGTACAAAACCTTGATTTTGTAACCGACTATAAAATCGCTCTCAATTCAGAATCTCGCATACAATACTGTTTAAATATTATAAATGTTAATTATTAAATCCCTCCAATTCAGAATCTGGATAATACATAATATATGCACATGGTGGAAAAAGGATTATCTGATTTTGAATCCTATTCCAAAACACCTTCTAATGTACGCATTTGTCATGGATTTTTTTTTAACATGATAACGAATTTCTCTTTTTAAAATGAAAAATAAATTATTATTAATATGCTATATACTAGTATTTTAGGTTGTATTGTCTCACTTACACTGAGTTTTAATGCCCTAAAAATTTTTAACATTAATTAATTAACTTTACATTAATTAACTTAAATGTTTGGTAGGTTATAAGATCCTTCAGATTTTTGTGGTTATATAACTCATAGCTGGTGGGATATATTGCACTTCAATTTTATTTGAGCCATTGAATCCTAAATTTTGTTTAATGTGTCTCATTGACTGTGGGATATATTCCCCCAACAATATTTGGACAATATATCCCTTCTTTGGTGGGACTTATTTCCCAAGGGCATAATCGCCAAGGGCCACATGACACGTGGCCTATTGGAAATTCAACAAAATAAAATAATAAAGTTACGTACCTTAGCATATCTACATTTTATTTTGGATTTTTTTTTAATTTTTAAGGGGAATTTATTCTTAATGTAATTTAAAAATATAAATGGAGTAACTTTCTATCTTAACGAAAGTTATTCAATACAACTAAAGTTATTAATATCGGCTGCTTTTTGTATCCTTCTAAGTTAAATTTAAGGAGCTCTTATAACTGTTATTGTTGTGTTTACAAGTCGGCTATTAAGAAATTTGAAGCTGCTGTCATCGAGATAAGTATATATAAAAATATATATTTAAATATATAAACCAGAATATTTTAATTTCTTTATAACTCGCAGTTCCAGAATGTTGCATAGCAGCTGGATATTCACCTTAAAAAAATTATGTCAACATCATTGTAGAGAATTTCAAGTTACTTACCTGCAAGTACGTGTACCGTTACTGTGGCTTTACTCTCGTTATTTAAAACGCATGTATAGTTTCCAGAGTCTTCTTTTCTCGCACTGGCAATGTAGAGTCTGCTAAGTGCGTGATCTGTTAACAATTCCGTTTTAACGCTTTTTAAAATTAAAAAAAAAAAATATTATATAAAATTATTGAATATTTAATATATTATTGAGTGTCTAAGTGAAATGTGTATGAAGTAAACAAAAAAGTTCAAGTTTTCTTTTAATTTCACTAATATTAATTTATTTTAGTAAAAAGAAGTCTGCATGGCGTAAGCGAAATACTCCTTTTTGCAAAAATGATAAATTTTAGTTAAATTAAAAGAAAATTACTTGCTTTTAATATATTTTTTAAAATTATGGTTTCAGAATGTAGATTTGTAGAAAAGCAAAGTAGCCCGAATCCTTAAAATAATACTGCTCAAAATATTATTTTACTCTTTCTTAGAAAGAACTTGAAAAATTCCTATATTGTAGGAGCTACATTGGGAATGTGGAATTTTAAAATTTTGTTTGTAATGAAGAGAAACGTTTGCCTTAGTAATGTATTTCAGTATATGAGTACTTGTACTTCTTGTAATGAATTTTATGTCGAAATAATTGCACTACCTCAACTAATAGCGCAAACTTTGGCCATAAAAATAAACCATTTTTGGCAAATTGCATATCCAGATTTATCAAGTATTGAGTTATTTGAGCCCGTGGAACAAAATGTCTTTAGTTCAATAACGTTGACGCAAATAGGCAAATTTAATATACCCTTTTGACTTGTAATCTTACGGCAAGTAATGAAACAGAAGTAAGTTGATTGAATCGACTTTGTAATATCCTACATCTGACAAATTCAATTGACAGTTACACGACAAGACACTCTTGTATCAATTATTAAATTTTTACCTTTATTAATTTCAAATATATGTTTGATAGCTCTCGAGAGGGTGCGGGAGTTATAATACAAACATGACACAACACGCTTGTACTAAATTTAATGTTTCTACGGTAACTGAACCACTACTCAAATCCATCCCAAATCTTAAAAAATTTATACAAGCATCAACACAGAATACCCATGTACTAAATATAAAGCAATATATTTATTAAATTTAAAGATATGCTTTTAGGCGTCAGTAAATGTGTAAGAGAAACCGAAGCCGTCGCTTTAATTTCTTCAACTTGGGATGATCACAAAGAAACACAAAGAAGCACCGCTGCAGTAAATTTGAAAGTTCTATCTTAATTCGTTTCGCAGATATGCTCTTGAATCGATTAGCAGTTTCCAGGATTCAAACCCATTATCCGATTTAGCAGATTTGCAGTCCCCACGAACTTTTGTTGAAACTTTTGAGTACCTAGAGTATAAATTTCATAAAGATATCATAATCAGATGTTGAGTAATCGTGTTTACGGCGGATGGCGATAATTACTTGGCAAATATATATACTTTTCTATAGCTAGCTGGTTTTCAGCATATTTCCAAACGATTTTGAAATTTGCTTATATAGTTTCACTCTGTCCGTCTGTCTATTCGTTAGTTTACAAAAACTTTTACACAGTTTTAAATAGCGAGAAGAAATGTTAACCACGGATAGGTATTGCAAAAAAAATAATTTCATGAAAAACCTTTTTTCTGTTGCCCCACCGGTTACGGAGCTCCAGCACTCCAAAGTCGGAAAAACCCTATATTTAAATGTTCATAACAAGTGTTCTATTAGGTTTATTTTCAATCTGAAGATAGCTGCTTTTATAAGCTTTATAAAATTATAACACAAAAATATCAAAAGCCCCATATATTTTCTGGACGGTTCAAGCTAGAAATTTAAAAATTTGAGAGAGTTAGATTTTCAGAAAAAATGATTTAGTACATTTGATAATTATTTAAATTTTAAATAATTTTTAAATTTGTCCTTTTAATTAATCCTTAAATAATTTTAGTTTAATTTAATTTATAAATTTATAGAAATCATATTTACATCTCCTTGAAATATGACATGATTCAGGTTACAGCAGTGTAAAAGATTAATTTCAGATTGAAATACTGAAATAATATTGAAACTGGCTAGTTTTCATCTTTTATGTTTATGGTAAGGAATTTTGAGCATTTTTGTTATAAATAAGTATTACGATCATATTTAATATATTAAAATTCATATGAATAATTATTTAATTGCTCACCATACTTAAATTGTGTTCACTGCCTATTAAAGGTACTTGCTTCATATATTTTAAATTTATTTTAAATATAAATGAATTATATTAAAAGTACTAAATTTGAAACTTATCGACACCTACATTATAATTTGTGTAATAACTACGCAATTTGAAATAAAATATATACAGACGCAAGTAAAACTAATGAAAATCGTGCACTTGCAGTGGTAGATAAGAGCAAATTGTTAATTAACAACTGATGAAAAAAACCAAATATTTTTAAAAAGTACATTTTCAAAATAATATAGTGTTTCATACTGATATGTATTTATATATATAGATACTGATGATACTGATGAGTATTTTATCGGAATATAATGTTGAAGCTTTAATGTTAACGTTTAATTTAGGAAATATATACGTTGGAGACTAAGTTACTACTTACTTATAAAAACAGTAAATTTTTTAATTTTAAAGTCCTAATAGCCCCTCTATGGGGAAGGTTGTCCAATTTCTCAAGGAACTAATCCTCACTACTCCTCTTACCACAACCTTTTTATGTTCTAGGAATTAAATTGTGAATTCCACCAAAATTTAGAATTTTACTTAGAGTTTTACTATTTAGACAAAAATGGTTAAAACTAAGAGACACTTTCAATTGAAGTACCGCTTTTAAATTTAAGAAAACAGTTTAACATTTATGTTAATATTTAATGTTGGACCTTCAAATTTTGTGTATCAAGAAAACAAAATTTGAACAGATACTCCAGTTACAAGTGTTTAAAAGTAGCAAAATTTCAATTTTCGAGCCCTTATAACTCCAAAACAGGGGGCGCGCCAAAAAAATTTCTTAACCGAATCCTACTAATTTTTGAGGATCTAACTTCTCCCAAGTGTAATAATTTGAATAATAATTTGAATATAGGGCATAATAATAATAATTTGAATAATAATTTGAATATAAGTCTTTTTGCAACTTTGGGGGGCTGTAGCTTCGTAACGGGTGGGGCTACAGAAAAATATTCTTCTACAAAATTATTTTTTTTTGCAATACCTACTCGTGGTTAAAATTTCTTTTCTCTATTTCAAACGGTGTAAAAGTTTTTGTAAACATACGGACGGACAGACGGACGGACAGAGAGAAGCAATATAGCCACATTTTTACAAAATTTTTTGAAAATGTGCTAAAAAGCATTAGACTAGGCCACACACTCTTCACAAAAAAAAATATATATTCGAAGAAACCAATCCACTATCTTGTCTTATTTCCGAAAATATACTCTCAATAAAACTTATTTTTCAACAATGCCAAAAAACAAAACCATTTGCAGAGAGTAACTCTATCGACCTTCATAATATTTTAATTCCAAATCTCGAAAATGTTGAAATAATTGAAAAAACTCTTTGCAATATTTTTTAAATATGGAAGGAAATTTAGTTTGATTGAATTTCTTAATATGTAACTATGTAAATTTTTAAATTACGTAAATAGGTAACTATGAAATTATGTCAACACGTAAACCTACATTTAATATATTTTCTTAAATATTTTAAAATTTCATTTAATTCATTTTAATTAAAATTAAATATTATATATTATGTTAATTCGCGAAATTGTAAATTATTGTTTGTAATTTAATGTAAGCCTACCAATGACCTTGGTAGTCGAGGAAAATTTCTGATCCTGTATAATTTATTATGCAACGATACCTAATAATAAAATAAATAAATAAATACATTAAATTTACGAAATGCAGCAAATGCTTTTTGTAGGCATTGAAAATAATTTAGGTATCCACAATTAGTTGATTATATATATATTAGGTATCGTAATTATTATGATTGTATATAAACCCGATTTTTATGGCATATGTTGAAATCGATGTTAAAGAAATATCTATTATATCTTAAATATCCATTCATAAAATATTTAAAAAAGATATATCAAGTAATTCATATTAATATTAAAGTTTTGCGAAATAATTTTGAAATGTTTGGAAAATTTTTCTGAAAATAATTCAATTAAATATCTAAGGTAATAAAAATTTAAAAGGAGATGAAATTTAATCGTTTATTAAAAAAATATTTCAGTTCTTTATTTAGAAAATTTACTATTAGGAGTATATTAAAATTTGATTACCTTCTTAGATTTATAAAAGTTCCTTCTTAGCCTCATAAACATATAAATGTACCTTCTTAACCTTATAAAAATATAAAGCAAATAGAGCGGAACACTCTTGTACCACATATTTATCGTTATTAATTTTGTAAATATGCTTATTAAATCTTTGAAAGACAGTGCGAGGTACCTGCACCACCACTCTAATTAATCTCCAATATTAAGATCGTTTTCCATTACGTTTGCACTTTTCTAAAACAATCTTATATCAAATTTAAAGTTTTTATCTTTATTAATTTTAAAGATGTGCTTCTTAAATTTTAAGAGAGTGAGATACCCGAAATAGCACTCCAATTGATCCAACATTTCAGGAATAGAACAAAAATGGGATAAAAATCCCTTGTACCACATTTGAAGGTTTTATATATACTTTAAGTTAATATCTTTATTAATTTCGAGGAATCGCGTTTTAAACTTGGAACGTCTAAGAGAGTTACCTGAACCACCACTCCGATAGAGTTCAAAGTTCGGAGACACAAAGGAAATAGTAAAGATTGGTATAAAGGTTTTAATTTAAAGCTTCTATATTTATTTTGAGTTAATATCTTTATTCATTTCGAAAATATTCTTTAAGATATGCAATTGGTCTTTAATTTCAGAGACAAGAAGGAAATAAGAAGAAACACCTGTGTTCTAAATTTGAATGTTCTATCTTAATTGGTTTCGGAATTGTGCTAGTTTTTTCTTTACACGGTAACTGAACATTAGGAATGGATTTCTTTATGCATAATATGGAGGTTTAGTTGGAAGGAGGAGAAAAAAGGATATTAGGAGGGAATTTGAGGGTAGATTGAAAATGAATCTAAAAAGATTAGTTTTGAAATAAAAGAAGATGGGATTTCCACATTGAAGAAATTAAATTAGCACTTTAAGAGGAGGCATGGTAGATTTTAGTACAATAGAGCAAATGGCATTACTTACAAGATAGCTATAAAACAGAGAAATCGCTCCAATATTTCTACGAGTTAACTGGTGTAAGTGTGACATATTCCATAAGTTCGTCTCTCGAAGTAACTCAAAGAAGTTTTGGATGCGCCGAGTTAGAGTTATACTTCATCTTAGGTCAAATATAAAACCCAAAGCATTTGGCAGAATCATTAACTTTATCGCAAATGTGCTTTTTCCACAGCCTCTTCTGATTTAGCTACAATCTTAGATTTTCTAAGTGCTCTATATTTATTTTTATTTTATTTTTATTTATTGTTAAAAATTAACTTAGTGATATAAATATTTTTTAAATTTATTTTTTAAAATTTACTTACATTTATTTCATTACAGATTTATTTTTGAAAATTTTTTTTTTTTTATAACTGTGATATAAACAATCGCAGTTACTACCTAATACCATTTAACAAAGTAAATAATTTAAATTTAAATATATTTGCATATATATATACACATATAATAAAATAAATACAAATATTACAGCTCATACAATTATATGTAAAAGTTTATTCTTAGGTTATACTATGCAAAATCGAAAGATTATTCTGTAATGAATGCTACAGTTTTTGACAAAAAGATCCAAACTTCTTTTTAACTCCAACGACATAATATTATAAATTCATATTGATGGTGAGAGACAACTATTGATGGTGAGAGACAAGTATTGCGGAATGACTCGATTCTTGATTTAGCATTATTTAAATTGCTCAACCTTCTTAAATTGTAGTTATGAATATTATTTATTCTGGTAATTATGATGTTTTTTTGGACACCCTTTTTTTATTTTGAAAATTAGTTTAGATTTTTCTAAAAATTCAAATCAGGCATTTATTAAATATATTCAGGTTTTTCTAAAATTTCTAAAATTCAAATCAGGCATTTATTAAATATATTCAGGTTTTTGCTAAATATATTCAGGTATTTACTAAAGTAGTTCAGATCTTTTTTATTAATATTCAGATTTTTAATAAATGTTTTTAAGATTTTCTTTTATAATTCGGAATTTTTTTTTAAAATCAGACCTTTTTTTAAACTCAGTGACTTTCTTTTAAGCTAGGAAAAAAATTTTATTAAAAATAAATAAATATTATTCAAATTTAGAAAAAGTCTTTGGAAAATCTTACATATATATAATGAATATTCAATCTTAAATATGTATAAAATCAATCAAGATTTTTTCCTCGAACAGCTAAAATAAGGCTACTGTCGGACCAATTGAAATAAAATTGAAATAAAGTATAATATATTTCTAAAATAAATGGTTGACATCGAAACTCATTGGGATTATTATTAGCCAAAGCAGAATTTCGTAAAACATGGGTTAACCCACGGCCCGACATGGGTTAACAAATTCCAAAACTGTTAATAGTGTCTACTCAATTCTCAAAGACCATCACGTATACAAAATTTGAAGTCAATCGGTCAAACCGTTTTCATTTTAGAACAAAGAAGGTTAAATAATTGCACCACAGCCCCAACTTGGCGGTCCGTTAAAGCAAAATTTTTGGGCCACGATTTCTTTCAGTAACCAAAAACCTCTATACACAAATCTTCATGAAAATCGGCTGGGCAGTTTAGGAGTCTATTCGCTACAAACAAACAAACAAACTTTCATTTTTATATATATTGAAGATTAGCTTAAAAAATTATATAGTTTCACATTGAACGCTTATATAATTTTGAAAATATGCTTTTTTAGAAACCTTTTTTTTTTTATTCAACAATTATCCAATTACAAAACTCTGTCATCTATTTAGCATTATAGGAACAGATAATTCTGTAAAATTCATATTACACAAATAATTATACATAATAATATTTATAATTATAAATATGATTATGTATTTATGATATAACAATAACAAAATAGTTTTATTTTTTTTTAATCTTTCGTATGATTTCTTTCGCCAACTTTCGAACTTCGATTTTAGTCTACTATATTTCTATTCTATTCATGAGTTAAATTGCTTTAAAGGTGTGAACATTGTCATCATTATTTAAAGTGTGAAGTATTTATAATAATTCGAGATGTGAAATATTTATTTTACATGTTGGCAAGGTTTCGCCAACTCTTGTGTTTTATATAAATGATAATATTAAAAATTAGAGTTTTTTATAGTTTTTAGCACATTTTCAAAAAATTTTGTAAAAATGTGCCTATATAGTTTCACTCTGTCCGTCCGTCCGTCTGTCCGTCTGTCTGTCTGTCCGTATGTTTACAAAAACTTTTACATCGTTTGAAATATAGAAAAGAAATTTTAACCACGAGTAGGTATTACAAAAAAAATAATTTCATAGAAGAATTTTTTTCTGTAGCCCCACCTATTAGGGAGCTGCAGCCCCCAAAGTTGGGAAAATCCCTATATTCAAATTGTTATAACAAGAGTTCTATTAGGTGTATTTTCAATCTGAAAACGGCAAAAGATAGCTGGTTTTATAATCTTTATAAATTCACAATTCAATTCCTAGAACCTAAAAAAGTTTGGGGGAAGGGGAGTAGTGAGCATTATATCCTTGAGAAATTTGGCAACCTTCCCCATAGAGGGGCTACTAGGACTTAAAACTTTACTGTTTTTATAGGGAAGCAGTAACTTAGTCACCAACGTATATATTTCCTAAATTAAACTTTAATATTGAAGCTTCAACATTATATTCCGAAAAAAAAATTAGTATGAAACACTATATTATTTTGAAAATGTGCTTTTTTAAAAACCCTTGGTTTTTTTTCATCACTTGTTAAATTAGGGTTTCAATAATTTGTTTAGCTATAGTTTTGAAATAGCACCCCTACATTTTAAGTTAATTGTTGTTAAAATATATAAAAAAAAATAATTAAAAGGGATATTAGAATTGCTTACAAAATCAGCGTTATGCGCCTTTTACATAATAGTAATTTTTATTTGTTTGCCTTTATACAAAGAATTTGTTTTTATAAATAGAGGTAAAACAGTATTTCTGAAATTTCAATTTTATATTGCATTTTTCATTTTTAGTGTTACCATTTCAAAATGGTATACATGGTAATTATTTGTTCATTCAACAAAAACACAAAAACTTTTATTTTAATTACGTAGTGCAAAATGTAAAAAAAAAAGTAATGAAACAGTAAGTCGGTGCAACTGACTAAGAAATATCCTACACCTATTTGGCCAAAATTTAATAAGAAGTCAATAAATCATTGTAAAAGCATAAAAGCTAATAATAATTTTATCGTAAGACATAGCTAACGAAATTAACTTATAATACTAAAAACATTTTCTAATTATTTAATCAATTCAAAAATATTAAAAATTCTTACTAATTTATTTATTAAAAAAAAATTAAACAACAGATAAACTTGAAATAAATGGATTCGTAAAATGCAATTACAAAATAACATATTTAAAACTTTTTATCCAATTCAATTAAATTTTACACACATGCAGCAATCAATTCTTTTCAGTATTTTTAGCTGTAGTGCATTTACTGTTGAATGATTTAGTACCCTTGATTAATTAATACAATTTTAAATAATTTTTAAATTTATTCTCTTAATTTACTTATTTTTTAATATTTTACATAATTATCCTCAAAGTTATTCGAAAGAAATATTAATTTGTAATAATATAAATATAAAAGTTTATATAATTTGATGGTTTTTAATGTTAATTAAAACCATTAATGCTTTCATTAGCTTTTTATCACAGAATTGAATAATCAAAATATGCAATAAATGTATTTCTAAAATATAATTACAAATTTAGAACTTTTCATATAGTTTATTTAAATATAAAATTAAATTTTACAACTTAAGTATCGTACACAATTTTTTAATTATATTATTATCTATCTATTATCTAAATATATCATATCTATATAATAAAAATTTCGTCGTTTATTAAAAAAATATTTTGTTTTTAATTTGTAAAATATAATACATAATATGATTTATATCAAATTATAATTACTTTTTTGGCCTTTTAAAAATATTAGAGTAGTAAATAAGAAAGCAAATAGGAAAGAAACTCGTGTTCCAAAATTCAGGTTTCTATTGTTATTAATTGGGAAGATATTCTTGCTAAATCTCTGTAAAAGCGGGGGAGGCACCTGACCCACGACTCCAATTACTCCCCTATGTTAGGGACGTAATGGAAACCAAACAGTACTCTCGTGTATCAAATTTAAAGTTTCTTTCTTTCTTTCCAATACGTCGGTTTTGCCCATAAGCAGTCCTTAGCGTACTTTCATTACTAGTTATCACTTCTACCAAACTTCAAGGTTCTATCTTTATGCTGAGTTACTATTTTTAATAATTCAGATGATAAGGTTTTAAACCTTGGGAGGTCCAAGAGAGGTACCTGAACCATCACTCCAATTGAACCCAAATTTCGTGGGCAAGCAGAAAATAGTAAAAAACACCCTTTGCGACACGCAAGAACCTCCGTTGTTTCATTACTAGTAACTAACAGTTCAAATTTCATAAAGATAGCGTCATTAATTGTTGAGTTATCGTGATTTTTGATAAATGTACTTGAGCCCTTAGATCGGTCAACAAGTCCAGAATGAGAATCCATTGGCCAACCTTCCCCACATGCTATCGCCGCCTCACTTTTATAGAAACCTACATAGGTATAACATAGTAATAGTAACCTACAGTTAAAATTTCATCAAGATAGCTTCATTAGTTTTTGAGTTATCGTGCCTACGGACGGACATGGCTAAATCGACTTAGGAGGTCACGCAGATCACAAATATATATTCTTTTCCATATCTAGCTCTTTTAATCAGCCTCACCTCCTGACTCCATATAGCCATGTCCGCTCATCTGTCCGTTTAATTTTTATTATATCATATTATGTCATTGAATTATTACCATCATATTAATGTATAATTAAGGAATTCTGTACAAGACTTAAGTTAGGTTCAAAGCTACTTGCTGCACGAATATAAAATTTATTTTTATATTTAAATGGATTATATAAAAAGTTCTTAATTTGTAATAGTATTTTAGAAATACATTTATTGCATATTATGCACTTATAAGTTTTTCTAATAGGTACTTATCTTAAGAATTTAAATTAATTTAAATTATTAAATTTTGTGATAAAAAGCTAATCAAAGAATTAATGGTCTTAATTAACATTAAAAACCATCAAATTATATAAACATTTATACATATATATTATCACAAATTAATATTTCTTTCGAATAACTTTGAGTTTAATGAAAATTAGAGAGACAGATAACAGCAGCATTATGATTGTAATACTTATTTATAACAGAAGTGTTCAAAATTCCTTATCATAAACATAAAAGATGAGAATTAAACAGTTCTCATTCTAATGTTTCAATCTGAAATTAATCTTTTTCATACCTGTAAACTGGATCACGTCATATTTCAAGGAAAACTAAATAAGATTCCTAAATTATGTGAAATTGTAATTTTGATAAATACAATGTCACATAAAATCACTTACAGTAATTCTTCCGCATTTAAATGTGCTCGTGTCACGTCCAGTAATTATGATGCAAAATTGGATTTGTTTAAATTGAAAGGCTTCTGTGGAAAAAAACTACATGGAAATTGCGTTGGTTAAGAAAGAACTATCATTCTTCTAAACTTTGCAACAATTTCGTATGTGATGAATGCCTAAATATTCACGATTTTTAAAATAAAAAAAAAAGATTTAATTCAAAAAAATAATAAAAATTTAAAAAGTTTGCTTGACATCAAAGATGACCAAATGCAAGTGCTACCAAAGCAATCAAAGTCATTGACAAAACCAACAATGTCTTAATGGACTTGTGTCAACCTTTTGACGACACAAATCCATTATCTCTACCAACATCAACTAACGATACGGTCTCAGATATAAAGAACCAAGTTGTACACAACCTAGCAGAAATTAAATAAATCTTCATCAACAAAGTGGAGAAAATAAAGAGTACTGACATGCTGGAAGATAAAATATCTTCTCTTAAAACGGATGTAAGAAAGGTTTATGTCATTTGGTCTAAAGCATCCAATTCATTTATGAACAATGTAGACAGGCTAAAAGATAAGATCTGTTCATTAAAAGCTGACATAAGTAAGATTTAGGAAAAAGTCGAAGCTGGCTGGAATGTAACTAGCAAACCCTTTCAACCAAATGCAAATAAAAACAAGTAAAGAAACAGTCATTCGGTGCAACCAACTTAGAAATACCCTATACCTATTTGGTTAAAATTTAATGAGGTATCCATAAGTCATTTTAAGACCATAAAAGCTGTTATTAGTTTGATCGTAAGACATAGCTAACCAAATTAACTTTATAATACTGAAAACATTTTCTAATTACTTTATCTATTTAAAAATATTACAAATTCTTACTAATTTATCTATCGAGCCCAAATTTCAAGGACACTAAGGAAAAAGAAATCGACACCTTGATACCAAATTAGGAGGTTCTATCTTCATTGGTTCGAAATTATGCTCGTTTGGCCTAAATTCGATCAAACAGTTCTAGGTGCGGAACCCATTGTACATTACCCACCGTACGCAATCACCGCCATAGTTTCATTACCAGTACCCTACAACACAAATTTTATGAAGACAACGTCATTAGTTGTTGAGTTATCGTGAATTTTTATATATGTTCGTTAGCCCTTAGACCGAGTAAAAGGTCCAGAATCCGAACCCATGGGCCGATTTCGCCCATTTCCAATCCCCACCGTACTTTCAGTCCTAGTAACCTACAGTTAAAATTTCATTAAGATAGCTCCGATAGCTCCATTATTTTTTGAGTTATCGTGCCTGCGGGCGGACGGGCGGACGGGCGGACGGACGGACAGACGGACGAACGGACGGACAAGGCTATATCGCCTCTAGAGGTCACGCTGATCACAAATATGTATACTTTTCCATATCTAGCTCGCTTCCTTTAGGTGGTTACAAAGACCATACCAAAGTTAATGTACCCCTTTACCTATTCTATAGGTGTAGGGTATAAAAAAAGGATTTTAAAAATTTTATTAAAAAATATTTTGTGTTTAACTTATAAAATATTATACAAAATATGTAAAATTCTTAGCCTTTTAAAAATAGAAAAGTGTTAAATAAAAACGAAAATAGGAAAGAACCCTCGTGTATCAAATTCAAAGTTTCTATCTTCATGAATTTCGAAGATAAGCTTTTTAATTTTTGGGATTTCTTAGGAGCCACTTGCACCACCACTTCAATTAAGTCTAAATTTCGGGGACACATAGAAAATAGGAAATATATTCTTTGTTTTCGAAATTATACTCGTTTGGCCTCCGATCGATCAAAAACTTCCAAAATCCGAACTCATTGTCCGAACTTGACCAGAACCAATCCCCATGGTACTTTCATTAATAGTAACCTAGAGTTTAAATATCATCAAAATAGCGGCATTATTTTTTGAGTAATGCTGCTTTTAAGATATATGTTCGTTAGGCCTTGAATTTTTCAAAGTTTCCAGAACCCGGAACCATGGTACGATTTCGCCCATATGCAGTCCCGTCATACTTTCAATACTAGTTAACCCTTGTATACAATTGGAACGTTCTATCTTAATTTTAAGTTACTATTTTTATTAATTTTGATGATAAGCTTTTAAACCTTGGGGGGTCTAAGACGGGTATTGAACCACCACTCTGATTGATCCAAAATAAGGGGAACGCGCAGGAAATAGTAAAGAGCACCCATGTGTCAAATTTTAAACTTCTAAATTTGTTTGAAGTTACTATCTTTATTAAATTCGAAAATATGCTTTAAGGTCTTTGGAACTGTGTGGCCGGTCCTTAACCCAATACTCCAATTGCACCCAAATTTCAAGGACACTAAAGAAATAGAAAGAGACACCGTGATACCAAATTTTGAGGTAACTTCATTAGTGTTCGGAACTATGATCGTTTGGCTTAAATTCGATCAAAAAGTTCTAAGTTCCGAACCAATTGTACATTCTCCACCTTACGCAATCACAGCAGTAGTTTCATTAACAGTAACCTACAACACAAATTTAATAAAGATAGCGTCATTAGTTGTTGAGTTATCGTGATTTTTTAGATATGTTCGTTAGCCCTGAGACCGATTAAAAGGTCCAGAATTCAAACCCTCTGGCTGATTTCGCCCGTATGCAGTCCGCGAGTTAAATATGTTCTTTTAGGCACATATAACAAAAACAAAGTTAATTTTAAATAAAAGTTGTTTATTTGGTTCTCCAAACTTAATTGAATTATTATTAAATTTTAGAGGTCTTTTATAATCAAAATTATGCAAAGCTAATCAAAATTATTCATCATATGGCTCTACAGCTCGGGGTGAGCTTTGGCCTGCTTTACAACTGCTCGCCATTGTTCTCTATTTTGTGCTCCTGATCTCCAATTTCGGACATTAAGAATTCTAGCATCGTTATCAATATTATCAGCCCATCTATTTCTTGGTCGTCCCCTTGCTCTTGTTCCTTCAGGGATTGCATACATAATTTTATATTGAGCGCGGTTTTCCTTCATTCGAGCAACATGGCCTGCCCATCTTAGGCGCTGCGCTTTTGCATATTTTACTATGTCTTTTCCTTCTATTAACTCGGAGAGTTCAGAATTAGTTCTTCTTTCATATTCTCCACTTTCGAGTCTTTTTGCGCCAAAAATTCTACGCAGTATTTTTCTTTCAAATACTCTTAAGCTATTTTCATCATGCCTCGTCAGACTCCATACTTCACAGCCATATGTTATCACTGGTCGTATGATAGTTTTATAAATTATTAATTTTGATTGTCTGGTTATTAATTTAGATTGTATTAGCTTTTTATGTACGTAGTAGCATTTGTTTCCTGCATTAATTCTATCTTGTACGTTATGATGCATACTGTTGTCATTTCTGACTATTACTCCGAGATATGAGAAACTCTTAATACCTTCGAAATTGTATTCCCCAATGGTAATATTCTGTGGGTATCTTCTACTTTCATTTCGCGACATTTTCATATATTTTGTTTTATTTTCATTGATAGCTAAACCAACTTTTTTTGCTTCACTTTCGAGCACAATAAACGCCTCAGTCATATCTCTATAACTTCTTGATACGATTGCTATATCGTCAGCATAAGCAATTATTTGATGAGACTTTATAAATATGTTTCCTCCCTTATCGAGTTTCTCAACTGCATAATTCAATACCATGTTAAACAGCATGGCAGAGAGAGAGTCGCCTTGTCTTACACCCGACTTAATATAAAATTCTGTCGATATTTTTGATTGTATCATTATTTTAGCTTTAGATTCGCTCATTGTCATCATAGCTACGTTGGCAAGTTTTTTGGGTACTCCCTGTCTTAACAAGGAAGCAAGAACTTGATCCCTACTTACACTATCAAACGCTTGTTTAAAATCAACAAACAAGAAGTGTATGTCTTTATTGTACTCATAACATTTTTCCATTGTTTGTTTCAATATAAATACTTGATCAATTGTTGATCTTTCGCTCCGGAATCCACACTGGTACTCTCCTATAATTTCCTCTGCATATGGTTTTAATCTTTCGAATATTATATTTGATAATACTTTATATGCAGTATTTAATAATGATATTCCCCTATAATTTGTACATTCAGTTTTGTCGCCTTTTTTATGAATGGGACATAACAGCCCTGTTCTCCATTTGTTTGGCATATGTTCTTCATCCCAGATTTTGCATATTAGTTTATGCATTTGACGATGCAGAAATTCACCTCCCTTTTTTAACAGTTCAGCTGTTATACCATCTTCTCCAGGGGCTTTATTATCTTTTAGCTTATGTATTGCAGTTCTTATTTCATCAAATGATATTGAGGGTATCAACGGCTCTGCAGTATATACATCATAAATTCCTGCTGGACTTTCTAATTGTTGCACGTTCAGTAGCTCATCGAAGTATTGTACCCATCTATTTGTAACGTCGTCTTCGCTCGTGAGCATATTTCCTTGCTTATCTCTACAAATATTTAATCTAGGCTGATATCCATTAATTTCTTTCCTTATATTACAATAGAATTTTCTTATATCATGTTTATTGTGTTCTTGTTGAATCAAAATTATTAGATTACATTAATGTGGGAAAGTTCAATTTTAAAAGTTCACAAATTATTTTAGATACAAAATGTTTAGTAAGCAATATTTTAATTAATAATTAAGTACAGTTTAATTATGCAATATAAATTTTATATATGTAATAATTTGGAATATTTAATTTATAAACGTGAAATTTGATATTTAAGTACAATTTAAGGTTATGAAATAAGTCTGAAAATCAGGTGTTGTTAAATGTGCCAGATGGTGTGATTGTATTATCACATAACTCCTCCCCCTTTAGAATGAAGTGACGGCCAAAGGAAACTTTAGTTGACTTGGTTGTTACTAGTAGAGTCTGTGTATGGAATAGGTAATACTATGTTGTTTTTTGATTTAGTTTTAACTGTAAAGAAAATAATAGTCGTTACTACTAAGACGATTATAATTGCTTTTGTTCCTATTGCGAAGTTCAATTTGATAGTTTTTATTTGTAGTAGTAGAATTGCTTCGGTGTTGTTGTTTTGATATAACTTTACTTTCTGTAGTTGTATGTTTTCTTTAATTATAGTAGAGTTAATATTAGTGAATTCCATTGGAAATATATGGATGGTATCCCAAAATCGATTAACGTTTTCTCGGTATATTATATTATTAATTTCGACTGCACAATTTTGAAAATGTATAAGCTGGGTGTTTTTAGTTTTGAAATCGTTTATGCCACAGCTGGATTTAATTAATATTTCAGGTACATTTATTAGTAAGATAAAATTAGGTTCAGCTTGCAAGATATCTGGTGTTTGTTCGACTTCAGCAAAGTTACAATTTGCTGGTTTATTTTGCATTAAAATATTTATGCAGGAACGGTTGTTTCTTGAAAGGGTGATTCTTCAAAAATATATATGCCTTCGATCTTGGTGCATGGTTTGTCGAAATATTGAATTTTATAGAGATTATGAATAACATAGGGTTTTGGGATTGTAGTTTATTATTTTTTGTGGGCAATGGGATCAAATGAAAAAAGTTTTACTCATGTTTAGAAAATATAGGAATGCGAATGTTAAATATAATATTTGAATTGAAATATGCTTGTAAACCTAACAATTCGTATATATGTTCATCAGATATAATATCTATGGATTGATTTTTGAAACTTTCATAAATTATAGTTAATTCTTGAGGATTTAAAATTTGCTTTGATATAATATTTAACTTTGCTAATATAATAGCTTCACGAAAAATAATTAGGTGGTTATTTGAAAGATCAATGTTATAATTTATCTGACTTAAATATTGTGCTTGTTTTATAACACTTTTACTTGTTATTATACTATTCTGTTGGTTATTTAAATAAGTTTGGATTACTTCTTGTTCCTGGTTTATATAGTTTGTAATATTTTCAAAACGTTCCATCATTTGGTGGTTTGTAATGGAAAGTTTTGCTTTTTGGTTTTCTTGGTTAGTTAATATTGAGTTGAGTTCCTCATTTATTTGTTGGGCGTCCGTAGCGTCCATGTTACCAGTTATAGTCTTTATTATAGTACCAAGTCCGTTTATCAGTCCTCTTTCTTTCTAATATTTAGTTTTAATCGTTTAGCCTGTGTCTTAGTTCAGTTATTTTAAGTTTCGTAATTTTTGGAGAATCTTGTAGTTCGTCATAAATTTTGAATTTCTCAATGGATTCTTCTATTTCTCCCATTGTTTTTTCATATTCGTCCAGTTTAATTATGTGAAGTAGATTCTGGTATGTCATTATTGTGCGTGCTGTTCCTAATTTCATTGGTAGTGCCTGGTGATTTGTTAATCTTATTGTCTTATTGAAATTAGACGAACAATAAGATTACCAGACTACTCAGAAGAAAATATAACCAGTATTTTAAAAACTAGAATCCCTCCTAACAAATTAATAGTTATCTATACAACGGACAAAATTTTTAATATTATTCTAACTCTTACTCTAAACATTTCGCGGACCAACAAACTTTCAAATTAATACGATGTACAGAACTACTAGAAGATATTCTAGAAGATGACGAACAGGACAAACAAATAAATGAATATCATGAAAAAAGTAATCACAGGGCAATTAATGAAACCCTATTACACCTCAAGAGAAAAATATACTTCCCACTTATGAAAGATAAAATAACAAAAATCGTTAATAATTGCGAAACTTGTCAACAGTTAAAATATGACCGAAATCCACCCAAACCTAAATACGAACTACCCGAAATACCCCAAAACCCATGGACATTCTTTATATAGATATATGTAGTATAAATAATAAGAAAATTTTAACAATTATTGATAAATTTTCCAAGTTTGCCGGAGCTTATACTGTGCAAGCTAGAAATAGTTTAACAATGATAAAATCTCTCAGACATTTCTTTAGCCTACACGGCAGAACTACATCGTATTAATTTGATAGTTTGTTGGTCCGCGAAATGTTTAGAGTAAGAGTTAGAATAATATTAAAAATTTCGTCCGTTGTATAGATAGCTATTAATTTGTTAGGAGGGATTCTAGTTTTTAAAGTACTGGTAATATTTTCTTCTGAGTAGTCTGGTAATCTTATTGTTCGTCTAATTTTGTTTTTGAATAAGGTTTGTACGGAAAATGGAGGTATTCTATTGGATTTTTCTAAAATTAACTGAATGTTGAATTCATTCAATGGTCTTGTAGCTATGGGTATGGGGTTTTGTAATGTTTCTGGTTCAGACTCATGAATATTAATTTCGTTTATTAATTTAAGGCGACTCAATGCATCTGCATTTAAATTTTCTGAGCCATGGACGATATTTTATAAACGATTTTATAATCAAATTCTTTCAGCTTTAATCGCCATCGGACTGGTCTAGAATTAGGCTCTTTTAGGTTCATAAGCCAAATAAGTGATTTATGGTCAGTTACAATCGTGAATTGATTTCCAAAAAGATATGGGCGGAAATATTTTACGGCCCATACAATAGCCAATAATTCCTTTTCAACAACAGAATAGTTAGTTTCTGATGTTGTTAATGTCCTAATTGCATAACATATAGGCTTGTCGTTTCCAATCGGTCCTTGTGAAAGTACGGCGCCGATAGCATAATTGCTGGCATCCGTTGTTAACACAAATGGTCTTGAGAAGTCAGGATATTGTAATATCGGGTCATTTATGAGTAGATCTTTACACATTTCAAAGGTTTTTATATAACTTTCAGTTAATTCTACCTTTTTTCCCTTTTTCAGGCATTCGGTAAAAGGTTTTGTTAGTCGGGTCCTTTATGAACTTCCTGTAATAACCTAGTAATCCAAGAAACGATTTTATTTCTTTTGGATTTTTCGGTATTGGAAAACGTTTAATGGCCTGAATTTAGTCCCGGTTAGGCTTTACTCCGTCAGTAGTTACTACATGTCCTAAAAATGCAATTTCTTTTCTCATAAATTCGCATTTGTCAATTTGTATTTTGAAATTTGCTCTACAAAGTCGGTCAAATACTTTTCGTAAATTTTCTATATGTTCTTGTAGTGATGTGGAGAAGATAATGATATCATCTAAATAAACAAGACATATTTTTCCAACTAAATCCCTTAGGATATTATCCATAACCCTCTGAAAAGTCGATGGAACATTTTTCAATCCGAAAGGCATGCGGATATATTCGTAATGCCCACCATCAACAGAAAATACTGTTTTAGCAACATCTTTAGGGTCCATCTCAATTTGATGAAACCCACTGGCAAGATCGAGTGTCGTAAAATACATACACTTGCCAAGTTTGTCCAGAATTTCATTTATATTTGGGATAGGATATTTATCGTTTACCGTTTTTTCGTTCAACTTCCGATAATCTATAACTAGACGCCATTTTTGCTTTCCCGCAGCATCTAGTTATTTAGGACTATCCAAACAGGAGAGCTCCAAGGGGAGTAACTATGTTGAATAATATTTTGTTTTAACATATCTCCAATCTATTTTTGGATTTCTTTTTTATGAATATGTGGATAGCGATAAGATTTAGTAAAGATTGGTTCGTCATCAGTAGTCTTTATTCTGTGCTTTATTTGGTCGGAAAAAGGAAGTCCCTCTCCTTCTCTAAAAAATATGTTGTCATATTCTCTATACATTTGTAGAAGTGAATTCACTCATCACTCGCATTCTTCGTCATTTAAATGGTCTGTTCGAATTAAGTCATATATTTCTTTTCTTGAAATATTTTGGTCAGAATTACAAGTGATTTGATAATTATTTATTTCAGTATAATTTGTTATAGGTTCAGTTTTAATTGGTTGTTCTAAATACATTATTTTTTCTACATCAGGTTGATTTATAACTTGTACCAGGCTGTACCAATATATAGCTTGGTAAATTCCTTCTGATATGAACAGGTTGGGGGATATCTCTATATTATTAACATAAATTTCACCCTCTTGATTATCTACTGGTATTTTGGCTATTATTTTAGATTTTGAAGGAACTGTATATTTTTCTGACGTGAAATTTGGTTTAAATTGTAATGGTAATTCGGCATTTTTGGTAATTATTTTCTTATATCCGTGAAATTTAAACGCTAAAAATCTTAACTTTCCAGATTGGTTGAATTCTTTAAAGGTATTGAGAAAAGTTTCGTTATGAATTACATGTTTGTTGAAAGCGGCTATTATCTCTATTGGTTTTGTTTGTTTTAAAAATTTGGGGTTGATAAGCTCGGGATTTGAAAATGATGAGGAGGCACCCGTATCGATTAAAAACTTAAGGGTTCTTTTTATAGGGTTTAAAGTGATATTTATGTAAGGAAGCATGTAACCGTGAAAAATTTGAATCATCAACTATTATATTTTGACTATCGTCCATGTTTTGGTCAATAGTATCAGTAATATTATCATATTGGTAGTAGTGGTCCAAGTTCGTATATTCTTTATTATCATCTGTCATCGATACACTATTATCTGTAAGTTCGTCATTTAAGTTGAATAACTCTTCACTTACGTATTTTGCAAATGGTTTACCACTTTGGAAAGGGTTGGTTGGTGGCCCTTGCGGCACCATATTTTGGTTTCTAAATCTATTGTAACTCTCAGTTGGTGGGTATTGTAATTTTGAAAGTCCACTCATTTGATTAAAAGGTCGAGGTTGCGTTATATTTTGGTTTATTAAAATTTGAATTATTGAAATTGTTACGAGGAATATTTTGCTGATTAGCTGGTTTGTTGTAAGTAAAGTTTGGTTCGGGATTTGGTGCGTTTGTAAACATATTTGGTCGGTTCATAAACATATTTGATTGCGGAACTATTCTATTGCTTGGTATGGTCGGTCTAACGTTTGGTTTTGGAATTTGAATAGGTTTTTGTTGCGGAATCAAGTTACTCTACTATAAAATACTCTATTATAAAATATGTTTTGTTCTTGTACACAGTTGGAGAAAGCTACTGGTAGTGTGTCTGGTCTCATCGCACGAATTGAAGAACCTAAAGGTTCTCTTAGTCCAGAGAGAAAAACGTTAAGACACATTTCAGAAAATAAAGCTTTTTAACAATGAATAACTTGAGTGTTCTTTTCGTGAATTTGGATATGATTGGCCATAGTGGCTTGAATTTCAATGACTTGACTTTGAGAAGTTTTCGATCGTTCTACATCCCTGTTTTAAATTATGAAGATCTCTAATCAAAGATGTTTCATTCCTTTTATCAGAGTAGTGTAAGCTAAAATTTTGCTTAATTTGTTCCCATTCTAAAGGAGTGCCGTACATATTTAAGATCTCGTTTGCTTGGTCTTCGATTTTATTCCTTATGGCTCTTAAAAGAATTTTAAAATATGTTGCCATACGAAGTACCATCAATATCTTCCGTTCAGGATAGTATTTCCTCAACATTTTCGATAAAATCGAAAAGAAGGCGAGGATTTCCGTCAAACCTCGGAAGGTTTTTAACGGCATCAGGGATTCTGAGAGAATTAAAAATAGAACTAACGTCATTACTATGAGATGGATTAGCCATTTCAGAAAATGAATTTAAAGATTCGTTTGAACTTGAAAAACTAATATTAGCTATTTTACTTGGAGAAAAGAAGTTAGATAGTCCACTTCTAATTTGGTATGGAACAATTTTCCGCTTTGGTCTAGCAGGTTTCATAGAATTACAAATTATATATAAACCAACAAAAATTTTATAACTTTATAACAAAGAATTTATAACAATCACAAAGTTTTTTTTTTCAGACAAATTATAAAACTTAATTTAAAGTGACAATATAATAAAAATTTAAAATTTTATTTAAAAGAGAAAAATAATTTTTTTTCTATGATTCAATTATTAAAATATGTTATTATGAATTAGGTAGAAAGATAGGAAAGGAATAATTTAAATTTCGACTTACGTGACCGTGATCTGGAGCAAAGTTGCAGCTAACATACCTTATTTTTTCAGGATTCCGGTGCAAAGTACTTATGTACACTAATCACTTTGTTTCACTTTATATATATATTTTTTGTTTTTTGTTTATGTTCTTGAACTGTTTATATATTTTTTCCTTTTTTATAAACTTAAATTAAATATGTTTTCCTTTTTCTTAACTTTTAATAAACGATTATCCTTCGTTTTTAGTCTTATATTTTTATTTCAAACATTTAGCCGTGATTTTATATTTGTATTTTAATTTTAGATAAAAACGATTAACCGACGTTTTGATTTTATTAGTTTAAAATTTTTAAACACTATTTATTATTATTATTTTTTTTTTATAGGATTATTTTAACGATAAACCGTCGTTATAATATTTATACGTCTAATATTTAGATTAACAAAGAATCATCACCGGATCCTACCGACTGCGCCAGTTAAATATGTCCTTTTAGACACATATAAAAAAAATAAAGTTATTTTAAATAAAAGTTGTTTATTTGGTTCTCCAAACTTAATTGAATTATTATTAAATTTTAGAGGTCTTTTATAATCAAAATTATGCAAAGCTAATCAAAATTATTAAATTACATTAATGTGGGAAAGTTAAATTTTAAAAGTTCACAAATTATTTTAGATACAAAATGTTTAGTAAGCAATATTTTAGTTAATAATTAAGTACAGTTTAATTATGCAATATAAATTTTTATATGTAATAATTTAGAATATTTAATTTATAAACGTGAAGTTTGATATTTAAGTACAATTTAAAGTTATGAAATAAGTCTGAAAGTCAGGTGTTGTTAAATGTGCCAGGTGGGGTGATTGTATGATCACATAACTCGCGCTGTACTTTAAATACTAGTTAACCCTTGTACACAAGTGGAACCTTCTATATTAATTTTAAGTTACTAATTTTAGTAATTTCGATTTGAAGCTTTTAAACCTTGGGAGGTCTTAGAGGGGTACTGAACCACCACTCCAATAGATCCCAAATTAGGGGACACACAAGAAATAGTAAAGAACACCCTAGTGCCAAATTTGAAGCTTCTTCATTTTTTTCAAATTGCTATCTTTATGTTACTGAAAATTGCTTTTGAGAATTTGTCATATTGGATTAATAAAATTGTGATCCGCTCTACTAAATCAATGAAAGTTTGTAAGGTACCGAATTTCCTATTAAATTCAGGTACTCGTTCTAAGTATTTAAGATGGTGAATCGTAAGAATTTTGGTTTGGATTTAATTTATTTTTATTTAAATTTAATTTCGATAATTCGTCTGTAAGTATGTCAACAACCCCGTTATCTACGAAATGTTGTGGAATAAATAGGAAAATAAAGATTTAGTACTACTAAATGGAGATTCGATTTGTAAAAATTTATTTTATAAATTTTTTTTTTTATTTATTGATTTCTTCCTTTTTTGCTTTTACTCAATATTTTTATTGAATTAAAAATTATGTATTATATATATTTTTTTTTATAAGAATGTAATTACATTTAGTAGCATTTATTTTAATTTACTTTTATTATTAGATTGTAAATTTTTGAACTGATATATATATATAAAAAAAATCAACTGTTTATATTATAAATTAATTATTACTAAATTTTTATATTATTTTCGAAGTTTAAATGTATATATATTTTTGAATATGTATTTAAAAGTGATTATTAATACAAAGACAAAATTGTATTATTAATAATAGCAAAGAGAAAAAATTGTTTTATCTATTATTTGGAAGTTATTACTACTTATACCTTTTATTATTATTTATACTCTTTTTCTTTTTTTTTTTTTTTATTAACGAGTTATTTATTTAATACAAAAAGAGTAAGACCTTTTCATAATGCGATACAAAAAAAATTTGGGTTTTTTCTTCTATCACGTATACATGTATATATATATATATATATATATATATATATTTTACAAAGCTAAAAAAAAATTTCTTTTTCAATATCTATTTATTACTTATTTAATATTTCATTTATTATTTGATTTTAATTTTATTGTTTTCATATTTTTTTTCAGATAAGAATTTATTCACTTGGAAAAAAAAAATTTTAATTTACTTGGTAAAATTTTAATTTACTTGGAGTAATTTTAATTTACTAAAAAAAAAACGGCTATTCTAAGGTTTAAGTAGTATCCGCGTAGGACCAAATGACTATATCTGAAAGATAGTTGGTGTTGCCAGCTTTCAAAAAATATATAGGTTTAATGGCGCATATTAATCTTTAAGGATGAAAAGGACATTTGAAAGTATCCCTGTTATTTTAGTATATTTTATAAAAACCGTTATATCTCGCGATCTGTTCGGTTTATATATATTATAACATATAGGCTTGTCGTTTCCAATCGGTCCTTGTGAAAGTACGGCGCCGATAGCATAATTGCTGGCATCCGTTGTTAACACAAATGGTCTTGAGAAGTTAGGATATTGTAATATCGGGTCATTTATGACTAGATCTTTACACATTTCAAAGGTTTTTATATAACTTTCAGTTAATTCTACCTTTTTTCCCTTTTTCAGGCATTCGGTAAAAGGTTTTGTTAGTCGGGTCTTTTATGAACTTCCTGTAATAACCTAGAAATCCAACAAACGATTATATTTCTTTAGGATTTTTCGGTATTGGAAAACGTTTAATGGCCTGAATTTAGTCCCGGTTAGGCTTTACTCCGTCAGTAGTTACTACATGTCCCAAAAATGCTATTTCTTTTCTCATAAATTCGCATTTGTCAATTTGTATTTTGAAATTTGCTCTACAAAGTCGGTCAAATACTTTTTAAATTTTCTATATGTTCTTGTAGTGATGTGGAGAAGATAATGATATCATCTAAATAAACAAGACATATTTTTCCAACTAAATCCCTTAGGATATTATCCATAACCCTCTGAAAAGTCGATGGAACATTTTTCAATCCGAAAGGCATGCGGATATATTCGTAATGCCCACCATCAACAGAAAATACTGTTTTAGCAACATCTTTAGGGTCCATCTCAATTTGATGAAACCCACTGGCAAGATCGAGTGTCGTAAAATACATACACTTGCCAAGTTTGTCCAGAATTTCATTTATATTTGGGATAGGATATTTATCGTTTACCGTTTTTTCGTTCAACTTCCGATAATCTATAACTAGACGCCATTTTTGCTTTCCCGCAGCATCTAGTTATTTAGGACTATCCAAACAGGAGAGCTCCAAGGGGAGTAACTATGTTGAATAATATTTTGTTTCAACATATCTCCAATCTATTTTTGGATTTCTTTTTTGTGAATATGTGGATAGCGATAAGATTTAGTAAAGATTGGTTCGTCATCAGTAGTCTTTATTCTGTGCTTTATTTGGTCGGAAAAAGGAAGTCCCTCTCCTTCTCTAAAAAATATGTTGTCATATTCTCTATACATTTGTAGAAGTGAATTCACTCATCACTCGCATTCTTCGTCATTTAAATGGTCTGTTCGAATTAAGTCATATATTTCTTTTCTTGAAATATTTTGGTCAGAATTACAAGTGATTTGATAATTATTTATTTCAGTATAATTTGTTATAGGTTCAGTTTTAATTGGTTGTTCTAAATACACTATTTTTTCTACATCAGGTTGATTTATAACTTGTACCAGGCTGTACCAATATGTAGCTTGGTAAATTCCTTCTGATATGAACAGGTTGGGGGATATCTCTATATTATTAACATAAATTTCACCCTCTTGATTATCTACTGGTACTTTGGCTATTATTTTAGATTTTGAAGGAACTGTATATTTTTCTGACGTGAAATTTGGTTTAAATTTTAATGGTAATTCGGCATTTTTGGTAATTATTTTCTTATTAGTTAAGTCAATTTTTGCTTCTAATTCTGTAAGTATGTCTAAGCCCGAAAGTACTTATTACTTATTTAATATTTCATTAATTATTTGATTTTAATTTTATTGTGTTCATATTTTTTTTCAGGTAAGAATTTATTCACTTGGAAAAAAAAAAATTTAATTTACATGGTAAAATTTTAATTTACTTGGAGAAATTTTAATTTACTAAAAAAAAAAGCGGCTATTCTAAGGTTTAAGTAGTATCCGCGTAGGACCAAATGACTATATCTGAAAGATAGTTGGTGTTGCCAGCTTTCAAAAAATATATAGGTTTAATGGCGCATATTAATCTTTAAGGATGAAAAGGACATTTGAAAGTATCCCTGTTATTTTAGTATATTTTATAAAAACCGTTATATCTCGCGATCTGTTCGGTTTATATATATTCATTCAAAGCTATTAATTAAGACTGTCTGTAGAATATTTTAACAATTATTTGATGACGATAGGTGCTGCCGTTTTGGAAATATTGTAGTTTCAAGTTCAATTTTTGCAAAAGAAAAAAAAATATTCAACATCTTTTTTTAAAACTCATATTTTTCAAAATTTGGCCAAGAAACCACCTAAATATTTTTAAATCGTTGGAAAGCTCGTATTTTTTTCTATAATTTGTGCATAAGTGTATGCCAATATTAAGGCGTTTAAACGATATAAGCATTTATGAAAAAAAAAATTATTTATTTTGTAATGTTTTTTTGTATAAAAAATAATGTTATGCCTTTTACAAAGTAATATATAAGACAAATATTGTTTTTTTTAGTTTTTTGTTTTTTTTTTCAAAAATAAAAATAAAATAACGTTATCCATCTATATATATAAAAATGAAAGTTTGTTTGTTTGTTTGTAGCGAATAGACTCCTAAACTGCCTGAATAGACTGAATAGACTCCTAAATTCGAAACTGTTTGACCAATTGACTTCAAATTTTGTGCACGTGATGCTCCTTGAGAATTGAGTTGATACTATTAAAATTTTTGGAATTTGTTAACCCATGTCGGGCCGACGGGTGGTCAAAAAAAATTTTGGTCTAAATTTTGTCCGATTTTACGAAATTCAGCTTTGGCTTAAAAGAAAGCCCCAAAAAAAATTTTGGTAAGTTCTATTAACCCATTGCGGCCCAACAGCTTTTTATAGGTTTTTTCAATACTTTACTCTAAGTTCGAAACTGTTTGACCAATTGACTTGAAATTTTGTATACGTGATGGTCTTTGAGAATTGAGTAGACACTATTAACAGTTTTGGAATTTGTTAACCCATGTCGGGCCGACGGTTGGTCAAAATAAATTTTGGGTCCAAATTTTGTCCGATTTTACGAAATTCTGCTTTGGCTTTCAAGAAAGCCCCAAAATAAATTTTGTTAAGTTCCATTAACCCATTGCGGCCCAACAGCTGTTTATAAAATTTTTGGTTATTTTACTCCAAAATAGAAACGATTTGACCGGTTGACCTCAAATTTTATATGTGTGAAGCAACTTGAAAATGGAGTTAAGCCTGTTAACAGTCGGTCCTACGATTAGTCAAAAAAAATTTTTTGGAAGTAAATTACGTCAAATTTTGGAAAGTAGTTTGTACTGCTTTGAATTACAGAAAGTTTCAAAAATTACTAGAATAATCCTAGAAAAATCTGTTTTAAAAAGATTGCTTTCATACATTTTTAAATTTACATGTGTAAACCGTGTGTAATTTTTGTGTTAACTTTTTGCAGTATTATCAACTTCAATTCAAGCATTAAGAGGCGCAGCAACGCGCACCGGGTATTAGCTAGTATTTAATAAAAGTGTGCTTATTTTTTTACTTTTCTTAAAACAAACTTATGAAAGATATATTTACTTCGACACAGGCACAGGCTTAACTATTTTGGAAAAAAAAATTAAATCCTTCTCAAATCTTTGATCAATCTCTAAATTTGAGTCAAATATCTTAAAATTTGGGCAACAAATCTTATCAATATTATAAAGGCATTGTTCTGTCCTATTACTCGTACAAGCAAACTTTATGTCTATATTGTAGAATTTGGAAGATACAAGCATTTTTTTTTAGACGAAATTGGTTTTGTTTTACCTTTTTCTATATGAAACTAGGAATGTGCCTTTTACGAAGTAACAATTTCTGCTGAAGTAATTTTAATTAAGAATATTAGTCATGATTCCCTTAGGAACTTATGTCCCACTAAGTGGGTGTTCTGACACTGCACCTTAAAAAAGTTATATATTAGCTTGATTTAAAAAAAATGATCTTCTTGAAAAATATTTTATAACAACGTTACGCCTTTTACAAAATAATGTAAGACAAATATAGTGTTTTGTAAAAGAAATTTACGAAAATTTGGAAGAAGAACTCTTAAAAAAGTAGTTTAATTTTTTTTTCATTTGTTGCTAGACTTTTGATTAATTTGCGGATATTTAGATATTTTTTTTAATTTTTTTGTACTGACTTTATTTATAAAACTATATAACTGAAAATATACTTAATAGAACTATTTTTTTTTCGTAATATCCATAGTTCAAATTTCTTCTCTAACGATGTAAAACTTTGTAAAATATACGGACGGACAGAGTGAACCTATGTCCTATATAGGTACATTTTTACAGACTATTTTGAAAATATGCTATAAACAAAACTTTTATTTTGAAACTAAAAAAAACAATATTTGTCTTATATATTACTTTGTAAAATGCATAACATTATTTTTTATACAAAAAAAAAATTAAAAATAAATAATTTTTTGTTTCATAAATGCTTATATCTTCCAAACGCCTTAATATAAACACACACTATGTATGCACAAATTATAGAAAAATATACGAGCTTTCCAACGATGGAAAAATATTTCGGGAGTTTATTGGTCAAATTTTGAAAAATATGAGGTTTAGAGAAAGATGTTGAATATTTTTTTTTTTGCAAAAATTTTCAACTTTGAACTATAATATCTCCAAAACGTCATCAAATAAACGTTAAAATATTCTCCAGACCATGATCTTAATTAATAGCTTAGATTGAATATATATATACCAAAAAGATCGCGAGATATAACTGTTTTTATAAAATAGACTAAAATAACAAGGATACTTTCAAATATCCTTTTCGTCTTTTAAGGATAATACGCGCCATTAAACCTATATATTTTTTGAAAGCTGGCAACACCAGCTATCTTTCAGATATAGTCATTTAGTCCTACGCGGATACTACATAATCCTTAGAATCCCCAAAAAAATTTTAATAATTTAGAAAAAATTTTAATATATTTAGAAACGAGGAAGAGTGTAGTAGAGTAGACTGTGTCAACTCTGGGATACCCGTATGACCGTTACATAAACATTATATCATTATTATTATAAACATTAATTACTTTTGGCAAAATTTCAAACATACCAGCTTTATTAGGTGAAATATAATGCTCATATAAAAGAAGGAGTTGTATGGCAGCTACTCGAACTCTTTGCAGTAGGCCAACCAAATTTTGCAGTAACTTTGGCCATTACACTAAACTATTTTTGGCAAAATTTCAGACACCCAGCTTTAATGGGTATAGAGTAATGCTCATATAAAAGAAGGAGTTGTATGGCAGCTACTCGAACTCACTGCAACAGACCAACCAAATTTTGCAGAAACTTTGGCCATAAAACTTAACCACTCTTTGCAAAATTTTAGACACGCAGCTGCAATAGGTACAGAGAAATACTCATATAAAATAAGAAGTTGTATGGCAGCCACCCGAACCCATGGACCAAAATGGCTGGATTTAAATAGCGATGACGGCTATTGCAAAAAAACGAATTTGCGAAAATTTCAAGATCCTAGCTCCTTTAGTTTTTGAGTTATCGTGCGGACGGACGGACGGACGGACAGACGGACAGACGGACGGACGGACGGACGGACGGACGGACATACATGGCTAAATCGATTTTTTTTTCGATTCTGATCCGATCCATACACTTGAGTCTATATCTACCCCCCCTCATTCTCTGCGTCACAAACGTAATGGCAAATTTATTATACCCTTTGACTATATAGTCATACGGGTATAAAAAGAATTTTAATTTAATGTCCTCAAAAATTGAAACCAATTATATTACTGGGTCGGGGACCATCCACATAGTTTCGAAGACCTTAAAGCATATTTTCTAGAAGTTTCGCGGTTTGCGTACCACCGCCATAACTCCCAAGACCTTATATCGAGCATAGACGAGCATATATTCCAAAATTAATAAAGATAGAAACTTCAAATTTGATACACTTTTTCCCATTTCTGTTCTTATTTAACACTTTTATATCTTTAAAAGGTTAAGAGTTTTACTATAAAACATCATGTCTATAATACACAAGTGTTGGCGAGACCTTGCCAACATGTAAAAAAATAATGCACATCAAAATTATTATAAGTATACTTCACACAATAAATAATGATGGCAATGCTCATACCTTTAAATTTATTACTATGTATCTCATACACTTGGAATCTGTTTTGTTGTTATGCATCCCACACACGATATTTTCAACTTGGTACGCGAGTTATGTGATCATACAATCACACCACCTGGCACATTTGACAACACCTGACTTTCCAAATTATTTCATAACTTTAAATTATACTTAAATATTATATTTCACTTTTATAAATTAAATGTTCTAAATTATTACTTATATTAAATTTATATTGCATAACTAAAACTGTACTTAATTATTAACTAAAATATTGCTTACTTAACATTTTTTATCTAAATTAATTTGTGGACTTTTAAAATTGAACTTTCCCACATTAATGTAATTTAATAATTTTGATTAGTTTTGCATAATTTTGATTATAAAAGACCTGTAAAATTTAATAATTAATCAATTAAGTTTGGAGAACCAAATAAACAGCTTTAATTTAAAATTAACTTTGTTTTTTTTATTTATGTCTAAAAGGATATATTTAACTGGCGCAGTCGGTAGGATCCGGTGATGATCCTTTGTTAATTTAAATATTAGACGTGTAAATATTATAACGACGGTTTATCGTTAAAATAATTATATATAACTAAAAAAAATAATAATAAATAGTGTTTAAAAACTTTTTTTTTAAATAATAAAATAAAACGACGGTTAATCGTTTTATCTAAAACTAAAATATAAATTATAAGTGTTTGAAATTAAAATATAAGACTTAAAACGAAGGATAATCGTTTTTACAAAGTTAAGAAAAAGAAAAAATATTTAATTTAAGTTTATAAAAAAAGAAAAAAAATATTTAATTTAAGTTTATATCTAAACATAGACAAAAAAAATATATATAAAGTGAAAAAAAAAAAGGAAAAATATATAAACAATTCAAGGACATAGACAAAAAAAATATATAAAGTGAAAAGTGTACAAAGTGATTAGTGTACATCAGTACTTAGCACCGGAATCCTGAGAAAATAAGAAATGTTAGCTGCAACTTGGCTCTAGATCACGGTTACGTAAGTCGAAATTTAAATTAATCCTTTCCTATCTTTCTTCCTAATTCATATTAACATATTTTAATAATTGAATCATAGAAAAAAAAAAAATCATTTTTCTCTTTTAAATAAAATTTTAAATTATTATTATATTGTCACTTTAAATTAAATTTTATAAGTTGTCTGAAAAAAAAACTTTGTGATTGTTATAAATTCTTTGTTATAAAGTTATAAAATTTTTTGTGTGGTTTATATATAATTTGTAATTCTATGAAATCTGCTAGACCAAAGCGGAAAATTGTTCCATACCAAATTAGAAGTGGACTATCTAACTTCTTTTCTCCAAGCAAAATAGCTAATATTAGTTTTTCATGTTCAAACGAATCTCTACATTCATTTTCTGAAATGGCTAATCCATCTCATAGTAATAACGTTAGTTCTATTTTTAATTCTCTCAGAATCCCTGATGCCTTTAAAGACCTTCCGAGGTTTGAAGGAAATCCTCGCCTTCTTTTCGATTTTATCAAAAATGTTGAGGAAATTCTATCCTTAACGGAAGAAATTGATGGTACTTCGTATGGCAAAATTCTTTTACGAGCTATAAGGAATAAAATCGAAGGCCAAGCAAACGAGATCTTAAATATGTACGGTACTCCTTTAGAGTGGGAACAAATTAAGCAAAATTTGATCCTACACTAATCTGTTAAAAGGAAATAAACATCTTTGATTAGTGATCTTCATAATTTAAAACAGGGAAGTAGAACGATCGAAAACTTCTAGAGTCAAGTCTTTGAAATTCAAGCCACTATGGCCAATCATATCCAAATTCACGAAAGAACACTCAAGTTATTCATTCTAAAAAAGCTTTATTTTCTGAAATGTGTCTTAACGTTTTTCTCTCTGGACTAAGAGAACCTTTAGGTTCTACAATTCGTGCGATGAGACCAGACACACTACCAGTAGATTTATCCTACTGTGTACAAGAACAAAACATATTTTATAATAAGCAGAGTAACTTGATTCCACAACAAAAACCTATTCAAATCTCAAAACCAAACGTTAGACCTTCCATACTAAACAATAGAATAGTTCCACCATCAAATATGTTTATGAACCGACCAAATATGTTTACAAACGCTCCAAATACCCAACCAAACTACACTTACAACAAACCAGCTAAACAGGAAAATATTCCTCGTAACAATTTCAATAATTCAAATTTTAATAAACCAAAATATAACCCAAATCCAAACCAATTCCGACCTTTTAATCAAATGAGTGGACCTTCAAACTCACAATACCGACCAACAGAGAGTTACAATAGATTTAGAAACCAAAATATGGTGCCGCAAGTGCCACCAACCAACCATTTCCAAAGTAGTAAGCCATTCCCTAAATACGTAAGTGAAGAGTTATTCAACTTAAATGACGAACTTGCAGATAATAGTGTACCGGTGACAGATGCCAATAAAGAATATACGAACTTGGATCAATACTACCAATATGACAATACTACTGATACTATTGACCAAAACATGGACGATAGTCAAAATAGTTGATGATTCAAATTTTTATATAAGTGCCTGCACAAACCCATCGGATAGGTAGACATAAATCGTCACGGTTACATGCTTCCTTATATAAAAACTACTCTAAACCCTATGAAAAGACCCCTTAAGTTTTTAATCGATACGGGTGCCTCCTCATCTTTTTTAAATCCCGAGCTTATCAACCCCAAATTTTTAAAACAAACAAAATCAATAGAGATAAAAACCGCTTTCAACAAACACGTAATTCATAATGAAACTTTTCTCAATACTTTTAAAGAATTCAACCAATTCGGAAAGTCAAAATTTCACGGATATTTTGACGGACTCTTGGGCTTAAACATACTTACAGAATTAGAAGCAAAAATTGACTTAAATAATAAGAAAATAATTACCAAAAATGCCGAATTACCATTACAATTTAAACCAAATTTCACGTCAGAAAAATATACAGTTCCTTCAAAATCTAAAATAATAGCCAAAATACCAGTAGATAATCAAGAGGGTGAAATTTATGTTAATAATATAGAGATATCCCCCAACCTGTTCATATCAGAAGGAATTTACCAAGCTACAGATTGGTACAGCCTGGTACAAGTTATAAATCAATCTGATGTAGAAAAAATAATGTATTTAGAACAACCAATTAAAAGTGAACCTATAACAAATTATACTGAAATAAATAATTATCAAATCACTTGTAATTCTGACCAAAATATTTCACGAAAAGAAATATATGACTTAATTCGAACAGACCATTTAAATGACGAAGAACGCAATTCACTTCTACAAATGTGTAGAGAATATGACAACATATTTTTTAGAGAGGAGATGAACTTACTTTTTTCGACCAAATAAAGCACAGAATAAAGATTACTGATGACGAACCAGTCTTTACTAAATCTTATCGCTATCCACATGTTCACAAACAAGAAATCCAAAAACAGATTGGAGATATGTTGAAACAGAATATTATTCAACATAGTTACTCCCCTTGGAGCTCTCCTGTTTGGATAGTCCCAAAAAAACTAGATGCTACGAGAAAGCAAAAATGGCGTCTAGTTATAGATTATCGGAAGTTGAACGAAAAAACGGTAAACGATAAATATCCTATCCCAAATATAAATGAAATTCTGGACAAACTTGGCAAGTGTATGTATTTTACGACACTCGATCTTGCCAGTGGGTTTCATCAAATTGAGATGGACCCTAAAGATGTTGCTAAAACAGTATTTTCTGTTGATGGCATGCCTTTCGGATTGAAAAAAATTCCATCGACTTTTCAGAGGGTTATGGATAATATCCTAAGGGATTTAGTTGGAAAAATATGTCTTGTTTATTTAGATGATATCATTATCTTCTCCACATCACTACAAGAACATATAGAAAATTTACGAAAAGTATTTGACCGACTTTATAGAGCAAATTTCAAAATACAACTTGACAAAAGCGAATTTATGAGAAAAGAAATAGCATTTTTAGGACATGTGGTAACTACTCACGGAGTTAAACCTAACCCAGACAAAATTCAGGCCATTAAACGTTTTCCAATACCGAAAAATCCTAAAGAAATAAAATCGTTTCTTGGATTACTAGGTTATTACAGAAAGTTCATTAAGGACTTTTCCCGACAAAACCTTTTACCGAATGCATGAAAAAGGGAAAAAAGGTAGAATTAACTGAACGTTATATAAAAACCTTTGAAATGTGTAAAGATCTACTCATAAATGACCCGATATTACAATATCCTGACTTCTCAAGACCATTTGTGTTAACAACAGATGCCAGCAATTATGCTATCGGCGCCGTACTTTCACAAGGACCGATTGGAAACGACAAGCCTATATGTTATGCAATTAGGACATTAACAACATCAGAAACTAACTATTCTGTTATTGAAAAGGAATTATTGGCTATTGTATGGGCCGTAAAATATTTCCGCCCATATCTTTTTGGAAATCAATTCACGATTGTAACTGACCATAAATCACTTATTTGGCTTATGAACCTAAAAGAGCCTTATTCTAAACTAGTCCGATGACGATTAAAACTGGAAGAATTTGATTATAAAATCGTTTATAAAAAGCTCAGCAAATTCAAATGCAGATGCATTGAGTCGCGTTAAATTAATAAACGAAATTAATATTCATGAGTCTGAACCAGAAACATTACAAAACCAACGCATAGCTACAAGACCATTGAATGAATTCAACATTCAGTTAATTTTAGAAAAATCCAATAGAACACCTCCATTTTCCGTACAAACCTTATTCAAAAACAAAATTAGACGAACAATAAGATTACCAGACTACTCAGAAGAAAATATTACCAGTATTTTAAAAACTAGAATCCCTCCTAACAAATTAATAGTTATCTATACAACGGACGAAATTTTTAATATTATTCAAGACCCTTACTCAAACATTTCGCGGACCAACAAACTATCAAATTAATACGATGTACAGAACTACTAGAAGATATTCTAGAAGATGACGAACAGGACAAACAAATAAATGAATATCATGAAAAAAATAATCACAGGGCAATTAATGAAACCCTATTACACCTCAAGAGAAAAATATACTTCCCACTTATGAAAGATAAAATAACAAAAATCATTAATAATTGTGAAACTTGTCAACAGTTAAAATATGACCGAAATCCACCCAAACCTAAATACGAACTACCCGAAATACCCCAAAAAGCCATGGACATTCTTCATATAGATATATATAGTATAAATAATAAGAAAATTTTAACAATTATTGATAAATTTTCCAAGTTTGCCGGAGCTTATACTGTGCAAGCTAGAAATAGTTTAACAATGATAAAATTTCTCAGACATTTCTTTAGCCTACGCGGCATACCTTATTTTGTCTCAGACCAAGGTTCAGAATTTACTTCTATAATCTTTCATGATTTCTGCAACCAATTTAACATAATTCACCATATTACTTCCTTCCAACAAACAAGTAGCAATAGCCCGGTTGAACGTTTGCACTCAACCTTAACAGAAATTTATAGAATAATTTTAAATAAACAAAATAACAAAAACCATGATGAAATCTTAGATGAAACTTTAATTACTTACAATAACGCAATACATACCACTACGAAGCATACCCCATATGAATTATTTTATGGCTGAACTAATTCCTCTTTAAAAAATACTAACTTCAGTTCAGAACATGATTACCTTCAAAAATTAAATGAATTATAACAAACCTTTATCCCGAAATTCAAAAACAAATAGAAAATAAATCAAAATTAAATATAGAAAAATTAAATGAAAATCGCGAAGACCCCGAAAGCATAGACGTTAACCAAACAATTTATAGGAAAGAGGGGGAAAGAAATAAATTAACCCGCAGGTTTACAAAACATAAAACAAAAACTAACAATAAAGTTTCAATAATTACTCACGATAACAGGAAAATTCATAAAATTAGACTAAAAAGAAAACGTAAATTTCAGAGTGATAGCAGTGACATGACAGAAATTAGAAATACGGGACTTAACGAACCACCAGGTATTAACAATGAAATTAGGGACAGCACGGACAATAATGACATACCAGAATCTACTTCACATAATTAAACTGGACGAATATGAAAAAACAATAGGAGAAATAGAAGAATCTATTGAAAATTGCAAAAATTATTACGAACTACAAGATTCTCCAAAAATTACAAAACTTAAAATAACTGAACTAAGACACAGGCTAAACGGACTAAAACCAAATATTAGAAAGAAAAGAAGACTGATAAACGGACTTGGTACTATAATGAAGACTATAACTGGTAACATGGACGCTACGGACGCCCAACAAATAAATGAGGAACTTAACTCAATATTAACTAACCAAGAAAACCAAAAAGCAAAACTTTCCATTACAAACCACCAAATGATGGAACGTTTTGAAAATATCACAAATCATATAAACCAGGAGCAAGAAGTAATCCAAACTTATTTAAATAACCAACAAAATAGTATAATAACAGGTAAAAGTGTTATAAAACAAGCACAATATTTAAGTCAGATAAATTATAACATTGATCTTTCAAATAACCACCTAATTAATTTGGGTGAAGCTATAATATTAGCAAAGTTAAATATTATATCAAAGCAAATTTTAAATCCTCAAGAATTAACTATAATTTATGAAAGTTTCAAAAATCAATCCATAGATATTATATCCGATGAACATATATACGAATTATTAGGTTTACAAGCATATTTCAATGATTCAAATATTATATTTAACATTCGCATTCCTATATTTTCTAAACATGAGTATAACTTTTTTCATTTGATCCCATTGCCCACAAAAAATAATAAACTAACAATTCCAAAACCCTATGTTATTCATAATCCCTATAAAATTCAATATTTCGATAAACCATGCACCAAGATCCAAGGCATATATATTTGTGAAGAATCATCCTTTCAAGAAAACAACCGTTCCTGCATAAACAATTTACTGCAAAATAAACCAGCAAATTGTAACTTTACTGAAGTCGAACAAACACCAGATATCTTGCAACCTGAACCTAATTTTATCTTACTAATAAATGTACCTGAAATATTAATTAAATCCAACTGTGGCGTAAACGATTTCAAAACTAAAGACACCCAACTTATACATTTTCAAAATTGTACAGTCGAAATTAATAATATAATATACCGAGAAAACGTTAATCGTATTTGGGATACCATCCATATATTTCCAATGGAATTCACTAATATTAACTCTATTATAATTAAAGAAAACATACAACTACAGAAATTAAAGTTATATCAAAACAACAACACCGAAGCAATTCAACTACTACAAATAAAAACTATCAAATTGGATTTCGCAATAGGAACAATATCAATTATAATCGTCTTAGTACTAACCACTATTATTTTCTTTACAGTTAAAACAAAATCAAACAAGTGATGAAAAAAACCGAGGGTTTTTAAAAAAGCACATTTTCAAAATTATATTGTACTACATACTGAGTTTAACTTTGGAAATATATACCGTGGTGACTAAGTTACTGCTTACTTTTAAAATTTACTGCTAACAATAAATTTTTTATTTAAAAGTTCTAATAGCCCTTCAATGGGGAAGGTTGCCAAATTTCTCAAGAATCTAACTTCAACTCCCCCTCCCCCCCTCTATCCTCTAATTTTTTAGGTTCTAGGAATTAAATTGTGAATTACACAAAAATTTGGAATTTTACTTAGAATTTTATTATCTAACAAAAATGGGTAAAACTGAAAGACACTTTCTTCAATTTAAGGAACCCCTTTTAAATTTAAGAAAAACCTTTAACATATGTTAAAATATAATGTTGGACCTTTAAATTTTGTATATTAATAAAAGAAAAATTGGACAGGTATTCAAGTTACAGGTGCTTAAATATAGCATAATTTCAATTTTCGGGTCCTTATAGCTCTTAAACAGGGGGCTTGACAAAAAAATTTTGTGAACTGACTCCCACTATTTTTTTAGGATCTAACTTCTCCCAAAATTTCAAGATCCTAGCTTGAACCGTTTAGAAGATATGTGGGGCCAAAAATTTTGCAAAAATTGAGTTGTATATAATGGTGAATTTTAGTACCGTATGGCAACCCTATACATTTAGGCAACATATTTTTGTAAAGTCTATACCCTTTTTCGATTGAAAATAAACCTAACAGAACCCTTGTTATATCAATTTAAATATAGGGCTTTATTGGAAATTTCAGGGGCTGTAACTTCGTCACCCTTCAAAATTAAAAAAAACCTTTGACACATGTTAAAATATAGTTATAGGGCTTTGAATTTTGTCTGTCGCTAAAAAAAAATTTGGACAGGTTTTCAAGTTACAGGGATTTAAAAATAGCAAAATTTCAATTTTCGAGCCCTTATAGCTCCTAAATAGGGGGCTTGACAAAAAAATTTTGTTAACCGACTCCTACTAATTTCTGAGTATCTAACTTCTCCCAAAATTTCAAGATCCTAGCTTGAACCGTTCAGAAGATATGTGTAGCCAAAAATTTTGTGAAAATTGAGTTTTGCGTAATGTTAAATTTTTGTACCGTATGGCAACCCTAAACATTTTCCTTTTAAAAATAAAGTTTATGAAACCAGCTATCATTTGCCGTTTTCAGATTGAAAATATGTGTAACAGAACTCTTGTTATAACAATTTAAATATAGGGCTTTTTCCAATTTTGGGGGGCTGTAGCCCCGTAACAGGTGGGGCTACAGAAAAAAATTCTTCTACGAAATTATTTTTTTTGCAAAAACTACCCATGGTTAAAATTTCTTTACTCTATTTCAAACGGTGTAAAAGTTTTTGTAAACATACGGACGGACAGACGGACAGACGGACAGACAGACGGACGGACAGAGTGAAGCTATATAGGCACATTTTTACAAAATTTTTTGAAAATGTGCTAAAAACAACATAGTATTGCCTATTTCATACACAGATTCTACTAGTACTAGCAGCAGTAACAACCAAGTCAACAAAAGTTTCCTTTGGCCGTCACTTCATTCTAAAGGGGGAGGAGTTATGTGATCATTCAATCACACCACCTGTCACATTTAACAACACCTGACTTTCAGAATTATTTCATAATTTTAAATTATACTTAAATATCATATTTCACTTTTATAAATTAAATGTTCTAAATTATTACTTATATTAAATTTATATTGCATAACTAAAACTGTACTTAATTATTAACTAAAATATTGCTTACTTAACATTTTGTATCTAAATTAATTTGTGAACTTTTAAAATTGAACTTTCCCACATTAATGTAATTTAATAATTTTGATTAGCTTTGCATAATTTTGATTATAAAAGACCTGTAAAATTTAATAATTAATCAATTAAGTTTGGAGAACCAAATAAACAGCTTTTATTTAAAATTAACTTTGTTTTTTTTATTTATGTCTAAAAGGACATATTTGACTCGCGTACTTGCGAAGTTGAGTTCAACAACTTATATATAATCAACTTATATATAACACGAAAGAACGCTGCAATATGATTTGAAAAATTTTTATCTTTTATTTTAGCTTAACACAAAATGTTAAAAAAAGTGGAATAAAAAATTCAATATTGTATATACCTACACTTTAATAACAAAATACAAATCCGTTTTTTAAAAATTAGTAGCAAACAGGTAAGAAAACCAAAACGTTTAATTTGAATTATGAGTATAGTATGGAATAGCTCCATGGGCTATCAATGGCTTTTTTTGTGTAAGAAAAGAGTACAATTTTATATAAATTTACTCACACTTAGTATGATATTAGAGTTACAAAATAACAATATATCAGGCGAGCCAGACGGGTAGTATCAACTGTTGCATTGAGGTAGTTTTGACGTAATGTTGACGTAATCGGTGAAAATTCTGTATACACCTAAACCGGTTTCGTAATTCTTGTATTTACAAAAAACCGGTTTCGTTGCAACCAAATTTTACTAGTAAGACTCGATGCACTAACCAATACAAACAAAAAAATGATTTTTTTTTCTTTTATTTTTTTGTTGTTTTTCTTTTTTTTTCATTATTTAAAAATTTTTAAACTGTGCGCATCTTAAATAAAAAAAAATTTGACACCGAACAAAATATAAAATATTTCTGGTATTCGAAATTGATAAAAATCAATATAAGATTACCATATTAGGTTTTATTTCTATTTGTTATTTTTTATCTTACAAACTACATTCTAAAAAAAACAAAAATGAACAAATTTGTATTATATTAAATATAAAAATATATTTTGATTGATAAAATATAAAATTTAGTTAATATAAATAATAACAAAAAATAATTAATGATATAAAAGACAATTAGTTTAAGGAACAGATTTAGAACCTAATTTTAAAATTGTATAATTATGCATGTTTGCTCAGTCCCACAGTTGTTAATTAAAATAATAATCCATTTTTAAATGACCTAGATATGATATAAGTAAAATAAAATTACCTACTTACTCAATGTAAATAAAAAATTAAATTTCTTATATTATCTACAAATCCATTTTTTTATTTAGGTAGCTACAAACCTTTTTTTTTATATGAATAAAAAATTACAAAAACTTTCCGCTTTTGAAAAATCAGTTGACTAAACATTCTCCGACGATAACTATCTTTGAATGAACTAAATTTTACACATACATTCATAAGTTCATAAATTGGTGACAACTGACAACACTTAAAACTACAACTGACAACACTCTCGTGTGGGATTGAGTAATATTCACTTGCGTTGGAAGATTACGTCAATGCAACTTCCCCATACTCATCATGTGGCTTCACGGGACAACACTATCGTGTGGGATTGAGTAATATTCACTTGCGTTGGAAGATTACGTCAATGCAACTTCCCCATAGTCATCATGTGGCTTCACGGTATCATCATATAACTTAATTGTCAGTTTATAAAACGTCAAATTTTAGAACTGCTCTATATACATAAATTTGACAACTAAGAATTAAAAATAATATTTTTTTTTTTTTTAACTGAAATCAGTCAACAATTGCTTTGATTGTTTGAAGGTTTTGAATTACAAATAAAACAGGTCCAAATTTTGACGTTTTATAAAATGAAAAAGCAATTTTAATATAATTTCGTTGTGTAAGACTGAAATCGAACCAAATGTGAGTAAATTTAAACAAAAATGTACTCTTGTCTTATATAGAAAAAAATATTAACATCTAGCGCTACAAGAAACAACACATGATATAATTTTCTACTGAACGAATGTGAAGCGATTTTCAATTGACATTTTACATTTTAATGTAAAAAGTGTTTGTTTACAAGATTTTCTGATAATTTTTGAAAGTAAACATTTAAAATTAAAAACATAAATTGATTTAAAAATAAAAAATATAAAATTAAAAAAAACGCACGCATTTGATTAGTCTTAAAAATTTGAATTTTAATAATATTTTAAATATAAAAATAATAAGGATAGAAAAAGAATTATAGATGATTTTGAATACATCAGAAATTTTCTGTTGTGTCCATAATTTAAATAAATTAAATTAAATAAAAATATACCATAAGTCACTCAAAATCAAATGTCATATAATTTTGCTGCAAATTATCAAGTACAAATATTTAGCGCTAGATGGTACACCACTGCGATTCAGTGTAGCGCTGCTTCATTCTGAACGCAACTATTCCTTAAATTTTTTCAAAGATTTGTTACATGAAAAAATAGTGTATAAAATTAATATATTATCGGAGTAGTTTACATGCAAAAACAAAATTAAACTTAAACAAATGAAGAAAAAAACCAAAGGATTTTAAAAAAGCACATCTTCAAAATAATATTAGTATTATATCGGAATAATTTAGGAAATATATAGGTTGGTGACTAAAAATAGTAAATTTTTATGTCTTAGTAGCTCCTCTATGGGGAAGGCTGGCAAATTTTTCAATGCTATAATCCTCACTACTCCCCTTCCCAAAAACTTTTTTAGGTTCTAGGAATTAAATTGTGAATTCCACCAAAATTTGGAATTTTACTATTTAAGCAAAAATGGTGTAAAAGCAGCTCTCTTCTACCATTTTTCGATTGAAAATAAACCTAACAGAACTCTTGTTTTATCAATTTAAATAAAGGGCTTTTTTGGAATTTGCAGGGGCTGTAGCTACGTAACTCTTCAAAATTAAGAAAAACCTTTGACACATGGTTAAATATAATTATAGAGCTTTGAATTTTGAGTATCACTAGCAAAAAATTTGGACAGGTATTTTATCTCCCAAAATTTCGAGACCCTAGCTTAATCGTTCAGAAGATATGTGTGGCCAAAAATTTTGCAAAAACTGAGTTTTGCGTAATGTTAAATTTTAGTACCGTATAGCAACCCGAAACATTTGCAGTTAAAGTTTATAAAACTAGCTATCATTTGCCGTTTTTAGATTAAAAATATATCTAACACAACTCTTGTTATAGCAATATAAATATAGGGGCTTTTACAAATTTGGGGCTGTAGCCCCGTAAAAGATAGGGCTACAGAAAAAAATTCTTACATGAAATTACTTTTTTTGCAATACCTACCCATGGTTAAAATTTCTTTACTCTATTTCAAATGGTGTAAAAGTTTTTGACAAAGTGAAGCTTTTGAAAATGTGCTAAAAAGGCAAAGTGTTAAAGTGTTTTTCGTTGTTTATTTCAAATATTACAAAAAGATGAGTTATAAATTAAATAATCATATTTTGAATTTGATATACATATATTATGTTTTTTTATATTTTAATTAAAGTACAATATTTTAGTTGCAATGTTTTATTTTTTAAAACGATAACGAATCAAACTACTAATACAAAAATATGTTAGCGAGACTTAGCTATTTTACATTACAATTAATTTTCCTACAATGTAATTCGATCATTGTATTGATATAACAGTAACAGATATGTATTTGAAATAGACTATAAAGGCAAATATAAAAAAAAAATTAATATGAATTGAATTTTTTTTATTTTTGTTAAAATTGTAATAGGATATTCAGAAAAATGTAATAAAAAAATAAAAAGATTAAATTTGTAGTTTCTTACTAGTCAAATTGGCAACGCGTTCCAAAATAAATTTTAAAAATCTGAATTGTAATATTTATACAAAACGTTAAATATTTGTCGAAGTATTAAAAAATTTTCTGAAGTAACTCGGTATTACAAAGTACTATCTAATGCTAAAAGAGATAAAATACTTTAACAAAAAAGCCAAAATATTTTTATTATATCATATCTATATTTTATTGAATTATTACCATTGGTAATATATAATTAAGAAATTGTGTACGATACTTAAGTTGTAAAATTTAATTTTATATAAATGAATTATATGAAAAGTTCTAAATTTGTCATTATATTTTAGAAATACATTTATTGCATATTTTGATTAATAAATTTTGTGATAAAAAGCTAATGAAAGCATTAGGTAATATAGCATAAATCCATATTTTATTCGTTATGTATTTTTTTTCTTAATTTTCCAACATTGGAATCCCATTAAAATTTGAAATGCACTTTTTTTGAAAAAGTAAAAACATTTTATTCTTACATCTTCTTCATCACTAGAAAAACAGTTAAATTAGTAGATTTAAGCTTCAAAACTTATATTAAAAACTCTTTAATAGACACTAATTCAGAACTTCTTCCTATTAAACTCAATACCAGACAAATTAAGATTATTACTATATATTCAATTGTTCTTAATCTGGAGTCGTGGAAGAGTGCACTAAAAAAGCTTTTGGACAAAAAATAATTAAATTGAATTAAATAATACTGAGACTACATTTTTCAAATAATACAAATAGTTATAAAAAGTAGAATAAAATGAATACTGCTTTAGAGATAAAAGTGGTGTGTATTAAATTAAAATAAATAACTTTTGTGTTCAAATTTGAAACGTAAATGTGATGAATATTCAACCTTTATGAATTGCCAGAACCAGTAATGATAATGTTGTGACTAGTGAGTATTTTCGTGATAAATTCTTCTATATCTTATTCTAATTTTAGTTTTTGTGCGGATATTAACAATTTACAGATAACATATACTCAAGTTATTATTCATCTAGAAATACTTTATATGAACTGTTATCCGGGATCCGATAGTATCTCAGAAGGGATGTAAAAAAAAATTTCAAATTCTATCTATTCTTTTTAATACTTTGATAAATGTTGGTATTTTCCCAGATATTTAAAAAAAAGAAGTAAAATTTTTAGGAAATACAGTAAAAATGTTATAATTAATTACAGTTCAATAGCAAAATTATCTGAAATGGCCACAATTTTCAAATTGATAGTTTTTCATTGAATACTTTGTGTAAACTCTAATATTAATTTCGAACTAATGCGACTTTACGAAAATTAAGGCGTTATTAAAAAATATAATAAAATAAGTATTTATTCTTTTGTCTTTTGTTGTAAAATAACTTATCTATACTTACTACGTTAAGTGTCTGTTAAGTGATCTGTAGCTCGAAAGCTATAATATCAATATACCTTTCAATATTAAGGAAGAAAAAGGTAATTTTTTAATGTTAAATAAAAAGAAATTAAAAAAAATAAATAAAAATGAATAAATGGAATAAACATTAAAAAAAAAAACAAAACAATAATAACAACTAATGTAGAATCAAATCTATCTTCTTAAATATTATTCAGCCAGGTTTTCAAATTAATATTATTTACACAAACTTCAGCAAGCCTTTCATATTTTACAACATAGCATTATTTTCTAAAATTATAAAAACATGGGTTTCAAACTAGCTTTACTAAATTATTTGAAATTTAACTCAATGAAAGAACCTGCAGTGTGATTTTCAGATCGTCAGTTTCCAATCCTTTTCAGATAACTCAAACATTCCATTAAATGGTCACTTAATAATGTTGGTTCTTTAAAAATATTTTATTGATATTAAACTTGTGGAAGTGCACACGCCAACTTTTCATGGTGATATAATTCTTTCAATTTCACTTATTCTTTTTAACAGTAAACAAACCTTCATAGCACAGTATGAGCCTAATTGATAAAGAAAACTTAATATTTAGCTTTGCAGAACTATAAACTAAATAATTCAATGACCTCTGTCCTCTTATTATACAAGTCTCGTTATACCTAACTTATAGTATGCTAACCAAGTTTGGTCGGTTTTCTTTTAAATTCATTTAAATTCTATTGAATCGATGGAAAAACACATTTCGACTTGTTTTATGATATTAATGTTGGAAAGACCCTGTATTTTTACGTTCTTATTAAAATTTATTAAATTTATTTCATTTAAATGCTCTTAAACTTAAAAAAAAGTTTATTGATGCTGTTCTAAATGAAATAATAAATGGCAACATAATTTCAATTAGGATTTTAAACAAAATTAATTTTAACACACTTTCCCGTTTTACTTATTCAATTTTAAACAATTTTTTAAACCATTCATTAACACGCATCACAAAACTAATTATGGCTCAAATGAATCAACTGAAAGAGGGAGCGGAACGAAATGCCAAAAAAATACCCACAATCCAAAAATACTAAAATATTACATTTAAAAATTCCACAATCCCAATTTTTAGTGAGTTCTAAGATCATGGTTATATCTTTTTGGCAGATATATTTATATATGTATATTTTAATAATATATATTATATTATCATCCTCCACAAAGCAATATATTACCATGATCCAATTATATTAAATGTTTTTTTGCTGACTTTTCATTAATGAAAAAAAATTAGAACTCCAATAATTTGTTTAACTAGGGTTTTGGGTGGCGCCAGCTTTATGTTAAGTGGTTACAAAATGTACAAGGTTTAAAGTTTTTTCCAGAATATTTATATGCATGTCTAAGTGGGATTCTGAATTATGAAGGATTCTAGAGCTGGTAACGAAATCGGGGTATCTTCACTTTTTCCAAAATATTTATATATATGTGTAAGTAAGATTCTTAATTAAGAGGATTTTAGAGTTGAATTTAAAAGTTGGGTTATCGCTTTTTCCAGAATAATTGCGTATATTTGAAAAATTGTATTTATAGGTATATGCCGGATTCTAAATTAGGAGGGGTTCAAGAGTTGGATTCAAAAGTAGGGTTATATACGCCATTCGTTTTTATGGAATATATATATATATAATATATATGTGTTATTCTGAATTAGGAGGGAAGAGGGTACCAATTATGATAACGATAGTGGAATTTTAGGATTTTTGTATTTTTATAAAATTGTTTGAATTAAACAAATAAATATAAATTTTATTAAACGTAATTAAAATTACAATTAACATTATTATTTTTTTTCAAGCTCTAGCTGCCAGGGCTATCGGCTTTTTTGTAATTACATATTATTATTTATTTATTTCCTATTTACTCTTTTTTTATATTATATTAAATTAATTAAATTGAGATTTTTGAGGAAGTCATAAATAGAATAGGATTTTTGTTATTAAAGTTCCTGCGACGACGAGTTTATGGATTCTTGCTTTATATCAGTTGGGACAGTTTTTAATCATTTGATAAGTAATTTTATCTATACCTGGAGTTGAGCCTTTAAGTGTTTTTAAACATGATTCGAGTTCATATTCATTATATTGAAATTCCAATAGTTTAGCTTTTATATTAAGAGGATATTGAGTTTGAATAAAAGAAGCGTTTTGTTTGTGAACTCTGAAAACTTTTGGGAAATTGTCTGTTTTAGATATATTTGAGAAATATTGTGCAAAACCTGTCGTTATTGTTTGAGGATGATTGATGATAGAATTATTTATTTTAATTCTTTTAACTATAAATGGAGTGTAGCTTGAGGTTAATTCTTTAATATTATTCCAAATTTTTGTTCTGGGGGTATTGGGGTTAATAGTTTCCGTGATTTTATTGAACGAAGTTTTTCTTGCTATCTTTTTTTGCCTATTGAATAAGGAATTTTTTATTTTGTATGCAATTAGGTTTGTTGAAGTTTGTGTTTTATAGTATTTTTTCCATGCATTTTGTTTTTTTTCTTGAAGATTTTTCAATTCTACAGACCACCACAGTACATTACGACCTAATTTTTTATTACAATTTTGTCAAGAATCCGAGATATTGTTTTGGAAAATGGGGTTTCACTGTGTTATTTGCAATATGTGTTTCTTGTAAACATAAAATGTGAGGGTTATGTAATTTTATTAATACTTCTATTTCTTGATAATTATTTATGTATCCTCACGTATTCCATTGTAAAATATTTAAATCCATAGGCCATAATATAAATAGAGAAAAGAAAAACAAGTAAAGAAAGAGTCAGTCGGTGCAACCAACTTAGAAATACCCTACACCTTGGTTCAAATTTAATGACATATCCATAAGTCATTTTAACGCCATAAAAGCTGTTATTAATTTGATTGTAAGACATAGCTAACCAAATTAACTTTATAATACTAAAAACATTTTCTAATTACACTATCTCTTAAAAAATATTACAAATTCTTACATATTTATTTATTTAAAAATATTAAAAAACAAAAAAACTTGTTATAAATGAAAATATATTTATTCCAATTCAATTACAAAATGAAAAAATTCTAGTTATTAAATTTTGTGATAAAAAGTTAATCAAAGCATAATATAGTTAATAACCCAAATTTTTCAAAATTGCAATTATTTTAAATGGCTAGTTAATATACCTAATAGAAAAGCTTATACGCAAAATATTCAATAAATGTATTTCTAAAACTATTAATATTAACTTTGGTATGGTGTTTGTAACCACCTAAAGCAAGCGAGCTAGATATGGAAAAGTATATATATTTGTGATCAGCGTGACCTCCTGAGTCGATATAGCCATGTCCGTCCGCCCGTCCGTCTGTCCGTAGGCACGATAACTCAAAAAATAATGGAGCTATCTTGATGAAATTTTAACTGTAGGTTACTAGGACTAAAAGTACGGCGGGGATTGCATATGGGCGAAATCGGCCCATGGGTTCGGATTCTGTACCTTTTAATCGGTCCAAGGGCTGACGATCATATATAAAAAATCACAATAGCTCAACAAGTAATGACGCTTTCTTCATCAAATTTGTGCTGTAGGTTATTAGTGGTGAAACTACTTCGGGGATTGCGTAAGTTCGGGATTGGACCATGGGTTCGGAACCTAGAACTTTTTGATCGAATTTAGGACAAACGAGCATAATTCCGAATCCAAAGAAGATAGAACCTCCAAATTTTGTATCAGGGAGTTCCTTCCTATTTCCTTAATGTCTTTGAAATTTGGGCCCCATTAAAGTAGTGGGTCGGGGACCAGCCATACATTTCCGAAGACCTTAAAGCATATCTTTAAAGTGAATAAAGATAACAACTTAAAAAAATGTAGAAGCTTCAAATTCGGCACAAGGGTGTTCTTTACTATCCCTTGCGTGTCCCCCTAATTTGGGATCAATTGGAGTAGTGGTTCAGTATCCCTCTTAGACCTCTTAAGTTTTAAAAGCTTATAATCGAAATTATTAAAAATAGTAACTTAAAATTAAGATAGAACGTTCAAATTGTGTACAAGGGTTAACTAGTGCTTAAAGTTAAGCGTGGACTGAATAAGGGCGAAATCAGCCCAAGGGTTCGGATTATGAACCTTTTAATCGGTTTCAGGGCTAACGAACATATATAAATAATCACGATAACTCAACAACTAATGACGCTATCTTCATGAAATTTGTGCTGTAGGTTATTGGTAATGAAACTACGGCGGCGATTGCGTACGGTGAGGATTGGACAATGGGTTCGGAACTTAGAACTTTTTGATCGAATTTAGGCCAAACTAGCATAATTCCGAAACCAATGAAGATAGAACCTCCAAATTTGGTTTCAGGGTATCGCTTTCGATTTCTTAGTGTCCTTGAAATTTGAGCCCAATTGGAGTAGTGGGTGTGGACCAGCCACTCAGTTCCAAGGATCTTAAAGCATATTTTCGAAATTAATAAAGATAGTAACTTCAAACAAATTTAGAAGCTTCAAATTTGGCACATGGGTGATCTTTACTATTTCCTGCGCTTTCTTTTAATTTGGGATCAATTGGAGTGGTGGTTCAGCACTTCTCTTAGACCCCCCAAGGTTTAAAAGCTTATCATTGAAATTAAAAAAAATAATAACTTAAAATTAAGATAGAACGTTGCAATTGCGTACAAGCGTTAACTAGTATTGAAAGTATGACGGGAACTGCATATGGACGAAATCGTACCATGGTTACGGGTTCTGGAACCCTTAAAAGTTCAAAGGCTAACTAACATATATCTTAAAAGCAGTATAACTCAAAAAATAATGCCGCTATTTTGATGAAATTTAAACTCTAGGTAATTAATAATGAAAGTACCATGGGAATTGGTTCTGATCGAGTTCGGACAATGATTTCGGATTCTAGAAGCTTTTGATCGATTTGAGGCCAAACGAGTATAATGTGTCCCCTAGAAAGCATATCTATAAAATTAATAAGGATAGCAACTTGAAACAAATGTAGAAGCTTCAAATTTGGCATAAGGATGTTCTTTACTATTTATGTGGAACCCTAAATCGGAATCAATTGGAGTGGTGGTTCAGAACCCCTCTTAGACCTACCAAGGTTTAAAAGCTTATAATCGAAATTATTAAAAATAATCACTTAAAATTAAGATAGAACGTCCCAATTGTGTACAAGGGTTCACTAGTATTTAAAATACAGCGCGGACTGCATATGGGCGAAATCGTACCATGGTTTCAAGTTCTGGAACTTTTGAAAAGTTCAAGGGCTAACAAACATATATCTTAAAAATTGCATAACTCAAAAAATGATGCCGCCATTTTGATGAAATTTAAACTGCAGGTTACTAGTAATGAAAGTATCATGAGAATTGGTTCTGATCGAGTTTGGTCAATGAGTTCGGATTATAGAAGCTTTTGATCGATTTGAAAAATTTGAATTATTAAATATATTATGCTTTGATTAGCAACAAATTTTAATAATTCAAATTTTTTAACTTTTGTAATTGAATCGAAATAAATATATTTTCATTTATTTCAAGTTTTTTTTGTTTTTTAATCTTTTTAAATAGATAAATTAGTAAGAATTTGTAATATTTTTGAATAGATAAAGTAATTAGAAAATGTTTTTTAGTACTATAAAGTTAATTTGGTTAGCCATGTCTTAAGATCAAACTAATAAAATCTTTTATGGTTTTAAAATGATTTATTAACTTCCCATTAAATTTGAACCAAATAGGTGTAGGGTTTTTCTAAGTCGGTTGCACCGACTGACTGTTTCTTTACTTGTTTTTTTTTAAGTTCATAACAGTTCATCATCAGATGAATCTATATCAATATATGGAGTTTTTTTATTTGTTGTTATATTATTTTTTTTGTTGGTGTTCTTTTTATTTTGGTCAGAAGGAATGTTTTAAGTGTTAGTTGGAGTACTAGGTGTAAAATTAGTGTTGTATATATTTGAATTATTGTTATTTAAACTATTAGTTGTATAATTATTTGATGAATTAAAAGTTTGATTGTTGTTGTTAGTTGAGGAGCTAGGGATTGGAGATAGGATTGGATGACTACCGATGGGAGGATCAGTGCATGTTTGATTGCTGCCAATATTTTGAAAACTAGGAGATATATTTTGTGTAGGTTGAGTCGTTTGTTAAATGGTAGGTTGAGTCGTTTGGATTGTTCTTAGTTTCTTTTTTGGAGTTGGTTATATTTTCTTTTATCGAAGTATTATTGAGTTTCAATTTGATTGAATCTGCAAATTTTTTGTTAGGGTATATTGTAAATGGGTTTCTTTGTTTGTATATTTTTCGGGCTTCACTCATGGTGCATTTTTCTTGTGTTTTAATTTTTAGGGTTTCTTTCATTTGTTGAAAACAAGTGTTAGAAGAGGCAGGGTGTTCGCCGAAACAGTTGGCAAACATAGTGCGGGAGCATTCTTTTGTTGTATGTGGGTGAAGGTTGCAGTTTACACATGCAGAATTCTTTTTGCAATTTTTTTTTGTATGGCCCAAAAACTGACAGGATTTGCATCGCATTGGATTTGGGAAGAACTCTCTTACCGGAAGAGTGTACCAAGCAATTTTTATTTTTGAAGCAATGTGGTACAAATTGAATGTCAGGAGTAAGAGTCCGGTGGGAACATACTTATCATTTATTTTTTTTGTGAATTTATAAACTCTTGTTACACCTTGTTCTTTCAAATGCTCTAAAATTTCGTTTTCCGTAGTGTCTATTAAGTTTCTATCAAATAATGTACCTTTGCATGAGTTAAGTGTAGCGTCGTATTTAGCAGAAATATTGCATAAGCCACCAAAATTGGTTGTTTTTTATTTTATTTTTTTTTTTTTATTTAATTTATTTAATAAAAAGAAATATAAGTTACAATTATTATTTATAAATACTAGACTTAGACAATAACTTAAAATTGGTATAAAAAGTCTTAGCAGTTATAAAGCTTATATAAACAATTATACAATATAAATACAAAAATAGCTATATATTCATACATATATATACACATATACATATATATACATATATATACATATACACATATATTCATATACACATGCATACATATACATTTAATTTTTTATAAGCCAAATAAATCATTAACAATAGTAGTAACATTTTTATATTTTATTAACATTTCCATTTTATTAATTTTTTGTTATAGTTCTAATAACCTTCCTAATAAAATTGAATCATTTTTTATCAAAAACTTTAATTTAGTTGTGAATCTACCCATGTCACTGCATTTTTTTAAATCCTGAGGAAGACTGTTATAGATTCTGATTGAGGAGAAAAAATTACTGTTATTAGCCAATTCAGTTCTAGCTTTTTTGTGACACAATTTATCCATATTTCTTGTATTATAGTTGTGTATATTCCTTCTCTTTTTTAATAAAGTTTTGTTTTTAGTTATGCCCTTTTCAATTTTGTGAATTATTTTAGCCTTTTCCAATATTATTAATTCATTTAGCTTAAGAAAACCTGTTCTACTATATAGTTCTTCAGTAGGTGTGCGCCAATTTAACCCATATAGTATCTTGATGGCTTTATTAATCGCTGTGCTCACTTTCTTTCTTAGTGTGGCAGTACAACACGACCATGTCGCCACATTGTATCGGATATGGGACATGATGTGTGCGTGAAACAACAGTCTAGCTGATTTATCCTCTAATTTCAACCCACATCTCTTAATAGCACCTAGTAGTGGCATAATTTTTTTCAAAATGCAATTAACATGATCGTACCATGATAGTTTAGAATCTATGGTAATGCCAAGATATTTATAAGATTGTTCCCTTTTGATTTCTTTGTTCCCAATATAAATTTTTAGATTAATATCAGGTTTATTGCCCATTCTAAATATCATATACTTTGTTTTTTCCACATTCACTGTTAGTTTATTTCCATTTACCCATTTCCTATATCTATCTAGATCCTCATTTACAAGTCTTTCTAGAGACTCAGCATTTTTTCCTGTATATATAAGTAAAGTATCATCAGCGAATATTTTATAGTCCGCTTTTAAGTTAGCATATTGCATATTATGTACATATAGTAGATATAGTGTTGGTCCAAGTACAGATCCTTGCGGGACCCCCAAAGTTAATGCACTTTTACCACTATACACACCATTGACTTTGGTCACAATAAACCTGTTTTCAAGATATGATTTTAGAAGTTTATGAGGAAGCCCCCTTATTCCAATTTCATATACTCTATCCAATAGAATTTTATGATCCACAGTATCAAAAGCTTTTCTTAAATCAACAAAAATTGAGCAGACATAATTTCCTTTATCCAGATTGCCAATAATAGATCTGATAGAATCATTTATTGCTACATCTGTGCCATGAGATTTCTGGAAACCAAATTGATTAATATCGAATCCACCGGAACTTTTGATAAATTCACAAATTCTTTTATTGATTATTTTTTCAAAAATCTTACTCAAACAACTAGTAAGTGTAATAGGTCTATAGTTAGAAGTATCCAAAGGAGAACCATTTTTGTAAATAGGTATCACAGATGCGGATTTTAATGTTTGTGGATAGACACCTGAGCGAAAGCAATTATTAACAAGATTACTGATTATTGGCGATATAATATTAGCTATAGTTTTTAAATCCTTTGCTGCTATGTTATCCGAGCCAGGTGCATTATCTTTCAAATTCATAATAACAGAATAAACTTCATTATGATTTGTAGGAATTAGAAACATAGAGTTTTCATTTATTATATTTCTTATCGTATTTTCATCCCTAACTTGAATGTTATCAGCTAATTTTTTCCCAATATTACTAAAGTGATCATTAAAACTGTTAAGTCATTACTGCTATTTAAAAGTTTATCATTATATCTAATTTCCTTAATTATTTTTTTATCATCTGATTTTTGGTTTGCTATGTGAGAGTTCAAAACTGTCCATATCTTTCTAGTATTTGAACCTGCTGTTTGTAATTTTTTGTTAAAATGAGCTTGTTTAGCTTTTTTTATCTCAATATTGACCTTGTTTTTCATTTTGTTGTAATTAAATTTATGCTCTAAGCAATTTGGGTACTTTTTGTGTCTCTTGTATAATTCGTTTCTATACTCCATCATTTTTAAGATTTCCTTAGACATCCAGTGATTGTGCTTTCTGGTTCTAATGTTTTTAACAATTGAACACCTTTCTTTAACAGTACTTATTAGTTTAACCAGTTCATCCACATTTTCGTAATCATAATTACGTAAATAATTTTCCATTAGATGTGAGTATTTTGCATAATTTGTAATATTTATTTGTTTATTCTCCATAGCTTCAAGTTTTCTAAGGACTGTTTTAATTTCTACACAAATAGCTTTATGATCTAAGTTTGGGATATCATGCATTGTGATATCAAACCCAAATCGATTCGTTTTAGGATCCGAAAGTACATGATCAATAAGTGTCGCTGAATTTGCCGTTACTCTAGTAGCTTTATCAAAATCAATATTATTTTTTATATGAACTGAATTGACATCTAGCATATCTTGATACCGTCTGCTTACATCCGTTTCAGAGAGTAGATCAATGTTTGTATCACCAATTAATATTATATTTTTATACTTATCAAACAATTGGTCTAAGTACTCTATAAATGCATCATTGTTCTCATTAGGGCTTTTGTAGCATACCGCAATGTTAATAACAGGCTTAGTATCTTCTAAGGAAATTACTATAGTATTGAATGAATTCGATGTTTCCAGAATTTTATAGCTAATACTTTGTTTTACATATATGGCAGCCCCACCTCCCCTGCTCAAGTTATTTGAAATAAATGATGCTGTATACCCAGGAATATTGAAGTATTTTTCCTCAACAGAATATAACCATGTTTCACCAACCATGATAATGTCAACCCCTGTTTTAATTTTTATAAAAGCTTCTACTTCAATTAGATTTTTTCTTAGACTTCTAGAATTAAAGTGCACAATTTTGATATTAAATAGCTTATCCAAGATCATGGTATCCCTATCATATAGTTTTGCCAAGATTCTCTTATTTTCTGCAGATGTTCTCTATATTTATTATCTATATGTCTCCTGAAAATAGTTAGATCTTGTAGTACTTCTTTTCTAGATAATCCTGTAGATTCATGATAATTGTAATATAGTTTAGAGAGTTCTTGGTAGTTGTTTGGTAATCCTTCTTGATGTATAAGTACTTTCAGACTAGTCTGTGTCATACCCTCATAACAAATGTCATCATGATCATAAAAATAAGATAAGAACAATCTTACATTATTATATATTCTATGATCTCTAAATCTAGAAGTAGCATAAATATTATCACCAGATTCAATGGCATTTCTTGTTAATCTGACTATCGGTGGTGCTAAAGGATCTATAAAACTTTTACCTTTAGACTTTTCAACATCAGTACAGCTATCATTTAGAGTTTCTCCCTTAATCCAGTTAACATATTTATCTGTTGTCACTTCTTTAACTTTCTTTGTTTTTACAGCTTTGATATCAATTTCTTTGTTTAATTTATCAGATTTATTATCGGAAATTATACTAATATTATTATTGTTATTATTATTATTATTAATAGTAGTATTATTATTATTATTATTATTAATAGTAGTATTATTATTTTTATTATCATCAATAATATTATTATTGCTATTATTACAAGATACATTTTTACTACTAATGATTTCATCACTAATATTTTCAACATTATTATCCTTATTGGCACATTTATCATGAATGATTTTGTTTTTATTGTCTTTATCATTCATTAGAATTTTATTTTTTCTTGACCAAAATTTAGGAACATAAGTGAGTATGCTAAAATGTCTTTTCACATGATTTGTCTTAGAGTTTTTATTTTTAATCGTAATTCTAGTTTTATTATAACTATTATTATTGTTATTGGAAACATGAACACTAGTTTTCTTGTAAATATTATTATTATTATTATCATTATTATTATTATCATTATTATTATTATTATTATTATTATTGTTTTTATTGTTTTTGGGATCATTATTTTCTGTATTATCAAACTTATTACTATAATTAATTGTAGTGGAAAAACTGTTTGTATTACTAATATTATTATTAGTAGTAATATTATTAATGTTACTAATTTGAGTACTATTTATACTAATTCTATCATTATCATTTTTGGTATCATATTTAGTATCATTGTAATTTGCGTTGTTTTGAACTATTTCAATTGTTTTATTTTGTTCAGTTCCTATTATCTGTGATTGCTAGTAGCCTATTTTTTGTTTTTTTAAAGTAAGTTTATGTTGAAAAGCAGGGCAGGATCTGCTAAAAGTTTTGTGATTAACATCCACATTGACTTTTAATTTCTCATTATATTTCAGACAGTTTATGCACTTATTGATATCTTCATTCTTGCATTCACTAGTTTTATGTTCCTGATGGCACTTCAAACAAGTTTCAGCATTCCTGCAGTCAACTGATTTATGATTAAATCCTTTGCACTTAAAACATCTTGGAATGTTTATGGCGTCAAATACTTTATATCTTTCCCAACCTATACATACTTTTTCATTTGACAAAATTTTTGGGAATGACTCCTTATCCACTTCAATAATAGTGTTGAACATTTCCTTGTTATATTTTTTAACTGAATATGTTTTAAGCACTTTAATTTCACTCATTTCTAAGAAAGTATTTTGTTTTTTTAGCTTTTCAATAATATCTGTATCACTATATTTATGATTAACATGTACAATTTCAACTTTTGGTTTCATTTCTACCGGGATTTTGATCTCATAGCTTCCATTTAATTTTTCTTCCAATTCATTCTTAATTTTTTCACGATCCTCTTTTGTACCTGTTTCTATCAAAATTATACCATTTTTCCTATTTGCAACATTTTTGATATTAAAATTTTTTGGATCAACCTTTGTATTCAAGTCACATTTTGTTTTTTCGTTATTTTGCTTACTCTTCGGTTTTACAAGTAAAGGTAATTCTTTTTTTATTATCGTATTAGAACATTTTTTTGTATTTTTTAAAATATCGGCAAATGAACTCGTATTAGCTTTTTCATTTCCAGTATTATTTATTTTTTTGCATATCTCATCATTTTTTTTTATTGCATTTATGAATTGTTCATTCACCTTATCGCTTTGGTTTTTAAAGACTTCTGTAAATTTTGCCATTTTATCTAATTCTTTTTGTTGACTATATTTAATTTCCTCCAGACGTTTCATATAATTTGTTTCTATCGCCTTTAATAGTTCTATAATCTCCTTCTCATTATTTTTAATTGCTCTATCGAACTCTTCTTTATACTCTTTTAGTTGCTCGTTACTTTTTGTTACCGCACTTTCCATATTTTGAAGGACCAAGTCTACATTTTGAATGTATTGGACACAGTCATCGCATATAAACTTAATCTTCTCATTAGCAAATAACATATTTACTGTTGATTGATCCAAGCCAGAACATCTTAGCGCAATTTAAAATTAAAATAAATTTTGCTGAGTAATATTTTTTTTTTTTTTTAATTTTACCGTATTTAAATAATATTTTAATTGATAAGTAACACGTCCGAACTTATCAAGTGAAACTTAACGAAATGTAAGTTACGACGAAGTGTAATTTTTATAAATTTGTCAGCTAACTTTTATGTTTTCAGTTAACTAAAAGACTCGTATTATGATTTGATACCTTCAATTGCTTTTTGTTTAGCGAAAACGCTGAATGATGATAATGGTTTGTTGGTATCAGTCGACACGATAGTGATAAATTTTGGATTGTTTGAGAGAACTGTTTGAGTGAGTGGTGGAAATTCTTGTCTTATCCTTTAGTTCCTCTTCTTTTTTGAACTTTGAGGTAAAGTCCCATCAAGTAAATTAAACCGATCCCCTGAGGGAATCGGCCAGTCACTTAACATCACCAAATTATGTAGAAGTTCACTTATAAAAGTAGATTATATGTAAAAAGAAAAAACAATAAGCACAAAATTGGATTAAGCAAAGAAATTAAATTAATAAATAAAAAGAATTTAAATTATATTCTATGACTTTCAACAATAGTCAGAACAGCACTCTATGAGAGACAGTCGAGGACTGCAAATGAAAATTAAAAATATAATTGTGTTAATTAAATAATAAATAAAAAGGACTTTTCATTAACTAAAGATTAAAGTTTTGTTATGATTTAAAGTTGCTGTGCAACAAAATTTTTCTTTGATATCCTTAAATAAGTCAGCTTTAGCTTTTAAATTTTTCTTCTAGGAGAATCTATATACACGGAAGTGGTCATTGAAAGATATCAGAATATCCGCAAAAACAATTTGCGTACATACATTTAAATTTTAATAATAAATAGGAAGAAAACAGAAAATTTGGCAAAAATTAAAAAAAAAAAAAAACCAAAAACGAGGAAAAGTGTAGTAGCTTAGATTGTGCCAACTCTGGGATACCCGTATGGCCGTAATATAAACATTATATCATCCGGTTAATTACTTTTGGAAAAATTTCAAACATACAGCTTTATTAGGTGTAGTGTAATGCTGTAATGAAGGAGTTGTATGGTAATTACTCGAACACTCTGCAGTAGACCAGCCAAATTTTGCAGTAACTTTGGCCATAAAACTAAACTATTTTGGCAAAAGTTCAGACACCCAGCTTCTATATGTACAGAGTAATGCTCATATAAAAACAAGTAAAGAAACAGTCAGTCGGTGCAACCGACTTAGAAATACCCTACACCTATTTGGTTCAAATTTAAGGACATATCCATAAGTGATTTTAACACCATAGAAGCTGTTATTAATTTGATCGTAAGACAAAGCTAACCAAATTAACTGTATAATACTAAAAACATTTTCTAATTACTCTATCTATTAAAAAATACTACAAATTCTTACTAATTTATCTATTTAAAAATATTAAAAAACAAACAAACTTGAAATAAATGAAAATATATTTATTCCAATTCAATTACAAAATGAAAAAATTCTAATTATTAAATTTTGTGATAAAAAGATAATCAAAGCATAATATATTTAATAATACAAATTTTTAAAAATTGCAATTATTTTAAATGGTTAGTTTATATACCTAATAGAAAAGCTTATAAACGCAAAATATGCAATAAATGTATTTCTAAAATACAATTAAAAGTTTACACCTTTTCATATAATTCATTTAAATATAAAAATAAATTTTACATAAATGCAGCAAGTACGATTGAACATAGCTGAACCAGTACACTTAAGTCTAGATTTCGGAGACACATAGGACATAGGAAATATATTCTTTGGCTTCGAAATTAAACTCGACCACAACCAATTCCCATGGTACTTTCAATACTAGTAACCTACTGTTAAATTTCATCAAAATACCGGCATTATTTTTTGAGTTTGGCCTAAATTCGATCAAAAAGTTCTAAGTTCCGAACCCATTGTCCAATCCTCACCGTACGTAATCACCGCCGTAGTTTCGCTGCCAATAACCTACAGCACAAATTTCATGAAGATAGCCTCATTAGTTGTTGAGTTATCGTGATTTTTTATATATGTTCCTTAGTCCTGACATCGATTAAAAAGTCCGGAATCCGAACCGTTGGGCTGATTTCGCCCTTATATAGTCCGCGCTGTGCTTATAGTATTAGTTAACCCTTGTACACAATTTGAACGGTCTATCCTAATTTTAAGTAACTATTTTTAGTAATTTCGATTATAAGCCTTTAAAACTTGGGAGGTCTGAGAGGGGTACAGAACCACCACTCCAATTGATCCCAAATTAGGGGAACACGCAAGAGATAGTGACAAATTGGAAGCTTCTACATTTTTTCAAGTTGTTATCTTTATTAATTTTAAAGATATGCTTTAAGGTCTTCGGAAATGTGTGGCTGGTCCCCGACCCACTACTCCAATGGGACCCAAATTCACAAGACACTTAGGAAATAGGAAGGGACACCCTGATACTAAATTTGGAGGTTCTATCTTCATTGGTTTCGGAATTATGCTCGTTTGGTCTAAATTCGATCAAAAAGTTCTAGGTTCCGAACCCATGGTCCAATCCCGACCTTACGCAATTCCCGAAGTAGTTTCATTACTAGTAACCTACAGCACAAATTTGATGAAGATAGCGTCATTAGTTGTTGAGTTATCGTGATTTTTTATATTTGTTCGTTAGCCCTGAAACCGATTAAAAGGTCCAGAATCCGAACCCATGGGCCGATTTCGCCCATATGCAATCCCCGCCGTACTTTCAGTCCTAGTAACCTACAGTTAAAATTTCATCAAGATAGCTCCATTATTTTTTGAGTTATCGTGCCTACGGACGGACGGACGGACGGACATGGCTATATCGATTAAGGCGGTCACGCTGATCACAAATATATATACTTTTCCATATCTAGCTCGCTTCCTTTAGGTGGTTACAAACACCATACCAAAGTTAATATACCCCTTTACCTATTCTATAGGTGTAGGGTATAAAAAGGTGTATGGCAGCTACTCGAACCCGTGTACGAAAATGGCTGGATTTAAATAGCGATGGCGGCTATTGCATAAAAACGAATTTGTGAAAATTTGAAAATCCTAGCTCCTTGAGTTATTGTACTGAAAATCGATTTATTTTTCGATTCTGTTCCGATCCATACACTTGAGTCTATATTTACTCCCCCTCCTTCTCTGCGTCACAAGCGCATGAAAAATTATGATACCCTTTTGACTAATAGTCATACGGGTATAATAAACAAACTCAAGGACAATTTTAATTACACCGGGTTAAGTGAATTGGTTACTTGTATACAAGATTTTAAGCACAAGACGGCAGTAACTCACACTTATTAATTTGACCTCGAATATATATATAAGTATAGATAATTTGGATACTCTCTTAGTTAATAATATAAAGATGAGTCAGATGGTTTTATTTGATAAAATTTGTTATGAAATAGAAACAAGAAATGAATAAACCAAGGGTTTTTAAAAAAGCTCATTTTCAAAATTATATAACGGTTCATACTGAGTTTATATTTTATCGAAATATAATGTTGGAGCTCAATGTTCATGTTTAATTAAGGAAATATATACACTGGTGACTAAATTACTGCTTACTTATAAAACAGTAAATTTTTCATTTTTAAGTCCTAATAGTCCTTCAAGGGGAAGGTTTCCAAATTTCTCGAGGATCTAACCTCACTTCTTCCACCACCCCGTTTTTTTTAAGTTCTAAGAATTTTACTATCTAAGTAAAAATGGTTAAAACTGAGAGATTGTATAAATTTCTCGCAAGTTTCTAGCTTGAACCGTTCAGAAGATATGTGGTACTAAAAAGTTAGCAAAAATTGAGTTTCGCATAACGGTTAATTTTAGTACCGTATGGCAACTCTATACATATATGCGATTTATTTTTGTAAAGCCTATAAATACAGCTCTCTTTTAACGTTTTTAAATGGAAAGTATACCCTGTAGAACTTTTGTTATACCAATTTAAATATATGGTTTTTCTGGAACTTGCTGGGATTGTAGCTGCGTCACCCTTCATAATTCAGAAAAACTTTTGCCGCATGTTGAAATATATTTTGTTGGAGCGTTGAATTTTGTATATTATTGAAAAAAAAATTGAACAGGTATTCAAGTTACAGGTGTTTAAAAATAGCAAAATTTAAATTTTCGAGCCCTTATAGCTGCTAAGCTAGGGGCGTAACAAAAAAATTTTGTTAGCCGACTACTACAAATTTCTGCGGATCTCACTTCTCTCAAAATTTCAAGACTCTAACTGTTTAAAAGATCTGTGGGTCCTAAAATTTAGTTTTGCATAATGGCAAATTTTAGTATCGTATGGCAACCCCGTTTGTCTTTCAAAAATTTTAAAAGCTTATAAAACAAGCGGTTCTTTACCGTTTTCAGATTTAAAATATACTTCACGGAACTGTTGTTATAACAATTTACGTATAGGGATTTTTCCGAGTTCGGTGCGCTGTAGCTCCCCAACGGGTGGGGCTACAGAAAAAAGTTCTTCTATTAAATTATTTTTTTGCGAAAGCTACCCGTGGTTAAAATTTCAAACGATGTAAAACGTATTTTTGTAAACGTATGGACAGATGGACAGAGTGAAACTATATAGGCACATTATCATTTCAGTCAAAATAAAAATTTAAAATCTTTAATCTGATCTTAAGAATAAAAATTGGACTTAAACTAATTCAAATAACACTAATAACGAACAATTATAATATAATAATTATTCGAATAATTACTTTAGTAAAAGCAATTCAAGACCATACATGCCGAATATTAATACTTAACTGATACTTAAGGTACAATTTAGGTCAATATCACCAACAATAAATTTTCCTAAATAAAGACCAGTTGCAAAGTGATGGAAGTAGACATGGAAGTAGATAACATTTTAATTAAAACTAATAAGACCAGTAAAAATAAATATAATACAAAAAGTTTTTTATTAACTAGCTTGGGACTTGCCATAATTAAAATATATATATGTATATAATTTCGTAAGCCTGATTTTCATAAGTCATACCTTGATTTAAAGGTTGTAATGGTGCGGGGTCGGGAAAATTATAACAGTGACTGTAGGACCAGTAACTTTGGAGATATCGATACATAACTTTAGGATCACTATCATCCAAAATTTTAAATAGAAGTAAAAACGAGGCAGATTATAGTTGCCCTTGTAAACTTTTAGATACCCGTGATGTATAAAATAAAATAAACCGTTATTTATTTCACTTATGCTATTATTATATTACAAAAAAATCTTAAAAAAATAAAATAGTTAAAAAAAATTTTAACTGATTATCCCATAATTACGGCTTTACAAAAAAAAAAAAAACAAATAAAGAAACAGTCAGTCGGTGCAACCGAAAATATTAAAAAACAAAAAAATTTAATTAAATGAAAATATATTTATTTCAATTCAATTACAAAAGTGAAAAAATTTAAATTTTTAAATTTTGTAATAAAAATTTAATATATTTAATAATTAAAATTTTTAAAAATTGCAATTATTTTAAATTGCTAGTTTATGTACCTGTCGAAAAGCTTATAAACGCAAAATATGCAATAAGTGTACCTTTGAATATAGCTTAAGTATTGTACACAATGTCTTAATTATATATCACCTATGGTAATAGTTCAAGAAAATATATGATATGATAAGAATTAAAAAAAAAGGAATTTAATCATTTATTAAAAAAATATTTTGTTAAACAAAATATGTGTTATGGTAAAATTCTTAGCCTTTTAAAAATATAAAAGTGTTAAATAAATGCGGAAATAGGAAAGAACCCTCGCGTATCAAATTTAAAGTTTTTATCTTCATGAATCTCATAGATAAGCTTTTTAATTTTAGAATTTCTAAGTTCGGAACCCATTGTACATTACCCACCGTACGCAATCACCGCTGTAGTTTCATTATCAGTACACTACAACACAAATTGTATGAAGATAGCGTAATTGTTGAGTTGAGTTACCGTGATTTTTTATATTGTTCGTTAGCCCTTAGACCAATTAAAAGGTCCAGAATCCGAACCCATGGGCCGATTTCGCCCATTTTCAATCCCCGCCGTACTTTCAGTCCTACTAACCTACAGTTAAAATTTCATCAAGATAGCTCCATTATTTTTTGAATTATCGTGCCTACGGATGGACGGACGGACATGGCTATATCGTGACTCAGGAGATCACTATATACTTGATCACAAATATATATACTTTTCTATATCTAGCGCGCTTCCTTTAGGTGGTTACAAACACCATACCAAAGTTAATATACCCCTTTACCTATTCTATAGGTGTAGGGTATAAAAATATTAAAAAAACAAAAAACTTGAAATAAATGAAAATATATTTATTCCAATTCAATTACAAAATGAAAAAATTCTTATTACTAAAATTTTGTGATAAAAAGCTAATCAAAGCATAATATATTTAATAATCCAATTTTTTCAAAATTGCAATTATTTTAAATGGTTAGTTTATATACCTAATAGAAAAGCTTTTAACGCAAAATATGCAATAAATGTATTTCTAAAATACAATTACAAACTTAGACCTTTTCATATAATTCATTTAAATATAAAAATAAATTTTACATAAATGCAGCAAGTACCTTTGAACATAGCTGAACCAGTACAATTAAGCCTTAATTTCGGGGACACATAGGAAATAGCAAATATATTCTTTGGCTTTCAAATAATACTCGTTCGGCCTCAAATTGATCAAAAGTTTCTAGAATCCGAACTCATTGACCAAACTCGACTAGAACCAATTCCTATGGTACTTTCGATACTAGTAACATAGAGTTTAAATTTCATCAAAATAGCGGAATTATTTTTTGAGTTATAGTATTTTTAAGACATATGTTTGTTAGCCCTGTACTTTTCAAGGGTCCCAGAACCCGAAACCAAGGTACGATTTCGGCCATATTCAGTCCCCGTCATACTTCTAATACTAGTTAACCCTTGTACACAATTGAAACGTTCTATCTTAATTTTAAGTTACTATTTTTTATACCCTACACCTATAGAATAGGTAAAAGGGTATATTTTTTTTTTTTTTTTTTTTTTTTTTAAGCGCTAACTGTTCAACTGTTAGACTAATAAGCCTGTCTATACCATAGGTATATGTTGGAACAGGGGATCATATTATATTCGTGTTATTAGAATTGGTCTTATTGAATTCCACATACAATTTAAACATGAGATAGTACTAGGCCTTATAACATGTAGAAACGTCTTAGATTTCCAATATTTACAATTCTATTTTTTGTTTATATTGTAATATTTTATATTTTACTTATATGGTATTCTATTATCTGCGAGTTATATTATTTAATTAAATTATTTGTTTATATTTTGCATTTGTTTATATTTTTATATTAAAGTATTTTTTATTAAAGATTTATAATTATTAATTATTGATTATGCCATTAATTTGAACCCAATGGCGAATGGTAGCTGAGTCGAGTCGAAAACCAGAAAAGTTTTTTCACTTTCACTAGAATTCGAACCCGGGCCCTTCTGCATGAAAGGTCGGCACTCAACCACTGTACCACCCAGCTGTTTAAACTTTAGTATGGTGTTTGTAACCACCTAAAGGAAGCGAGCTAGATATGGAAAAGTATATATATTTGTGATCAGCGTGACCTCCTGAGTCGATATAGCCATGTCCGTCCGCAGGCACGATAACTCAAAAAATAATGGAGCTATCTTGATGAAATTTTAACTGTAGGTTACTAGGACTGAAAGTACGGTGGGGATTGCATATGGGCGAAATCAGCCCATTGGTTCGGATTCTGGACTTTTTAATCGATTGAAGGGCTAACGATCATATATAAAAAGTCACAATAACTCAACAACTAATGACGCGTTCTTCATCAAATTTGTGCTGTAGGTTACTAGTAATGAAACTACTTCGTGGATTGCGTAAGTTCGGAATTGGACCTGAGTTCGGAACCTAGAACTTTTTGATCGAATTTAGGCCAAACGAGCATAATTCCGTAAACCATATCTTTAAAATTAATAAAGATAACAACTTAAAAAAATGTAGAAGCTTCAAATTTGGCACAAGCATAATTCCTTAAAGCATATCTTTAAAATTAATAAAGATAACAACTTAAAAAAATGTAGAAGCTTCAAATTTGGCACAAGGGTGTTCTTTACTATTCCTTGCGTGTCCCCCTAATTTGGGATCAATTGGAGTGGTGGTTCAGTATCCCTCTTAGACCTCTTAAGTTTTAAAAGCTTATAATCGAAATTATTAAAAATAGTAACTTAAAATTAAGATAGAACGTTCAAATTGTGTACAAGGGTTAACTAGTGCTTAAAGTTAAGCGTGGACTGCATAAGGGCGAAATCAGCCCAAGGGTTCGGATTCTGGACCTTTTAATCGGCTTCAGGGCTAACGAACATATATAAATAATCACGATAACTCAACAACTAATGACGCTATCTTCATGAAATTTGTGCTGTAGGTTATTGGTAATGAAACTACGGCGACAATTGCGTACGGTGAGGATTGGACAATGGGTTCGGAACTTAGAATTTTTTGATCGAATTTAGGCCAAACTAGCATAATTCCGAAACCAATGTAGATAGAACCTCCAAATTTGTCCTTGAAATTTGAGCCCAATTGGAGTAGTGGGTATGGACCAGCCACTCAGTTCCAAGGACCTTAAAGCATATTTTCGAATTTAATAAAGATAGTAACTTGAAACAAATGTAGAAGCTTCAAATTTGACACATGGGTGTTCTTTGCTATTTCCTGCGTGTCCCTCTAATATTGTACCTTTCTTAGACCCCCCAATGTGTAAAAGTTTATCATCGAAATTAATAAAACTAGTAACTTAAAATTAAGATGGAACGTTCCAATTGTGTACAAGGGTTGACTTGTATTGGAAGTATGACGGGGACTGCACATGGGCGAAATCGTACCATAATTTTGGATTCTGGAACCCTTGAAAAGTTCAAGGGCTAACAAACATATATCTTAAAAACACCATAACTCAAAAAATAATGCCGCTATTTTGATGAAATTTAAACTCTAGGTTACTAGTAATGAATGTTCCATTGGAATTGGTTCTGGTCGAGTTTGGTCAATGAGTTCGGATTCTAGAAGCTTTTGATCGATTTGAGGCCAAACGAGTATAATTTCGAAGCCAAAGAATATATTTCCTATTTCCTATGTGTCCCCGAAATTTAGACTTAATTGTAGTGGTTCAGCTATGTTCAAAGGTACTTGCTGCATTTATGTAAAATTTATTTTTATATTTAAATGAATTGTATGAAAAGGTGTAAATTTGTAATTGTATTTTAGAAATACATTTATTGCATATTTTGCGTATAAGCTTTTCTATTAGGTATATTAACTAGCCATTTAAAATAATTGTAATTTTGAAAAATTTGGATTATTAAATATATTATGCTTTAATTAGCTTTTTATCACAAAATTTAATAACTAGAATTTTTTCATTTTGTAATTGAATTGGAATAAATATATTTTCATTTATAACAAGTTTTTTTGTTTTTTAATTTTTTTTAATAAATAAATTAGTAAGAATTTGTAATATTTTTTAATAGATAGTGTAATTAGAAAATGTTTTTAGTATTATAAAGTTAATTTGGTTAGCTATGTCAAAGATAATGAATACAACTAGATGTGCACAGTCCATATAAAACAAAAACCTTAAAATTCAAACTCTTTAAAATAAAAAAAAGCCTTAAAGCTTTATACTCTCTTCATTATTAAATTAGAGAAAGAAAAAAAAAAACAAAAGCAAAATAAAAGCTTTGTTGACTTTATTTTTTTAATAAAAAATTTGAAATATCTGAAGCCATCGAATAAAAATATTTTGAAGCCATCGAATATGATCTTTTAAATTCAGAAAAAAGAAATCTAATGAAGAAAAAAATTAAATTTCTTGTAAATGTCAAATTTCTTGCAAATGAATAAATAATACATATAGAGAAAGACGTGTAGACACATTAAAGAAAAAATAATGTAAATGTGTTTCAATAAAACTGAAAAACTTAATGAAGTGCATTAGAAATTGATTTAGGTACATATTATATACAGTTCTTCTTTTAGTATTTCAGTTTTACTGGTTTTTATGTTTATTGTTATTTAGGTTTTCTGATAACAAGTGTTTTCAATTTTACGTGGGAAAATTTCTTATGTCGAATAACGTGATCTGTATAATAACGAATAATATTATACAGATAATATATTTAGATTACTAATAATAAGTTATAAAAATTTAAATTATTAATTAATAATTATATTACGTTCCAACTTTTAATAAATACTATATCTATATTAAAAAAAAGTATTCCCTAATAATATCTACTAATACTATTTCCTAATAGTTTTCTAATAATACTATCTGCTACTAAGTACTATTTTATAATCTGGTTTTACTAAGTTTCTTATACTTTTTTCTAATACTACGTAATATAATATTTAAAAATTTAAAATATTATTATTATTTAGTATAAGTGGTATAAGAAAAATAATTTAGTACATTAAAATTTAAAGTTAAAATAAAGTTTCAAGTAATACAAAGTACTAGTGTTAAAAGTTAGAAGGTGTTTACTATCTTCAAATAATATACAGGTAAGTGTTTCCTAATAGATTATTTATTAAATCAAGATGCCGTTGATTAGAAATTGTTGCATACGAAGTTGCAAAAATACTTCTCGAAAGGAAAATTTAAAATTTTTTAAGTTTCCACCAAAGAATACTGCAAAATAAGAAAAGTGGGCTAGTGCTTGTTGGCAATCATTTGACTACATAAAAAATTTAAAAATTCCTGCCATTTTGAGGAATCTCATATTGGCCTGAGGAAATTATATTCGGAGGCTTGTCCTTCACTTTTTTTGTCAGAAGAAACCTCATTAGAAGAAAGAAATAAATACTGTTCCAAATAATTTAATTATTGATGATGATATTGTTATGGAAAATTGAGATGAAATGAATTGGGAAACGAACTCAATTCAATATAATGTACTTTCTTGTAAGCATTGTCTTAAAAAAGAAAGAAATTTAGCGTATTATAGAATATTAACGGGCAAATTGAAAAACGAAAATCAAATTTTAAAAAATGAAAATAAAAAATTTAAAGCCAAAAACAAAATTTTAAATAAGCGAAAAACAGTTAAGATTAATGAAAATTTAACTAACCGAGAAATATTTTGTCGTATGCAAAATAAGAATGATATATATTATTCAAAGGAGGAAAAACAATTATCTCAGCTAATATTTTTTAAATCAACAGCCGTTTATACCTTTTTACGGGAAAAACTTGAATTTCGTTTACCTTGCGTTCGCTGTTTCTATAATAATTTGCCAATAAAAAGCTTAACTTCTTCAATATTACCAAATGAATTATTTGTAAAAATTAAAGAATATTTTTCTAAGCTTCCTAATCAGTCTAGAGAAGTTACATTAATCTTTTAATAAATAATATCTTTTTCCGTATACAACATAAGAAGATAACATTTTAAATATTAGAATTATTTGCTAACATTTTAAATATTAAAATTTTTCAAAACCGTATAAGTTATTAAATTAAGTGTAATAACAAAAATAAAGCTGAGAAAAATATTTTATATATTTTTATTTAAGTACCTATATAATTTAAAAACGTTAAGAATATAAACATTTATCTTTACCGTGTCTATAATTTTTTAATTCAACAAAATATTTTTTGTTTCAGATTTTCTTTTTCACATTTCCAAATTTTCCTTTCTAAACTTACAAAAACAGCACACAATCATTCATAAAAAACCTTTTTGTGAAGTAAAAAAAAATCTATTAAACTTCATTCAACAATAATATTTAATAGCATGTATACATATCGCATTCATATACAGGCTTACAAAAATAAATACTAATAAAAAATTCTTTCTCAAATTATCTTCTTTAAATTTTTATCTAAAAACCTTTTTCTGAAGTAAAAAAAAATCTATTAAACTTCATTCAACAATAATATTTAATAGCATGTATACATATCGCATTCATATACATGCTTACAAAAAAAAATACAAATAAAAAATTCTTTCTCAAATTATCTTCTTTAAATCTTTATACTATAGTTAATCGACAGTCACGTGACTTATTTATATTTTTAACTCTCTTAAAAGCTTTTTCAATTTTTAACGTGTATGAATGTTGATGATATTAGACCCATATTAGGGTTTTATTTTTTAAAAAATTTTTTATATGAGAGTGAACATCTAGTTATATTCACTATCTTTGGCTATGTCTTAAGATCAAATTAATAACAGCTTTTATGGTGTTAAAATGACTTATGGATATGTCCTTAAATTTGAACCAAATAGGTGTAGGTTATTTCTAAGTCGCTTGCACCGACTGCCTGTTTCTTTACTTGTTTTTTATTAATTTCGATGATAAGCTTTTACACCTTAGGGGGTCTAAGATAGGCACTGAACCACCATTTCAATTGATCCAAAACTACTTTTTATGAATGATTGTGTGCTGTTTTTGTAATTTTAGAAAGGAAAATTTGGAAATGTGAAAAAGAAAATCTGAAACAAAAAATATTTTGTTGAATTAAAAAATCATAGAAACGGTAAAGATAAATGTTTATATTCTTAACGTTTTTAAATTATATAGGTACTTACATAAAAATATATAAAAAATTTTTCTCAGCTTTATTTTTGTTATTACACTTAATTTAATAACTTATACGGTTTTGAAAAATTTTAATATTTAAAAAGTTAGCAAATAATTCTAATATTTAAAATGTTATCTTCTTATGTTGTATACGGAAAAAGATATTATTTATAAAAGATTAATGTAACTTCTCTAGACTGATTAGGAAGCTTAGAAAAATATTCTTTAATTTTTACAAATAATTCATTTGGTAATATTGAAGAAGTTAAGCTTTTTATTGGCAAATTATTATAGATACAGCGAACGCAAGGTAAACGAAATTCAAGTTTTTCCCGTAAAAAGGTATAAACGGCTGTTGATTTAAAAAATATTAGCTGAGATAATTGTTTTTCCTCCTTTGAATAATATATATCATTCTTATTTTGCATACGACAAAATATTTATTTTATTTTCATTTTTTAAAATTTGATTTTCGTTTTTCAATTTGCCCGTTAATATTCTATAATACGCTAAATTTCTTTCTTTTTTATGACAATGCTTACAAGAAAGTACATTATATTGAATTGAGTTCGTTTCCCAATTCATTTCATCTAAATTTTCCATAACAATATCATCATCAATAATTAAATTATTTGGAACAGTATTTATTTCTTTCTTCTAATGAGGTTTCTTCTGACAAAAAAAGTGAAGGACAAGCTTCTGAATATAATTTCCTCAGGCCAATATGAGATTCCTCAAAATGGCAGCTGCAAATATAAGGACTTTTTAAATTTTTTATGTAGTCAAATGATTGCCAACAAGCACTAGCCCACTTTTCATATTTTGCAGTATTCTTTGGTGGAAACTTAAAAAATTTTAAATTTTCTTTTCGAGAAGTATTTTTGCAACTTCGTATGCAACAATTTCTAATCAACGGCATCTTGGTTTAATAAATAATCTTTTAGGAAACACTTACCTGTATATTATTTGAAGATAGTAAACACCTTCTAACTTGTAACACTAGTACTTTGTATTACTTGAAACTTTATTTTAACTTTAAATTTTAATGTACTAAATTATTTTTCTTATACCACTTATACTAAATAATAATAATATTTTAAATTTTAAAATATAGTATTTATTAAAAGTTGGAACGTAATATAATTATTAATTAATAATTTAAATTTTTATAATTTATTATAGGTAATCTATATTATCTGTACAATATTATTCGTTATTATACAGATCACGTTATTCGACATAAGAAATTTTCCCACGTAAAATTGAAAACACTTGTTATCAGAAAACCTAAATAACAATAAACATAAAAACCAGTAAAACTGAAATACTAAAAGAAGAACTGTATATAATATGTACCTAAATTAAATTCTAATGCACTTCTTTAAGTATTTCAGTTTTACTGAAACACTTTTACATTATTTTTTCTTTAATGTGTCTACACGTCTTTCTCTATATGTATTATTTTATTCATATGCAAGAAATTTTACATTTACAAGAAATTTAATTTTTTTTCTTTATTAGATTTCTTTTTTCTGAATTTAAAAGATCATATTTCATCTCATTCGAAGGCTTCAAAATATTTTTATTCGATGGCTTCAGATATTTCAAATTTTTTATTAAAAAAATAAAGTCAACAAAGCTTTTATTTTGCTTTTGTTTTTTTTTTTCGTTCTCTAATTTAATAATGAAGAGAGTATAAAGCTTTTAGCTTTTTTTTTATTTTAAAGAGTTTGAATTTTAAGGTTTTTGTTTTATATGGACTGTGCACATCTAGTTGTATTCATTATCTTTGACATAGCTAACCAAATTAACTTTATAATACTAAAAACATTTTCTAATTACACTATCTCTTAAAAAATATTACAAATTCTTACTAATTTATTTATTAAAAAAAAATTAAAAAACACAAAAACTTGTTATAAATGAAAATATATTTATTCCAATTCAATTACAAAATGAAAAAATTCTAGTTATTAAATTTTGTGATAAAAAGCTAATCAAAGCATAATATATTTAATAATCCAAATTTTTCAAAATTGCAATTATTTTAAATGGCTAGTTAATATACCTAATAGAAAAGCTTATACGCAAAATATGCAATAAATGTATTTCTAAAATACAATTACAAATTTACACCTTTTCATACAATTCATTTAAATATAAAAATAAATTTTACATAAATGCAGCAAGTACCTTTGAACATAGCTGAACCACTACAATTAAGTTTAAATTTCGGGGGCACATAGGAAATAGGAAATATATTCTTTGGCTTCGAAATTATACTCGTTCGGCCTCAAATCGATCAAAAGCTTCTAGAATCCGAACTCATTGACCAAACCCGACCAGAACCAATTCCAATAGAACTTTCATTACTAGTAACCTAGAGTTTAAATTTCATCAAAATAGCGGCAGTATTTTTTGAGTTATGGTGTTTTTAAGATATATGTTTGTTAGCCCTTGAACTTTTCAAGGGTTCCAGAACCCGAAATTATGGTACGATTTCGCCCATGTGCAGTCCCCGTCATACTTCCAATACTAGTCTACCCTTGTACACAATTGGAACGTTCTATCTTAATTTTAAGTTACTAGTTTTATTAATTTTGATGATAAACTTTTACACATTGGGGGGTCTAAGAAAGGTACAAAACTAGAGGGACACGCAGGAAATAGTAAAGAACACCCATGTGTCAAATTTGAAGCTTCTACATTTGTTTCAAGTTACTATCTTTATGAAATTCGAAAATATGCTTTAAGATCCTTGGAACTGAGTGGCTGGTCCACACCCACTACTGCAATTGGGCTCAAATTTCAAGGACACTAAGGAAATCGAAAGCGACACCCTGAAACCAAATTTGGAGGTTCTATCTTCATTGGTTTCGGAATTATGCTAGTTTGGCCTAAATTCGATCAAAAAGTTCTAAGTTCCGAACCCATTGTCCAATCCTCACCGTACGCAATTGTATGAAAAGGTGTAAATTTGTAATTGTATTTTAGAAATACATTTATTGCATATTTTGCGTATTAGCTTTTCTATTAGTATATTAACTAGCCATTTAAAATAATTACAATTTTGAAAAATTTGGATTATTAAATATATTATGCTTTGATTAGCTTTTTATCACAAAATTTAATAACTAGAATTTTTTCATTTTGTAATTGAATTGGAATAAATATATTTTCATTTATAACAAGTTTTTTTGTTTTTTAATATTTTTAAATAAATAAATATGTAAGAATTTGTAATATTTTTTAAGAGATAGTGTAATTTGAAAATGTTTTTAGTATTATAAAGTTAATTTGGTTAGCTATGTCTTACAATCAAATTAATGACATTAAAATGACTTATGGATATGTCATTAAATTTGAACTAAATATGTGTAGGGTATTTCTAAGTCGGTTGCACCGACTGACTGTTTCTTTACTTGTTTTAATTTAATTTTAACTCATTTTAAAAACTTTATTTTTAATATTTTTATTAAACAACAAATTTTAACAACAAAAAAAAAATTTTAAGGACAAATTTTAATATGTATAAAAGGCTGACTCTTAATTTAAAAAAAAAAGATAAAAAAAAAAAATTTTTTTTTCATTTGCTTAAAAAATTTCATTTAATTTTATAATTTTTAAAATATAATTTTTAATTGTTGAAGAAAAAATCGCAGTTTAGGTCTCTATAGTTCGTTTACTTTTGATTAATTATTAGTAACTAAAATTTTGCTTTAAAGAAAAACGCAGTGCCGTACTTTGTACTATCCCAGAGGCAAAGAGTAAAATAAATAAAACAAAACCTGGAATTAAGGCTTCAAATAATCCTATTAGTTACAACTAAGCTTTCGTTTACTCTTTGCATTTCAAGGCTAAATTGCAAAACAACAGAAAAAGACCTTGGTGATAATGCAATTCGTAAAAAACTAACTCCCGGAGGATCTGGAATTCAAAATACCTTTCATTTAAAGTGCCCGTTCCTGATAACATGATCGAGAAAGTGCGAAATGTTAAACAGTGGAAGAAGAGAACGAAAATTACAAAATTTCGGGATGTTAGAGGTACCTAATACCAATAATAATAAAAATTTTGTTAGTAATACTAAAAATAAAAATAACAAAAGTAATAAAATTAATAAAAATAAACATATTGATAATAGTTAAAATTAAATTTCTGTTAGTAATAGTAAAAATAAAAATAACAAAAGTAATAAAATTAGTAAAAATAAATATACTGATAATAATAGTTAAAATAAAATCGATAAAAATATTAATAATAATAATGATAATAATATTATTAACAATAATAATAATATTTATAATAGCAATAATAATAATGATAATAATAAAAACAATAATGTTAATAATAATAGCTCTGAAAATAGCAATAATATTTCCAACAATAGTAATATTAATACTCATAAAATTAGAACCTACGCCACAAAATTCATGATAGTAGCGCCATTAGTTGTTGAGTTATTTTTATTTTTTTATATGTTCGTTGGTTCTTAGAACAAATAAAAGGTCCAGAACCCGAACCCATGGGCCAATTATACCAATATGCAATCCTCGCCGTACTTTAAGTCCTAGTAACCTACAATTAAAATTTCATCAAGATAGCTCCATTACTTTTTGAGTTATCGTGTCTAAGGAACGACAGACCGACATGGCTATATCAACTCAGGAGGTCACGCTGATCACAAATATATATACTTTTTCATATCTAGCTCGCTTCCTTTAGGTGGTTACAAACACCATACAAATGTTAATATACCCTTTTCCTATTTCATAGGTGTAGGGTATAAAAACAAAGCCTGGCGTAAATATCTCAAAACAAAAAATATTAATAAACATAACAATTTTGTCATATTGTTTGAGAATTTTTAAACCTCATCTGATCTAGTTTATAATAATTACATTAACCTAATGGCAACTAAAGTGAAGTCCGATCCGAAAAAATTTTGAAAATTCATAAATTCTAAACGTAAATGTGAAATGGCAAATGTAAATGTGAAACCGCAAATTCGGGAGTCCGATTAGGTAGCCACCTTAGTTCTCTACTTTTTATCTTATCTGTAAATGATGTTTCTTCTATCATTTATAATTGCGAGATGCAAGTTTACGCTGATGATATGAAACTTTTTAGAAAGATTACTCTTACAATGAAGCCATTCTTATGCAGAATCATCTTCAAAACTTTAAAAATTGGTGCGTTAATAAAACTGTTTACAACTTAATGTAAATAAATGCGCATTGATATCTTTCTTATACATGCCGTTCAGTCCAATTTTTTACTTATTATTTTTATTTTTTTTACGAGGCAATGGAAAGGTCGAAAGCCACCCATTGAAACCATGCGCTGTTTCGCTGGGTAGTGTATGATTTTAACACACCAAAACCACACCTTCTTTGAACCAAACTTTTGGAAGGAACCTGTAATACAAATGTACAGTTTGGTTACAGGAATGAGGATATGGAAGGAGTATTTGGATTATGGGGGTGTGGAAAATTGGATGGGATATTTAAAAGAAAGATGTTAATGTTCTTCTTAAATTTGGTTAAATCGTACATATATACATTATCAACTTTGGGGAACACATTTGGTGGAATATGGTTCCATAAACGAGATGAGCGCATGACAAACGATTTTCCATAAGCCGTGTTACGCCTGGCTAGCTCAACTGTGTAGGGATGAGCATCTGTTGCCCTCCTTGTTTTCCCATTGGAAAATCTTGGATGGAGGCATAAGTTTCTTGATTTCCTTAGAACAGGTGTTAGTCCCTACAAGATATCTATAAAATAAGGTCAGTGGTCCAACAGTGCGACGATGGCTGAGTGGAGTGAGCGTTGAAGTAACCTTAGGATCATTTATAAGATGAATAGCTATATTTTGCACTTTATCAAGATATCCCAGCGCTGTAATGGGAGCAAATCCCAAATATGTGCATTATACTCCATTTTCGTCCTAAGTTTTATAGATGTTAAGGAGATCAGAGGATGAGAAGTAAGTTTTGCAGCGATACAAGAAACCCAAACATTTAGCAGTGTCCTTAGCTACTCCAAAAATATGATTTGACCAAGTCAATTTTTGGTTTAGCTCAATCCCCAAAATGTTCAAGTCTTCCGTATGGTGCAAAGCTTCTCCTTGAAGAGAAAGGTTCGGAATAGTTGTAGCTATTTTTCGCGAGACTAGACGGGTTTTTTAGGTTGAACTCTGTTGATTTTGATCTTTGTTTAATTCACTTATAGTGAAATTTTTGCTGATCTGGTAATTAATGTTACAGCGGCCTTGAAATTCATAGGAAGCAACGAGGGTACTGTCGTCTGCGAAGCTATGGATTGGATAAGTTTTTGATCATTTCTAAATATTAGGAAGAGACTTTGAAATATAAAAATAAAAAAAAAAATAAAAACATCTCCAATCCTTTAACAAAAACCCTACCTAGACCTAAAGCCCTGCATTTTGCCAATAAAGCATCATGCCAAACTCGATCGAAAGCTTTAGAAATATCCAAAGCCACAACATCCGACTCGCCAGAATACTGAAGACTGATATTAGCTTTTCGCACAGGTAGGTCATGAGAACACCAGTTGAACGACGGGCTCTGAACCCGTATTGTCGATCAAGAATCAAACCTTTACGATCTAGATATTTCAAAAACTTTTAGTTAATAACTTTTTCCATTACTTTGGAGAGGACCGATGTTATAGCAATAGGTCGGTAGTTAGAGCGATCGCTTTTATCGCCTTCTTTAGGAATTGGAAAAACATGTACAATCTTCAATTGGGTAGGATGAATACCAGAAGTAAAGGAATGATGGGAAAGGTTGCGCAGAGGTTTGGAAATTTAGGTATATGTGTTTTTGAGGACGGTAGTTGTAATATCGTCCGGACCGGCTGATTTTTTTGTATCAAGATTCTTCAAGATTTTCATCACAGCTCGCGTCCTAAAATATATTCTACCAAAGAAGCAGCCAACTTCTGGAGTAGATGGGAGTCTTTGGGTTGACTGAGGCAGTGATGAGTTAGAAGCGAACTGTTTGCCATACAAATTTGCTCTTTTTTTGAATATGATACGATGTGGTTGTTTATCTCAACAAGTGGAGGAAAATAAGACCCGTTATTGTCTTCTTTTAAATTTTTTGCAAAAGTCCAAAAGGATTTGCTATTCTTGGGCATGTGTATTAGTTTACGTTTCAACTTTTGGTTGGACAAGAATTTTTGCTTGTTGATAACTGTATCTCTTGCATCTGTACCGAACCACTATATAGTTGGTCTTGTGAGCCTCCAAACCACTATCCTGGTACTTTTTGAAGGCTTCCTCTTCTTTTAGAATGGCTTCTTTGCAAATACGATTAAAGCAAGTTTTGGGTTTCCGCTTAATTGATTTCATTAAGTGAAAAATAAATATAATAATCTCATTCCAAGTAGAATAGTTTCACCAATCGCATTTTGCAGCAAAGTCAACAATCCTACCACGGAAGCACAGTGACCAATCAAAGGATTTCCTTCCTTCCCAGTTTTCAGACCTTCCCAGTTAGCATGGTAATAACGCCATACCAATTTTTTGGGTAGGGACCTTTGGTTGGACACCGAGCCTGCCTGGAAGCTTGTATTGACCAAACAGTGATGAGAGACCAGCTGAAACCACACACTTTTCAGGGTGTGTGGTTAGAAACAGATCCAAGAGGTGACCTTCTTGATCAGCACGGTCAGGGATTCTAGTTGGACTTTTAACACGTTGAGAAAGGTGAAATAGAGTGGAAAATAATTCAACTTGAATTAAGATGATCCTCAACGGCGCGGAAGTTCGTTTGTAAACCGCGAATATTACAAAAATTAACGTTAAAGTTGATAATTTTGTTAAAAATTAGAAAGAAAAAAACAAAGAGAAAAAAAAATTTTTAATTTTAAAAGTCTTATTTCGAGCGAGAGGATGGTTTATAACTACGTCCAACAGTTTTTAACTTGTACAATAGAGAATCTATATAGAAAATATATGTGCCCTTATTGTAGTGGGTACAACCAAAAACTCAATCAAAATAACAAATACATAATTACATCTAATTAAGAAAAACAAAACAACATTTGTTATGGTGGCAATATTAATAGTTAAATACAATTTCAATATTGGACATATGCCATCAGAATTTATTAAGTAAGTTACGGTGCTGTTATGATGGTATATTGATAGCGGTGAGAATTATTTGAAACATTATCATCTATCAATGGGAAGGAGAGAGATGGATATATTGTTTTGTTTACCACTAGAAGAAGATTAAAAGAAGTATTACTTCCAAAAAAAAAAAAAAATAATTATTTTAATTTAGTTAAATGTAAACAAAGCAAACCGGCGCGTGATATTAAAATTTATAAATTTTAAAAAAAGAAATTAAAAAAAATTAATTAAATTAATTAATAAAAGATATAGAAAAATAAAATTTAAAAAGATTATAAAAAATAAAAAAATATTTAGTGTTAGGTAAAAATAATTTTAGTTAAGAAATTAGTTAGTTTAATAAATAGAAATAATAATACTTTTAATTTAAAATAGCCACCACAAATTTTAAAACAAACACTAAATTAAAATTAAATAGAATTAAGTGAAGTGTAAAAATTAAATTAATTTTAAAAATTAGTATTTGAAAAATTTTACTTTTTATTCAGATTTGAATAAATTTTACAAAAAAAGTTTTAAAGAATCCGAGACCGGTGTTATCGCAACGAAGGTTGACGACCGACTTGTTTCAATTATAACTTAGATGGTATTAGTTTACCTAAAGTTATTTCTCAATTAAGGACCTAGGACTTAGCTTTAAAACTCATAATAACAATATTATAAATAAAGCTAATTTATTGTTGGGATTTGTTAAACGTTCTGCAAAGGAATTTTCAGATCCTTACGTTCTTAAATAATTGTACACTTGTCTTTTAAGCCCAATCTGGATATGCTAGTCAAGTTTCGTCTCCGTTTTATATGGTAAACATTGGTAGGATTGAGGCAATATAAAAAAATTTTCTTAGATTGTTAAAAATTTGAAAGAACAAAGGCTAAAATTAATTGACTTGTGACTAGTTGACTAATTTAAATTTTCGACGAGAGGTTTCTGATGACATTTCTATTACAGAAATTCTCTAGGGTAAAGTTGAATCAACTTTAAATTCTAGCAAAATTATTATTAGAAAACTTCAACGCCTTCGCTCTTGAAATGTATTTAAAACAAATAATCATAGGGTTAATTATGGCAAATTTGAACCTATTAATAGAATGCTTATTATAGGTAACAAACACAACCATAATATTGACTTTACACTTTCAAAACATTCCCAAAAACAAAAATTATATTATCGCTATTATAATCGTTTTTTTTTGTAGTACTGTAAAGTTCATAATTTTTAATTATAATTTTAGTTTTAATATTTAATCAAAAATGTAATTTTTTTTGTATATTGATTTAAAATGTACAATTTTGGTTGTTACTTGTACGCTTTTTTGTAAGTTAAGCAGAATAAATAAATAAATAATAATAAATAAATAAAATATCTCACAAATTTTATAGCCATACGAAGAAGTATCTTTTTATCATTTACCTATAAAAAAAGAACGGTTCTTTTCACGAAGTTTAGAACGTAGATACTTTATAGGTATAAGTACGATTGTAGCAAAAACATTTATATTTTTTTACTGAAACGCAATACCCATCATATCATAATATTTAATCGGCGTATAAGTCCAGTTTTCTATATTTTTCAATAATTTTTTTTTTTTTAATTAAATATTGTATGACCTGACCCGGAATGGAACCCGGACCCCCTCGGTTAATAAGCCAAATGCTTACCCACTACACTACCGAGGCCCCAAAATATATTTATATATAGAATATTTATATTTAAAATTCAAATCGTATGTTTTTTTTGTGTAATAACTATATCAAATTATACTCCCTCGGATTAAGCTAATAATAAAAATCAAGAAACACTTTTATAATTGAAAAAACTATAAATTTGTTTTTCAGCTAATTTCAAGCGTTATTGTTCACAACATTGTTGCCATAATTTTTATTACGGATAGGACAAAAAAATAATGTTTCGAGTAATATTAGTCTAATATAAATTACACAAAAAAATTTTTTATGTAAATTCAAACACAAAAATAACTCAGCGCGAAAAAAAAAAATAATTAATAATTATAAAATAAGTACCTTTATATTATGAATAATAAATAGGTACTTATTCTTAGTATTGTTAGAGAATTGAATTTTTTTATTATAAAGAATTTTATTAACTATTGTGGAATTTCTGTAAGTTTATGTGAAGAAAAAAACTATAATATTGCCACAAAAGATACCTTCAATATAACATAATAAGTACCTTCCACTTTTTTAGTCAGTATGTTTTCAAAAACTTTTACACCGTTTGAAATAGAGAAAATAAATTTTAACTACGGGTAGGTACTGCAAACAAATAATTTCATGGAAGAACTTTATTCCGTAGCCCCTACCGTTGCGGAGCTACAGACCCTCAAAGTCGGAAATGCCCGATATTTAAACTGTTATAATAAGGCTCATGTTAGGTATATATTTAATATGAAAACGGTGCAAGACAGCGGCTTTTATAAGGGAGTTAGATCCTCAGAAATTAGTATAAGATGGTTAACAAAATTTTTAAATTGTCATGCCTCTTGTTAAGGAAATTGTTTTTTGGAAATATACAAAAATTAAAGCTTTAACATTATTTTTCAACACATGTTAAAGATTTTAAAAAGGGGTTCTTAAAATTGAATAAAGTGTCTGGGAGTTATAACCATTTTTGCTTAGAGAATAAAATTTTATGTAAAATACCAATTTTTGGTGGAATTCACAATTTAATTACTACAACTTAAAAATTATGGAAGAGCGGGGGCAGATCGTCTTACTGATCAATTTAATAATATTAAAAAACAAAAAAACTTGAAATAAATGAAAATATTTTTATTTCAATTCAATTACAAAAGTGAAAAAATTTTAATTATTAAATTTTGAGATAAAAAGCTAATCAAAGCATAATATATTTAATAATTCAAATTTTTCAAAAATTGCAATTATTTTAAATTGTTAGTTTATATACCTTATACTTTGAATACAGCCTAAGCATTGTAGTATTGTACACAATGTCTTAATAATATATCACCTTTGGTAATAATTCAATAAAATATATGATATAATAAAAATAAAAAAAAAGGAATTTAACCGTTTATTAAAAAAATATTTTTTTTTTAATTTATAAAATATTATACAAAATATGTTTCATGGTAAAATTCTTAGCCTTTTAAAAATATAAAAGTCTTAAATAAAAACGGACATAGGAAAGAACGCTCATGTATCAAATTTAAAGTTTTTATCTTCATGAATTTCAAAGATAAGCTTTTTAATTTTGGGATTTCTTAGGAGGCACCTGAACCACCACTACAATTAAGTCTAAATTTCGGGGACACATAGGAAATAGGGAATATATTCTTTGGCTTGGAAATTAAACTCGTTTGGCCTCAAATCGATCAAAAGCTTGCAGAATCCGAACTCGACCAGAACCAATTCCCATGGTACTTTCATTACTTGCAGCCTAGAAAATTACATCAAAATAGGGTCATTAGTTTTTGAGTTATGCTGTTTTTATACCCTACACCTAAAAATTAGATAAAAGGAAATATTAACTTTGGTATGGTGTTTGTAACCATGTAGTGCATTCACTAGTTCTAACACTACAATTATTACAATACCTATATAACTTCACCGTACACATACATTTAATTTATACTAATACAATACCTAGTTAACTTCAACGTATTTTTACATTCTTTCTCACGAACACAATACCTAATTAAAAAGTACGCTAATATACTTTTATAACAATTTAATAAAGATATCTAATTTCATATATACCTTAAGTATATACGAACACATTACTCACATTAATTCTTTAGCAAAAAATGCTGATTCTAAACATTTAAATTTAAAAACAACAATTAACACCCGTACCATATAATATTATATATTTTTACATTTATAAAAAAAAGTCATTATGAATAGAAATTGCACATTCAGGGAATTTCCTTAAAAAGGTTGAAGAACTGAATGTAGCACATATGTTTAACACACAATTTAATATTTGTCAATTTAAATTATATTTTTAAGAAAATAGCCCATATGGCACTTTTTATTGTAAAATAATAAATTTAATAATGTTAATGTAATCACCTCTACTAAAAAAAAGTAGTGGGGATAAATTTTAAATATTGTATAAATAGCTTTGTAAATTTAAAAAAAGATAACAATTAAAAGTTTAAGCTCTTAGACAGCTTAACAAAGAAAACTAAAAGGCTTTTAATTGACTTAGACAGAATCTCTAAATTGGGTTCCGCCCATAGAGAAATAACCATCACAGTGTGACATAGGGCTTATGGCCCTCAGCACTTTGGTTAAGACAAGGACCGCATAAAGACATAATTAAGTATCTCCAAATTAAGGATCTAACTTATTACCATAATAGGATAAATTTATTACAACCTAATTTATTACCATATTACCACAAATATATTACACAAATTTATTACATGGCGACCCTGCCTAAATAGACGAATCAGAAGGAAGAACATGGCCAAAAGGACGTGATGATGAAACAGATATGAAAGTTATGGAAGAACATGTTAGATCCATTGTTATGGATGGTTTATTATGGGGTGCTTCAAAATTAGTTCCAGTTGGTTATGGTATCAAAAAATTACAAATTATGTGCGTTATTGAAGATGATAAGGTTTCTATTGATTTGTTAACTGAACAAATTCAAGAGTTCGAAGACTTTGTACAATCTGTGGATATTGCTGCATTCAACAAAATTTTATTGCAAAAAAATATGAATTTTTTTTTAAATAAATAATTCGTTTTTTTTTAAGAAGAATCTATTTAAATGCGTACTCAAATTTTTCAAAAAAAAAAATATATATAATAAATTAAAAATTTTCTTTTGTTTTTCAAAAATATATTCTAAATAAGACAAGAACTTGCTAAAATGGACTTTGACATTGACAAAACTTTAAAAATAAAAACGTATTAAAATGCAATAATATAAATAAAAAAAAAACAAAAAATTAAATACCAACAACAACAATGTTCTTCTTATTACTATTATTAATATTAATTAAGAAGAAACAAAAAAAAAAAAAAAAAGAAAAAAAAAATAAGATACAAAATAAAAATAGAAACAATGGAAACGTAAATTACCTGAGCATAGAACAGGGAAACGAGAACAACCTCGTAGTACGACACCTTGCCGAAGATTTAAACAACTTGCAAATAAATTAAAAATATACTTTATCAACAACAAAAAAAATAAATTACATATTCTTAAAAACAAGCTTAACTCAAAAACCTTTAGCATTTTTTACTAGATACAGGAGCAGAGATTTCAATAATAAAAAAATAATTGTATAGATAATCATGAACTAATTAACTCAGAAAATAAATGCAAAATAACCGGTGTAAATAACTTTGATGAAAAATTCATAATAACAACTGACGCATCCAACTTTGCTTTAGGCGCTGTTCTGTTACAAGGAGAAATAGGTAGCGACCGGCCAATCGCTTACGCTAGCAGATCTTTGAACAAACATGAACTAAACAAACCAATAATCGAGAAAGAATTATTAGGCATACATTGGGCAATAACATATTTCAGACCCTATGTATATGGCACTAAATTCACGATTGTTACGGACTGTGACCCGTGATCCGTTAGTCAGTTTATTTAAACACAAAAATCCTTCATCTAAAATGACAAGAATAAGACTAGAATTAGCCGATTATGATTTTAAGATAATATATAAACAAGGTAAAATAAATACAAACGCAGACGCACTATCTCGTATAAAAATCGATTCAGAAATATTAAAACAAATGATTCCAAAAAATAGAGTAAATATCATAACGAGAAATAAGAGTAAAACATTACAAAAAACAGATAATAATAATAGTACTAGTACATCAACACAGAAGCCTCATGAACTTCATACGTGGCAATGTACACCTCTATATCTGAAACAAAAAATATGCATAAAATAAAATTTATTAACGTTAACGATTTAAAAAATATGAAAAATAAAATAAATGAAATAATTATAAATGAAAAAGGGGATTTTATGGTACCAATAAGCATAAGTGATAATCCATATCAGGACTTAGGTCGGATCTTGGAGAAACTTATCTTATCTATGAAAAATAAAAAAATAATGAAACTAGCGCTTAGTGATAATGATTCAATATTTAGAAAAATTGACATAAGAGAATTTGAAACATTGTACAATGATATTATGAATAAATTAAAAATGAATGAATTAAAAATTTTAATATATACCCCGCCTAAGAAAATTGAAGATAATGAATCAAAAAATAAAATAATAAAAGAATACCATGACTCTCAACAAGGAGGTCATACAGGAATCAAAAGAACCATCAACAAAATAAAACAACGCTATATATGGAAAAATTTAAACAAGATGGTCAAAGAATACATAAACAACTGTAAGATATGTGCAAAGAATAAAATTACAACACATAATAAAGAAAAATTTATTATAACTAATACACCATCATCTGCTTTCGAATCTATAAGCATAGACACCGTAGGACCTTTGAGAATATGTAATAACTACAGATATATATTAACAGTTCAATGCGAATTAACAAAGTACATAGAAGCAATACCAATAGAAACAAAAGAAGCTAAAACTATAGCAAAAACATTAATCACAAATATCATTTTAAGATATGGTAATTTTAAAACAATAAAAACAGACTTAGGTACTGAATTTATAAATGAAATTTTTACGAATATATGCAAAACTTTCAATATAGAACATTTAAAATCAACTCCATATCACCATGAGACACTAGGCTCAATTGAACGAAACCATAGAGTATTAAACCAATATCTCTTATCGTTCACTCAAGACTATCAATGGGACGAATGGATACCTTACTTTGCATATTGCTATAACACAACACCACACACAGATACAAATTATTCACCATTTGAATTACTTTACGGAAAAATATCAAGTATACCAACAAACTTTAATACTAATACACACATACCTATACAAGACATGAACGACTATGTACTTGAACTAAAAACTAGACTCAAATTTGCAGCCGAACAAGCAAAGAATGTGTTAAATATAGCAAAAATAAACAGAAAATATGTAAATGATATCAATGTAAAACCTATAAAATTTAAAATAAATGATTTAGTTCTAATAAAAACTGAAAGAAAAAATAAACTAGATAGTCCGTATGATGGACCATATAAAATAATAAAAACAAACAATGTAAATTCTATAATAAAAATAAAAAACAAACAAAAAGAAATCCACAATAATAGGTTAAAACTTTTTAAAACTAGCTAAAATCAAATATTTTATAAAACAAATTTTTTTTTACTTATTACTTTATAAAATTTTATTATTAAGAAAAATTTATTATTATATACCTAACAAAAAAAAAACATTGTAAATAAACAAAACAAATTTTTTTTTTACCTAATAAGCATAAACACAAAAAAAAACATGTATATATATTTTAATATAACAAAAAAAAAAAGAATTTTCTTCTTTTTGTACAAAATTCTTTTTTTCTTTTACGGTAAGGGTGTAGTGCATTCACTAGTTCTAACACTACAATTATTACAATACCTATATAACTTCACCGTACACATACATTTAATTTATACTAATACAATACCTAGTTAACTTCAACGTATTTTTACATTCTTTCTCACGAACACAATACCTAATTAAAAAGTACGCTAATATACTTTTATAACAATTTAATAAAGATATCTAATTTCATATATACCTTAAGTATATACGAACACATTACTCACATTAATTCTTTAGCAAAAAATGCTGATTCTAAACATTTAAATTTAAAAACAACAATTAACACCCGTACCATATAATATTATATATTTTTACATTTATAAAAAAAAGTCATTATGAATAGAAATTGCACATTCAGGGAATTTCCTTAAAAAGGTTGAAGAACTGAATGTAGCACATATGTTTAACACACAATTTAATATTTGTCAATTTAAATTATATTTTTAAGAAAATAGCCCATATGGCACTTTTTATTGTAAAATAATAAATTTAATAATGTTAATGTAATCACCTCTACTAAAAAAAAGTAGTGGGGATAAATTTTAAATATTGTATAAATAGCTTTGTAAATTTAAAAAAAGATAACAATTAAAAGTTTAAGCTCTTAGACAGCTTAACAAAGAAAACTAAAAGGCTTTTAATTGACTTAGACAGAATCTCTAAATTGGGTTCCGCCCATAGAGAAATAACCATCACAGTGTGACATCGGGCTTATGGCCCTCAGCACTTTGGTTAAGACAAGGACCGCATAAAGACATAATTAAGTATCTCCAAATTAAGGATCTAACTTATTACCATAATAGGATAAATTTATTACAACCTAATTTATTACCATATTACCACAAATATATTACCTAAATTTATTACAACCACCTAAAGGAAGCGAGCTAGATATGGAAAAGTATATATATTTGTGATCAGCGTCACCACCTGAGTCGATATAGCCATGTCCATCCGTCCGTCCGTCAGTCCTTAGGCACGATAACTCAAAAAATAATGGAGGTATCTTAATGAAATTTTAACTGTAGGTTACTAGGAATGAAAGTACGGCGGGGATTGTATATGGGCGAAATTGGCCCATGGGTTCGAATTCTGGATCTTTTAATTTTTTTAAGGGCCAAGAAACATATAAAAAAATAAGGATAACTCAACAACTAATGGCGTTACAATCATGGATTTTGTGATTTAGGTTACGGGTAATGAGACTCTGGCGGAGACTGCGAACGAAAGAGTTCGGACAATGGGTTCGGAACCTAGAACTTTTTAATCGAATTTAGGCCAAACGAGCATAATTCCGAAACCAATGAAGAAGAACCTCCAAATTTGGTATCAGGGTGTACCTTCCTTAGTGCCTTTGAAATTTGAGTCCCATTGGAGTTGTGGATCGGGGACCAGCCACACATTTCCGAAGACCTTAAAGCATATCTTTAAAATTAATAAAGATAGCAACTTGAAAAAATGTAGAACCTTCAAATTTGGCACAACGCTTCAAATTTTTTTCTTTACTATCTCTTGCGTGTCCTCCTTATTTGGTATCAATTGGAGTGGTAATTTAGTGCCCCTTCTTAGACCTCCCAAGTTTTAAAAGCTTATAATCGAAATTACTAAAAATAGTAACTTAAAATTAAGATAGAACGTTGAAATTGTGTACAAGGGTTAACTAGTATTTAAAGTGCAGCGCGGACTTCATAAGGGCGAAATCAACCCAAGGGTTCGGATTCTGGACCTTTTAATCGGTTTCAGGGCTAACGAACATATATAAAAAATCACGATAACTCAACAACTAATGACGCTATCTTCATGTAATTTGTGCTGCAGGTTATTGGTAATGAAACTACTGCGGCGATTGCGTACGTTTAGGATTGGACAGTGGGTTCGGAACTTAGATTTTTTTCAATCGAATTTAGGCCAAACTAGCATAATTCCGAAACCAATGCAGATAGAACCTCCAAATTTAGTATCAGGGTGCCGCTTTCGATTTCCTTAGTCCCCTTGAAATTTGAGCCCAATTGGAGTAGTGGGTGGGGACCAGCCACTCAGTTCCGAGCATATTTTCGAAATTAATGCTTATTTTCGAAATTAATAAAGATAGTAGTTTGAAACAAATGTAGAAACTTCAAATTTGGCACATGGGTGTTCTTTACTATTTCCTGCGGGTCCCTCTAATTTTGGATCAATTGTGTAGAAGCTTATCATCGAAATTAATAAAACTAGTAACTTAAAATTAAGATAGAACGTTCCAATTGAGTACAAGGGTTAACTAGTATTGAAAGTATGACGGGAACTTCATATGGGCGAAATCGTACTATAGTTTCGGGTTCTGGAACCTTTTAAAAGTTCAACAAACATATATCTTAAAAATACCATAACTCAAAAAAAAATGCCGCTATTTTGTTGAAATTTAAACTATAGGTTATTAGTAATGAAAGTATCATGGGAATTGGTTCTGGTCGAGTTTGGTCAATGTGTTCGGATTCTAGAAGCTTTTGATCGATTTGAAGCCAAACGAGTATTGTTTCGAAGCCAAAGAATATATTTCCTATTTCCTATGTGTCCCCGAAATTTAAACTTAATTGTAGTGGTTCAGCTATGTTCAAAGGTACTTGCTGCATTTATGTAAAATTTATTTTTATATTTAAATGAATTATATGAAATGGTCGAGATTTGTAATTGCATTTTAGAAATACATTTATTGCATTTTTTGCGCTTATAAGCTTTTCTATTAGGTATATAAACTAACCATTTAAAATAATTACAATTTTGAAAAATTTGAATTATTAAATATATTATGCTTTGATTAGCTTTTTATCACAAAATTTAATAATTAAAATTTTTTCATTTTGCAATTGAATTAAAATAAATATATTTTCATTTATAACAAGTTTTTTTGTTTTTTAATATTTTTAAATAGATAAATTAGTAAGAATTTGTAATATTTTTTAATAGATTGTGTAATTAGAAAATGGTTTTAGTATTATATAGTTAATTTGGTTAGCTATGTCTTACGATCAAATTAATAACTGCTTTTATGGTGTTAAAGTGACCTATGGATATCTCATTAAATTTGAACCAAATCGGTGTAGGGCATTTCTGAGGCGGTTGCACCGACTGACTATTTCTTTACTTGTTAAGATGTATGTTGGTTAGCTCTTGAACTTTTCAAAGGTTCTAGAACCCGAAAATGTATAAGTTACTATTTTTATTAATTTCGATGATAAGTTTTTGAACCTTGGGGGGTCTAAGAGAAGTACTGAACCACCACTCTGATTGATCTAAAATTAGGAGGACGCGCAGGAAACAGTAAAGAACATACATGTGCCAAATTTGATGCTTCTACATTTTTTGAAGTTACTAAATTTATGAATTTCGAAAATTTCCTTTAAGGTCTTCGGAACTGTGTGGTTGGTCCCTGACCCACTACTCCAATTGGTCCTAAATTTCAAGGACATTAAGGAAATAGAAAAAGACACCCTGATACTAAATTTGGAGGTTCTGTCTCTATTGGTGTCGTAATTATGCTCGTTTGGCCTAAATTCGTTAAAAAATTCTAATCGCCACAGTAGTTTCATTACCAATATCCTACAGCACCAATTTAATGAAGATAGCGTCATTAGTTGCTGAGTTATCGTGATTTTTTATATATGTTCGTTGGCCCTTAGACCGATAAAAAGGTCCAGAATTCGATCCTATGGGCTGATTTTGCCCATATGCAGTACACGCTGTACTTTAAATACCAGTTTTTCCTATTTAAAATTAATATTATAGTAATTTTAAATTACTATTTATAGTAATTTCGATTGTGAGTTTTAAACCTTGGGAGGACTAAGAGGGTTACTGAACCACCACTTTAATTGATTCCAAATTAGGGGGACACGCAAGAAATAGTAAAAAACACCCTTGTGCCAAATTAGAATCTTCTATATTTTTTCTTCTATATTTACAGCCGAGTAATCAACGGCTTAGTGAATATTATGATTAAAGAAACTGAAGGTTAGTTTAAAATGAACTTGGTGAATGCCCTATACTCCTTAAAGGAGTGGAAAAGAAATAAAAAAATATTTTTTTATGATGCTATCTTTATTAATTTTAAAGATATGCTTTTAGGTCTTCGGAAATGTGTGGCTGGTCCACGGCCCACTACTGCAATGGGGCCCAAATTTCAAGGACACTAAGTAAAAAGAAAGAGAGACCCTGTTATCAAATTTGGAGGTTCTATTTTCATTGGTTTCGAAATTATGTTCGTTTGGCCTAAATTCGATCAAAAAGTTCTAAGTTCCGAACCCATGGTCCAATCTCGACCGTACACAATCTCTGCCGTAGTTCCATTATTAGTAGCGTCATTAGTTGTTGAGTTATCGTGATTTTTTATATAAGATCGTTAGCCCTTGGACCGATTAAAAATCTAGAATCCGACCCCATGCGCCAATTTCGCCCCCTATTGTAATCCCTTCTGTACTTTCAGTCCTAGTAACGTATAGTTAAAATTTCATGAAGATAGCTGCATTATTTTTTGAGTTATCGTGCCTACGGACGGACGGACGGACGGACATGGCTATATCGACTCAGGTGGTCACGCTGATCACAAATATATATACTTTTCTATATTTAGCTCGCTTCTTTTAGGTGCTTACAAAAACCAAACCAAATTCCATATACCCCTTTAGCCTTTACCTATTTTATAAGTGTAGGGTATAATTATATGAAACTTCCCCAATAAAGGGCCATTAGAACTCAAAAATTAAAACTTTCCTGTTTTTATTAATCAGTAACTTATTCACCAGTGCATATGTTTCCAAAATTATACGTTAAAATTGAAGCTCCAACATTTATTTTTCACTAGTTAATAAATTTTGTAATTTTGTTGAGTGCATTGGGATTATGTTCTAAGTATTGATTTCACTATTAATTATAATTAACAAGTGATGAAAAAAAACCAAGGGTTTTTAAAAAAGCACATTTTCAAAATTATATTGTGTTACATAATTAGTTTAACTTTGAAAATATTTACTTGGAAATAGTTACTGCTTACTTATAGAATTTACTGTTAACAGTAAATTTTTTATTTAAAAGTTGTTATAGCTTTTCAATGGGGAAGGTTTTCAAATTTCTCAAGAATCTAGCTTCATCTCCCTCCCCGCCCCTCCATTTTATAGGTTCTAGGAATTAAATTTCTAAAATTAGGTTCTAGGAATTCCACAAAAATTTGGAACTTTGCTTAGAATTATACTATCTAAGCAAAAATGGATAAAACTGAGAGACACTTTCTTCAATTTAAGGAATAGCCTTTAACGTATGTTAAAATATAATGTTGGACCTTTAATTTTTGTATATTAATAAAAAAACAGTTGGAGAGGTATTCAAGTTATAGGTGCTTAAAAATATAAAAATTTAAATTTTCGAGCCCTTATAGGGGCTTGACAAAAAAATTTTGTTAACAGACTCCTACTAATTTCTGAGTACCTAACTTCTCCCAAAATTTGAAGAACCTATTTTAAACCGTTTAGGAGATATGTGGGACCAAAAATTTTGCAAAAATTAAGTTTTATATAATGGTAAATTTTAGTACCGTATGGCAACCCTATACATTTGAGAGACATAGTTTTGTAAAGCTTATAAAAGCAGCTCTCTTCTACCGTTTTTGATTGGAAATATATCTAACAGAACCCTTGTTATAGCAATTTAACTATCGGGCTTTTTCCAACTTTCAGGGGCTGTACCCCGTTACGGTGGGACTACAGAAAAAAATTCTTTTACGAAATTATTGTTTTTTGCAAAAACTTCCAAGGGTTAAAATTTCTTTACTCTATTTCAAACGTGTAAAAATTTTTCTAAACATACGGACGGACCGACAGAGTAAAGCTATATTGGCATATTTTTACAAAATTTTTTGAAAATGTGCTAAAAATTAACTGACAAAATAACTAAATTATAATATTATTAATTACTTTTACATAAAATTTTAGAGAAGTTAGATCCTCCGAAATTAGTATGAGTTAGTTAACAAAATTTTTTTTTCAAGCCCCCTGTGTAGGACCTATAAGCTTTCGAAAATTGAAATTTTGCTATTTTTAAACAGCTTTAACTTTAATACCTTTTCAAATTTTTTTTAGTAATATAGAAAATTTAAAGCTCTTTAATTATATGTGTCAAAGGTTCTTATTAATTTTGAATGGTGCTGCTTTTATGGGCTTCACAAAAATTCAAGGCTAAAAGTTATAGGGCTGCCATGCGGTACCCAAATTTTACCATTATGCAAAACTCAATTTTTGCGAAATTTTTGGCCCCCCATATCTTCTAAACGGTTCAAGCTAGGGTCTTGCAATTTTGGGAGAAGTTATACCTTCAGAAATTAGTAGAAGTCGGTTAACAAAATTTTTTTGTCACGTCCCCTGTTTAGAAGCTATAAGGGCTCGCTATTTTTAAACACCTGTAACTTGAATAAACTCCGCCGTAGCCGGTCCCAAGCCCAGTTGAGAAAGAAGGAGGGAAGAGTAGTTGCAACCTGAATGGCCACATACATCGGCGTCTCAGGCAGTAGGAAAACGCTATATAATGCAGTTGAACTCGTAACATAGTTATGAGAACTTCAACGCATTATATGGCAAATTCTGAAGCAACTCTTCAAACCCAACGGCCCTCCAAAGATAGGGGTTTGGCATACGGTTAACAGCCCTATCCAGTAAAAAATTATTGTTACGAAACCTAAATCAAAGCCTCGGATACAAATGGAAACACGGCACATACCCAAGCAACAGAAACAGGAGGCCAAGGGTCGACAACGGACTGTATCGCCATAGACGAAGAAGAGTAACTTGAATACCTGATCAAATTTTTCTTACAAATATATATAAGGTTAAACAGTAACTTATTCACCAGTGTATGTTTTTCCAAAATTAACAGGTTTTTTTGCGTGCATTGGGATTATATTCTAAGTATTGATTTCACTATTATTCATAATTAATAAATTGATGAAATATCTAAATTATAATATCATTTATTTTTATAAAAAACCCTACATAATTTTGAAAATGAACTTTTTAAAAATCCTTAGTTTTTTTCATCACTTGTTTCCAAATCTAACCCGGATATCTTTAAAATCAATAAAGACAGAAACTTTGTATTTGATACACGAGTGCTTTATTTTGTTTCCATTATGTTCCTAACATAATGGATTAATTGGGGTTTTGGTTCAGGTGCCTCCCACATCTTACCAAGATCTAGCAAGTATATTTTCGAAATTAATAACGCGAGGAACCTGAAATTTGGATTACGATTGTTCTTTCCTATTTAATATTTTTATATTTTTAAAAGGCTAAGAAGGTAATTAAATTTTAGTATAAACAGATATTGTTTGTTATATTTTATAAATAAACAGATGATGAAAAAAGCAAGGCTTTTAAAAAAGCACATTCATAAAAATTATATAGTGTTTCATACTGAGTATGTTATCGGAATATAATGTTGAAACTTCAATGTTAGCGTTTAATTTAGGAAATATATTCACGAGTGTATTTATAAAAACAGTAAATTTTTAATTTTTAAGTCCTAAAAGCTCTTCTGTTAAGTTTCTCAAGTATCTTATCCTCAATTAAATAGTAAATTCCATTAAAATTTGAAATTTTACTTAGAATTTTACTATTTAAGCAAAAATTGTTAAAGCTGCTCTCTCAAAAACCGCTTTTAAATTTAAGAAAAACTTTTAACATATGTTAAAATATAATGTTGAAACTTTAAATTTTGTATATTAATAAAAAACGAGGAAGATTATAGTTGGCCTTGTCAACTTTTAGATACCCGTGCATACCCACTATGGTGTATAAAATAAACCGGAAAAAAAAAAAAAAAAATATTAAAAAAAAAACAGAAAAAAACCATAAAAAAAACACAAACACAAAAAAAATTTTAATTCATTATCCCATAATTTTAGCTTGAAAAAAAAAAAAAAAATTTAATTTATTATCTGATAAGTTTTGCTTAAACAAAAAAAAAACCCAAAAAAAACAAGTAGAGAAACAGTCAGTCGGGGCAACCGACTTAGAAATACCCTCCACCTATTTAGTTCAAATTTAATGACATATCCATAAGTCATTTTGACACCATAAAAGGTGTTACTAATTTGATCGTAAGACATAGCTAACCAAATTAATTTTATAATACTAAAAACATTTTCTAATTACACTATCTCTTAAAAAATATTACAAATTCTTACTAATTTATTTATTTAAAAATATTAAAAAACAGAAAAACTTGTTATAAATGAAAATATATTTATTCCAATTCAATTACAAAATGAAAAAATTCTAGTTATTAAATTTTGTGATAAAAAGTTAATCAAGGCATAATATATTTAATAATCCAAATTTTTCAAAATTGCAATTACTTTAAATGGCTAGTTAATATACATAATAGAAAAGCTTATACACAAAATATGCAATAAATGCATTTCTAAAATACAATTACAAATTTACACCTTTTCATACAATTCATTTAAATATAGAAATAAATTTTACATAAATGCAGCAAGTTCCTTTGAAGAAAACTGAACCACTACAATTAAGTCTAAATTTCGGGAACACATAGGAAATAGGAAATATATTCTTTAGCTTCGAAATTGTACTCGTTCGGCCTCAAATCGATCAAAAGCTTCTAGAATCCGACCTCATTGACCAAACTCGACCAGAACCAATTCCAATGGTATTTTCATTACTAGTAACCTAAAGTTTAAATTTCAACAAAAAAGCGGCATTATTTTTTGAGTTATGGTGTTTTTAAGATATATGTTTGTTAGCCCTTGAACTTTTCAAGGGTTCCAGAACCCGAAAATATGGAACGATTTCGCCCATATGCAATCCCGTCATACTTTCAATACTAGTTAACCTTTGTACACAATTGGAACGTTCTATCTTAATTTTAAGTTACTAGTTTTATTAATTTCGATGATAAACTTTTACACATTGGGGGGTCTAAGAAAGGTACAAAATTAGAGGGACACGCAGGAAATAGTAAAGAACAGCCATGTGCCAAATTTGAAGCTTCTAGTTACTATCTTTATTAATTTCGAAAATATACTTTAAGGTCCTTGGAACTGAGAGGCTGGTCCACACCCAGTACTCCAATTGAGCTCAAATTTATAGGACACTAAGGAAATCGAAAGCGACACCCTGAAACCAAATTTGGAGGTTCTATCTTCATTGGTTTCGGAATTATGCTAGTTTGGCCTAAATTCGATCAAAAAGTTCTAAGTTCCGAACCCATTGTCCAATCCTCACCGTACGCAATCGCCGCCGTAGTTTTATTACCAATAACCTACAGGACAAATTTCATGAAGATAGCCTCATTAGTTGTTGAGTTATCGTGATTATTTATATATGTTCGTTAGCCCTGAAACCGATTAAAAGGTCCAGAATCTGAACCCTTGGGCTGATTTCGCCCTTATGTAGTCCACGCTTAACTTTAAGCACTAGTTAACCCTTGTACACAATTTGAACGTTCTATCTTAATTTTAAGTTACTATTTTTAATAATTTCGATTATAAGCTTTTAAAACTTAAGAAGGTCTAAGAGGGATACTGAACCACCACTCCAATTGATCCCAAATTAGGGGGACACGCAAGGGATAGTAAGGAACACCCTTGAGCAAAATGTGAAGCTTCTACATTTTTTTAAGTTGTTATCTTTATTAATTCTAAAATTTTTTTTAATAATTTCGATTATAAGCTCTTAAAACTTAAGAGGGTCTAAGAGGGATACTGAACCACCACTCCAATTGATCCCAAATTAGGGGGACACGCAAGGGATAGTAAGGAACACCCTTGAGCAAAATTTGAAGCTTCTACATTTTTTTAAGTTGTTATCTTTATTAATTTTAAGGATATGCTTTAAGGTCTTCGGAAATGTATGGCTAGTCCCCGACCCAATATTCTAATGGGGCCCAAGTTTCAAAGACATTAAGAAAATAGGAATGGACACCCTGATACAAAATTTAGAGGTTCTATCTTCTTTGGTTTCGGAATTATGCTCGTTTGGCCTAAATTCGATCAAAAAGTTCTAGGTTCCGAACCCTTGGTCCAATTTCGAACTTACGCAATCCCCGAAGTAGTTTCATTACTAGTAACCTACAGCACAAATTTGATGAAGAAAGCGTCATTAGTTGTTGAGTTATTGTTATTTTTTATATATGATTGTTAGCCTTTCGATCGATTAAAAGGTCCAGAATCCGAACCAATGGGCCGATTTTGCCCATATGCAATCCCCGCCGTACTTTCAGTCCTAGTAACCTCCAGCTAAAATTTCATCAAGATAGCTCTATTATTTTTTGAGTTATCGTGCCTACGGGCGGATATAAGCTTTTAAAACTTGAAGGGGTTTAAGAGAAGTACTAAAGCACCACCTCAATTGATCCCAAATTATGGGGACGATCAGGAAATAGTAAATAACACCCATATGCGAAACTTGCAACTTCTACACTTGTTTCAAATTACTATCTTTATTAATTTCGAAAATATACTTTAAGGTCCTCGGAACTGAGTGGCTGGTCCCCGACCCACTACTCCAATGGGCCCAAATTTCAAAGACACTTAAGAAATAGGAAGGGACACCCTGATACCAAATTTGGAGGTTCTATCTTGATTGGTTTCGGAATTATGCTCGCTTGACCTAAATTCGAGTTTCATTACCAATAACCTACAGCACAAATTTCATGAAGGTAGCCTCATTAGTTGTTGAGTTATCGTGATTTTTTGTATATGTTCGTTAGCCCTGACACCGATTAAAAGGTCCGGAATCCGAACCGTTGGGCTGATTTCGCCCTTATATAGTCCGCGCTGTACTTATAGTACCAGTTAACCCTTGTACACAATTTGAACGGTCTATCCTAATTTTAAGTAACTATTTTTAGTAATTTCGATTATAAGCCTTTAAAACTTGGGAGGTCTGAGAGGGGTACAGAACCACCACTCCAATTGATCCCAAATTAGGGGAACACGCAAGAGATAGTAAAGAACACCCTTGTGGCAAATTGGAAGCTTCTACATTTTTTCAAGTTGTTATCTTTATTAATTTTAAAGATATGCTTTAAGGTCTTCGGATATGTGTGGCTGGTCCCCGACCCACTACTCCAATGGGACCCAAATTCACAAGACACTTAGGAAATAGGAAGGGACACCCTGGTACTAAATTTGGAGGTTCTATCTTCATTGGTTTCGGAATTATGCTCGTTTGGCCTAAATTCGATCAAAAAGTTCTAGGTTCCGAACCCATAGTCCAATCCCGACCTTACGCAATTCCCGAAGTGGTTTCATTACTGGTAACCTACAGCACAAATTTGATGAAGATAGCGTTATTAGTTATTGAGTTATCGTGATTTTTTATATTTGTTCGTTAGCCCTGAAACCGATTAAAAGGTCCAGAATCCGAACCCATGGGCCGATTTCGCCCATATGCAATCCCCGCCGTACTTTCAGTCCTAGTAACCTACAGTTAAAATTTCATCAAGATAGCTCCATTATTTTTTGAGTTATCGTGCCTACGGACGGACGGACGGACGGATGGACATGGCTATATCGACTAAGGCGGTCACGCTGATCACAGATATATATACTTTTCCATATCTAGCTCGCTTCCTTTAGGTGGTTACAAACACCATACCAAAGTTAATATACCCCTTTACCTATTCTATAGGTTTAGGGTATAATAAAAAATGCAGCTAGTCAAAAATTTTGCAAAGAAACACAAGGGCAAATAGAGAGGAGTATCGAGAAGAAAGAATCTTTGCCACAAAAACATGCCGGGCAAAGAAAAGAGAAATGTATAAAAAGAGAATTAAGCAAATCCAAATAGAAAATGATATGAATAATACAAGAAAATTATACAATAAGATTAAACAAGAGATAAATGGCTTCCAATACAGAATAACATCGTGTAAGGATAAGAATAACAAAATTAATCAGTAATTAATCAGTAATTAATTTACTACAGTACGGTGCGGATGTGTTTACTTTTTTCTTAAAATAATAAAAGATAAACAGAAAAAGCATAATCAGCAATTACGCAAAAAATAATTATTATATATATTAATTACGCGAAATGGCTTCGTGCCAAAAGTGCAAACTAAAAATTAAAGGAGAAACGGGTGTAGAATGTGCAGGTGTGTGCAAAAAATTCTATCATGAGGCGTTAAAATGTTCAGGAATGGATCAGTCTACGGTGAACTTACTATACACCAACAGGAATATTAAGTTTATTTGTGACGACTGTATTCAATATATACAAAATGTTGATTTGGTCTTACAAAACATGGACAGTGCAGTTTCAAAAAATAATGAGTACCTTAAGGAATATAAGGAAGAATTTGAACGTGCAATAAAAAAAAATGAAAATGAAGTCGTTGAATTACTTAAGGCTATTGAAACTAATTACATGAAGAGATTGGAAGAAATTAAAGCCAGTCAACAAAAAGAAATAGAGAAAATGCAAAAATTTACTGAAGTCTTCAAAATTGAAACAGAAAAAGTGAATGAATCATTTGTTAGTGCAATTAAAAAAAATGATGAGGTCTGCAAAAAAATGAATGTTACAAATAATATAAATTTGAATATGGGTCAAACAGTGTCATTTGCGGATGTAATTAAAAATACTAAAGCAAGTGTAAATTTAAAAATGAAGAAAGAGCTACCTTTAATAATAAAACCGAAGAATAAGCAGAAAACTGAAAAAACAAAAAGTGATTTAAATACAAAGGTAGATCCAAAAAATTTGAAAATAAAGAATATTGAAAACAAAAGTAATGGGATGATTTTAATAGAAACGGAAACCATCGAAGATCGTGAAAAGATCAAAAAGGAATTAGAAGAAAAAATGAAAGAGAATTATGATATCAAAATACCTGTAGTCATTAAACCTAACATAGAAATTGTGCACATAAATAATAAATTTAGTGAAAATGATATTGTGGAAAAACTTAAAAAACAAAATTCTTTTCTACAAATGAGTGAGCTTAAAGTATTAAAAATATATCCAGTGAAAAACTACAACAAAGAAATGTTTAATGCAATTATAGAAGTGGACAAGGAATCATTCCCAAAAATAATAGCTAACGAAAAATTATGTATTGGATGGGAAAGGTGCAAGGTCTTTGATGCCATAAAAGTCTCTAAATGTTATAAATGTAAAGGATTTAACCATAGGGCTGCGGAATGCACGAATAAAGAAACATGCTTGAAGTGCCACCAACAACACAAGACAAGTGAATGCCAAAAAGAGGAAATTAATAAATGCATTAATTGCTTAAAATCGAACGAAAAATTCAGTTTGGGGTTGGATGTTAATCATAAAACCTTTAGTAGATCATGCCCAGTGTATAAAAATAAATTAAGTATAAGAAAACAAAAAATCGGATACTAGCAATTAAGGAAAATAGAAGAGGAAGATAACAAATTAAATATAAATGTAAATGAAAATAAAAAAAGTGATTCTGCATGCAGAACTGATAATGTTAATGATAATATTAATAAGAATAATACTAATGTTAAACCAAGTATTAAAAATATTAGAGACACTAACACTGTTATAACTCATATAAAAAATGAAAATAATAACAATGAAAATAATAACAATAATAGTAATAATAATAATATTAACCATAACAGTGAAAAGACTAACAAAATTGATTATAATAAAGATAAAAAAAGCGTAGCTATATTCTTTCATATTTTCCAAAATTATGGTCAAATAAGAACACTATCCTTAAAAGTAATATAAAAATAAATAAAACTATTAATAATAATTCAAAAAGTAGCATTAAAAATGATAAAATTAACCAAAAAAATGATAATAATAATACAGAAAAAGTAGAAAATGAAAGTACAAGTAAGATTAAAAACGATAGAATTCATCAAACCAATGATAATGTAAAAAATAAAATTAAGAACGATAAAATTAACCCAAGCTATGATAAAAATACAGAAAAAAGAGAGAATGATAGTATTAGTAAGATAAAAAATGTTACAATTAATCAAACCAATGATAATAGTAATAATAATGTAGAAATAAAAGACTCCAAATACCCAAACTGGAATAAAGGCGAAACAATAAATCCACAGAACACAACTGAAAGAAAAATAGGTTACTCTAAATTCCAAGATGATAGCAAAAGTTTTGTTGATCCCATGTCACCCCCAATTGTAAGGCTTACAAAAAGAGCAATTGAAAATGGAGATAGTGTATATGTTCTTTCCAGATTAAGGGATTACAGAATATATAACAATGTGCGATTATATTTAGCATTTTTCCACGATCAAAATGATATTTGCTTTGATGGTATAACACAAACTAATATAAAGGTTTTAATTAATCAAGAAGGACTACCAACTGACTATCCGGAACTTCGGAGAATATATGACAGATACCACGAAAACATAGGAATCTGCAATAAAGATGTTTCGAATGATCTTGCTACATATAGACGACATGTTTATAACAAATATAGGGAAAATCTTCAAAAGACAAGAGAATCTTGGCAAAATTACCTGATCGGCAGATAATAATGGCAGAACAAGAAAATATAATGCAAATTGGTGATCTAAAGATATTGTATTTAAATATATGTAGCATTAGAAATAAAATACTGGAACTGGAAACATTAATTAATGAACATAAAGAAATAGACATAGTAATAATTACAGAGGTTTGGATTTATGATTATGAAAAAGATACATACAACATCCCCAATTATCAAGCAGTTTACAACTGTAGAAATAAAAAAAGAGGAGGTGGGACTGCCATTTTTATTAAAAATAATATCAGTTTCAATGAAATATGTAAAGATGAAAAATATAACTTTACTGTAATTGAAATCCTGAACTCAAAACCAAAATTAAAAATCGGTACATTTTATAAAGCCCCAGTGGAAAACAGCAACTTATTTATGGAGTTTCTTGAACCTAAACTGGTAGATAAGGCAAATCATATATTTTTTGCAGATACCAATCTAAATCTATTTGAGAACTCCAATGTAATTATTAAGTATAAGGATATTATAGCAACTTCTGGATATAGCATAGTTAATAAAACGGAAAGTACAAGAAATACAACTAACTCTAGCACCTTAATTGATCACATAATAACAAACATAAATGGCAATTATGATGTTAATTATATAATAGAAAATAACTGCCTATCGGACCATCAATTGGCAATAGTAACTATTAAAGCAATTAACATTGAGAAGTTACCAATGAAAAAGTACAACATAAACAAAATCGATTATAATCAAATGCGTTCCATAGTAAAATACAAAATTGAAAATAATAATATACCAGAAATCGAACCTTTAGTAAAAATTATACAAGAAGCAAAAAGATTATGTACTAAGACAATACAGATGAGAACGAGAAATAATAGCTGGATAACACCTTTTATTCATGACAAGCTGAAAATAAGAAAAGCATTATACAATCGACATAAAAATGATCCGACCAATAGTGAAAAAAAGGCAAAATATATAAAAATTAAGAAAAAAGTAGAACAATTAATAAAAGAAGAGAAAAAAAATTATATTAATAGAAATATTGAAAAAGCCGGGAGCGACTCTAGGAAATTATGGAAAATATTGAATAATTCTATAAAAAATACCAATGAAGATAAACTGAAAAATGTCAGTCATGTTATTAAAAGCAATGGTGAAAAAACTAAAAATGATGTTGAAACTGCAAATACTCTCAATAATTTTTTTACTGAAATAGGAGAACGTATTAAAAAAAACATTCTAAATACCAACGATGTTACTAGCTGCTCACAAAATCTATTTAATAGCAACTCGTTGTTTCTTATTCCAGTTATAGAACCAGAAATCCATCAAATTATTATGAATTTAAATAAAAATGCAACTCCAGGATTGGATAAAATTACAGTGAGAGATCTACAAGAGTTGGTCAATATTATTACCCCATCTTTAGTGAAACTGATAAATGAAAGTTTCACTAATGGTATATTTCCAGATTCGTTAAAAAAAGCATATTTAGTTCCTATTCACAAAAGTGGGTCAAAAGAAGACTGTGGTAACTATAGGCCAATTTCAATTCTAAATTCAATTTCGAAAATATATGAAAAAGTTATTAATTCAAGAATAAGAAGTTTCATTACTAAAACAATAGGCTTTGATGATAATCAATATGGTTTCTTAGAAAAAAGTGGTACAGAATCAGCTATCGCAGCAACCTTGGAACATATTTACGATGCGTTGGATGACGGATACTATGTTGGCGCAGTTTTTATTGACTTAACAAAAGCATTTGATATGGTAAATCATTCCAGACTTATCAGATTGCTAGACAACTTAGGAATTCGAGGTAATAGTAATCTTTTACTAAAAAGTTATTTGACAAATAGAACTCAATGTGCTAAAGTTAATGAAGTACTAAGTGATGAATTAGTAATAAAAATAGGCGTACCACAAGGTTCATTACTGGGGCCGTTATTATACCTGCTGTATATAATGGACTTACCTAAAAACAATATTAAGTCAAAGTACAACATTTATGCAGATGACACTAACCTTATAGCAAAAGCGAAAACATTAGAAGAGCTTCAAAATATACTAAATGATGACTTAAAGATATATTGCAGTTGGTTGGACCAAAGTGAATTATGTATAAATGCGAAAAAAACTAATTATATGATATTCAAAATGCAAAAGAAAACAAATGATAATATTAAGCTTAAGGTAAAGGATACTATAATAGAACAAGTTGATAATGTTAAGTACTTGGGAATGATAATTGATGAAAACTTAAGATGGGATAAACATATAAAAAGCATTAAAAAAAAAATTATTCCTATAAAAATGGCTGTCAGAAGAATGCGTAGTATTCCGAATTATGCTGCTAAACTTATATATAATGGCCATATATTATCAAGAATTAGGTATAATATAAGCAGTTGGAGTCATTGTTCATATTTTCATAAAAATCAAATGGGTGCGGTAATGAATAGAGCCCTCAAAACTTTATTTAATTTGAATATAAGAACCAGAACCAATAATTTATATAAAATAATTGATACACTGGATATTAACCAACTAATTTACTTTGAAAAATGTAAATACATGTATAATATCCTGAGCAATAATATCAAGTCAAAAGTAAAACTTCAAAATAGGGAGAATATTCATAATTATCTAACCAGAAACAGGAAAAATATCGAAATTCCTAAAGCCAAAACAACATTGAAGCTAAAAAGTCTAAAATGCAGCGCAATAAAACTTTTCAATTCGCTACCGGTAGAAATTAAAAACAGTCATAATTTAAATATATTTAAAAGTAAACTTAGAAAATTTGTAAAAAATCTTAGAAATTAATCTCTAAAATTTGAAAATTTTAAAAAAAAAAAAATAAAAAAAAAAAATCTAGAAATTAGAAAAATTGTAAAAAATCTTAAGTTATTAAATGTTAGTTATAAGCTGTAGTTTAAGAATTACTTAATTTCTTATACATAATTTTAAATATTATTGTAAAATTATCTGAAATTAAATAAAAAATTGAATAAAAAAAAAAAAAAAAAAAAAAAAAAAAAAAAATACTATCAAGTAGAGAAGAGGTCCTTGAGAGATGGTCCCAGTATTTCGAAGAAACATTAAACACTTCATTTCCAGCGAATAGTTAGGTAACTGAAAATGTTATACAAACTGTAGAACCGTTCGTGCCGTTACCAACTATAGAAGAAGTAATGGAAGCAATAGAAAAATTAAAAAACTGTAAAGCTCCAGGAGAGAATAAACTAACAGCTGAACTGTACGAAAACGGAGTTACTTGTCTATATAATAAAATACATAGTCTGATATGTAGAATATGGACAAATAACTGCATGCCTAAAAAATGGAGCATAGGTTTGATATGTTCGATTCATAAAAAGGAAGACAATCTGCAATGCGATAACTGTAGGGGCATAACCCTACTAAACTGTGCATATAAGATTTTATCAAATATCATCTGTGATAGAATAAAGCCTTATTACGAAGAAAGTGTAGGAGAATACCAGGGTGACTTCCGAAGGAAACGATCTACCATAGACCAAATTTTTATACTTAAACAGATAATGGAAAAGTGTTATGAGTACAACGTCGACCTGCATATTTTATTCATAGATTTTAAACAAGCATTTGACAGTATAAATAGAAAAAATATTCCCAAAGCACTAGCAGAAATAGGTGTACCTAAGAAATTAATAGATGTAATAAATATGACCATGAATAACTCCATAGGAAAAGTGTTAATACAAGAAAATGCATCGAAAGAATTTTAAATTACGAGTGGGGTTAGACAAGGTGATGCGTTATCCGCTATTATATTCAATATGATACTTCAAAAAGCGATTGGCAAACTAGACAGAGGAGGACATATATTTTCAAAAGCATATCAAATAATTGCATACGCGGATGATATTGCAATTGTTTCGAAAAGAACTAAAGATATGATAGATGCCTTCTTTATGGTCGAAAAAGAGTCTAGCAAGGTAGGTCTTCAAATAAACAAAACCAAAACGAAGTACATGAAGATGTCAAGAAATGAAAGAAGAAGGCAACCGCAAGATATAACGATTGATAGATATTACTTTTCAGGGAGTAAAAAGCTTTAAATACCTTGGAGTAATGGTAAAAAATGACAATAGTATAAAATATTGTATTCAAGAGCGTATTAAAGCAGGAAATAAATGTCTATTTGCATACAAAAAATTAATGCAATCACGTCTCTTGACAAGGGAAACTCAATAAATTATTAATTTATAAAACAATAATACGCCCTGTGGTAACATCACAACGCCCAAGGTGGGCAGGGCACACAGAGAGAATGCAGGAAAATCGAATGCCATATAAGATATTACATCTAAAATTTATATTAAATCGAGCTAGAGGAAGACCCAGAACAAAATGGGAAGACAACATTGAAAGCGATGCTTCAAAATTACAAGTGAGAAATTGGAAAACAACGGCGAAAGACCGGGAGATATGGAGACAAATAGTTATGAAGGCCAAAGCTCACACCGAGTCATAAAAGAAAAAGAAGTACTTCAAAAAATTGTCTGAAACTTGCTTTTTAATCATTGTGCACGCTCCCGTGCAACGCCGGTTAAATCTGCTAGTATTTTATAAATTAAAAACTAAATATTTTTTTAATAAATGACGAAATTTTTTTTCTTTGTAATTTTTATTATATCATATTAAATAACTATATTTAATTGAATTATCACCATAGGTAATATATAATTAAGAAATTGTGTATTATACTTAAGTTGTAAAATTAATTTTTATATTTAAATGAATTATATGAAAAGTTCTAAATATGTCATTGTATTTTAGAAATAAATTTATTGAATATTTTGATTATTAAATTTTGTAATTAAAAGCTAATGAAAACATTAAAGGTTTTAATTAACATAAAAAACCATCAAACTATATAAACTTTTATTTATATATTATGACAAATTAATATTTCTTTAGAATAACTTTGAGTTTTATTATATAAAACATTTAAAAATAAGTAAATCAAGATGATGAATTTAAAAATTATTTAAAATTGGAATAATTAAGTAAGGGCACTAAATACTGAAAAGAAGTAATTGCTGCAAGTGTGTAAAATATTATTGAATTGGATAAAAAATTTTAAATATGTTATTTTGTAATTGCGTTTTACGAAACATTTATTTCAAGTTTATTTGTTGTTTAATATTTTTAAATAGATAAACTAGTAAAACTTTTTAATATTTTTGAATTGATAAAATAATTAGAAAATGTTTTTAATATTATAAAGTTAATTTCGTTAGCTATGTCTTACGATGAAACTAATAAAAGCTTTTATGGTTTTAAAATGACTTATGGACTTCCCATTAAATTTGAACCAAATAGGTGTAGGGTATTTTTAAGTCGACTGACTGTTTCTTTACTTGTTATTAATTTCGATGGTAAGCTTTAAGATTTTTGAAAATGTTAGGATGGTCCCCGAACCAATACTCCAATTGGTCTAACATTTTAACAACACTAATGAAATAGGAATAGGCACACTAACACCAAATGTGGAGATTTTATCTTCTTTTGTTTCGGAATAATGCTCGTTTGGCCTATTTTCGATCAAAAAGTTCATAGTCCGAACTCGACCATTCACAATCCCTGCCGTAGTTTCATGACTAGTAACCTACAGCACCAATTTCATGAAGGTAGCGTTGTTAGTTGTGGGGTTATTGTGATTTTTTACATATGTTAGTTAGCCCTTAGATCGATAAAAAGGTCCAGAATCCAAACCCATGGGGCGTTTTTGCTCATATACAATCCCTGTCGTATTTTAAGTACCACAGTTAAAATTTTGTCAAGAGAGCTACATTAGTTTTTGAGTTATCGTGCTTACGAACGGACGGACGGACATGGCTATCTCGACTTAGGAGGTTACGCTGATCAGAAAGATGTATACTTTTCCATATCTAGCTCGCTTCCTTTAGGTGGTGAGAAGCACCATACCAAAGTTTATGTACCCTTTTCCTATTTCATAGGTGACAACTGAATTTATTTTTTTTATTATACCCTACACCTATAGAATAGGTAAAGGGGTATATTAACTTTGGTATGGTGTTTGTAACCACCTAAAGGAAGCGAGCTAGATATGGAAAAGTATATATATTTGTGACCAGCGTGACCGCCTGAGTCGATATAGCCATGTCCGTCCGTCCGTCAGCTATCTTGATGAAATTTTAACTGTAGGTTACTAGGACTGAAAGTACGGCGGGGATTACATATGGGCGAAATCGGCCCATGGCTTCGGATTCTGGACCTTTTAATCGATCGAAGGGCTAACGAACATATATAAAAAATCGCGATAACTTAACAACTAATGACGCTATCTTCATGAAATTTGTGCTGTAGGTTATTGGTAATGAAACTACGGCGGTGATTACGTACGGTGAGGATTGGACAATGGGTTGGGAACTTAGAACTTTTAGATCGAATTTAGGCCAAACGAGCATAATTCCGAAACCAATGAAGACAGAACCTCCAAATTTGGTATCAGGGTGTCCCTTCCTATTTCCTAAATGTCTTTGAAATTTGGGCCCCATTGTGGTAGTGGGTCGGGGACCAGCCATGCATTTCCGAAGACCTTAAAACATATCTTTTAAATTAATAAAGATAACAACTTAAAAAAATGTGGAAGCTTGAAATTTGGCACAAGGGTGGTCTTTACTATCCCTTGCGTGTCCCCCTAATTTGGGATCAATTGGAGTGGTGGTTCAGTATCCCTCTTAGACCTCTTAAGTTTTAAAAGTTTATAATCGAAATTATTAAAAATAGTAACTTAAAATTAAGATAGAACGTTCAAATTGTGTACAAGGGTTAACTAGTGCTTAAAGTACAGCGCGGACTGCATAAAGGCGAAATCAGCCCAAGGGCTCGGATTCTGGAACCTTTGAAAAGTTCAAGGGCTAACAAACATATATCTTAAAAATGGCATAACTCAAAAAATGATGCCGCTATTTTGAAGAAATTTAAACTGTAGGTTACTAGTAATGAAAGTATCATGAGAATAGGTTCTGCTCGAGTTTAGTCAATGAGTTCGGATTATAGAAGCTTTTGATTCGTTTGAAAAATTTGAATTATTAAATATATTATGCTTTGATTAGCTTTCTATCACAAAATTTAATAATTCAAATTTTTTTAACTTTTGTAATTGATTGAAATAAATATATTTTCATTTATTTCAAGTTTTTTTGTTTATTAATATTTTTAAATTGATATATTAGTAAGAATTTGTATTATTTTTAAATAGATAAAGTAGTTAGAAAATGTTGTTTAGTACTATAAAGTTAATTTGGTTAGCCATGTCTTAAGATCAAACCAATAAAAGTTTTTATGCTTTTAAAATGACTTAGTAACTTCCTTTTAAATTTGAACCAAATAGGTGTAGGGTATTTCTAAGTCGGTTGCACCGACTGACTGTTTCTTTACTTGTTTTTTATTATTCGATATATTTTATTGAATTATTACCATAGGTAGAAATTGTGTACGATACTTTGGAAATTTTTATAAGTTGTGTTCAAAGGTACTTGCATGTTTCTAAAATTAATTTTTATATTTAAATTACCTATATGAAAATTTCCAAATTTCAATACAATATTTGAAAAATAAATACAATTTTTCAATATTTTGAATTAAAAAGCTTTTTTAATAGGTACATATACTAAGAATTTAAATTAATTTCAATTTTTAAAAATTTGAATCATTAAATTTTGTGATTAAAAGCTAATCAAAGCATTAATATTTTAAGTTTACACTAAAAACAGTCAAATTATTTAAATCTATATAATATATATTATCGCAAATTAATATATCTTTCGAATAACTTTAAGGGTAAAGAAATTTAGTGGCACAGATAAAAATATAACTTATTTATAGCAGCAGTGCTGAAAATTCGTTATCATAAATAAAAAAGAAGAGAATTAACCAATTCCAATAATTCAATCTGAAAAAATTCTTTTTAATACCTGTAATCTGGTTCACGTCGTATTTCAATTTCTATTTAGACGCGTTTTGATTATATGTAATAATTATCATGAGCATCGAAATTATATCACCCACACTAAAATACATTTGTATTTATATATAGTTAATTTAAAAAAGAAAAATTTTTATGTTTAAAAATAAAATTTATAAATTACCAAACTTTAAAAATAAATAAAATATATAATTATATTAACATAAAGATAAATAAATAAACAATATACAATTAACTCCATTTTACAACATATGTACTTTTAACAAAATTAATAAATGAACATATGACTTTATTTTTTGACAATAATTGAATTCTTCTAAATATTATAAAATATAATGGTCAATCTAAATGTAAATATTATAATTATAAACATATCAAAATAAATAAAATAAACATATTTAGAAAAAAAATTACAAAAACAAAAAATAATAAAAATAAAAACTTTTTAAACGATTTAAACCACCGTAATAAATATTATAGTGTATAAATATTTTATTTTTATATAGTAAACTAGCAGATTTACCCGGCGTTGCCCGGGAGCGTGCAATTAGCACAAAAGCAAGTTTCGGCCAATTTTTCGAAGTACTGCTTTGGTTAAAAAAAAAAGCCTCTAAAAAAATATTTGTGGAGTTCCGTTAACCTGTTGCGGCCCAACAGCTTTTTATAGGTTTTTTTCGTTACTTTGCCATAAATTAAAAATGGTTTAACCGATTGACTTAAAATTTTGTATATCTGTTCCTCTTTCGGAATGGAGTTCACTATATTAACAGACTTGCAATTTGTTACCCTTTCAATTTGTTACCGACAATTTTTTCAAAAAAAATTTGGGAAGGATATTACGTCCAATTTTGCGAAATATTGCTTGGTCAAAGTTTCAAAAACATGTTTGTTGAGTTGCGTTAGCCCATTGTGGCACAGCAGCTTTTTACAGATTTTTTCATTACTTTACTCCTAAGCAGAAACGATTTGACTACTTGAATGTAAATTTTGTATAAGTACATGTGTATACTTATCATTCCTACAATTATTCAAAAAAAAAATTTTTGTAAGTAAATTACGTCCAATTTTTTGAAAGTAGTTAAAACTTCTTTGAATTAGGGGAATGTTTAAAAAGATGTTTTGTCGAATTCTTTTAACCGATTGCGAAACAAAAACTTTAAAAAGTAGTTTGCAAAACAGTTTGAACGATTATCTCTAATTTCTATACGTTTTTCTTCCGCTTTTTGACAATTTGGTCCTGGTTGAATTTTTATTTTTAATTTTTAATAATTATGAAAAGTTTCATGAGAAATTTGATAAATTTGTTGAAAAATGCCTAAAAAACTCGTTTTAAAAAAATTGCGTTGTTACATTTTAAAATTAGCATGTACACCATTCTTGTGCTAACTTTTTTCAATAACATTAACTTAAATTAAAACTCCATTTAGAGGTCAAAAGGGTATACTAAATTTGCCATTATGTCATTATACTATGTAAATAGCAGTTTGCTTGAATTGCCTGCGTTTGAATAAAATATAGTCGATGGTTTAGAAAAGGTTTAAAAATCTGCTTTTAAACTTATATTTTGTTTTGTACTTACCCAAAAGTTCTACTACGCTCTTCCTCGTTTGTTTATGATTTTAAGAAATGTTTTAAGAGATAAAGAGATTTTTAAGAGATTAAGAGATTTTAAGAAAACTTTTAAGAGATTTGAGAGAAATGTAGGCTTCTTTCTTGGAAAACATGTTTAAAAATACTATTTATTTAAGCATAAAATAAAACGAAATTGAATTTTTTTTGATTTTTAGATTTTATTTGAAGAAAACTGCAATTTTACACTGAAATCTTTTTTTAAAAAAACAACAACTGCAAAGTAGATAAAAAACAAGTAAATAAACAGTCAGTCGGTACAACCGACTTAGAAATACCCTACACCTATTTGGTTCAAATTTAATGGGAAGTCCATAAGTCATTTTAAAACAATAAAAGCTATTATTAGTTTGGTCGTAAAACATAGCTAACCAAATTAACTTTATAATACTAAACACATTTTCGAATTAAAAAAAAAATATAAAAAATTCTTACTGATTTATCGATTTAAAAATATTAAAAAACAAAAAAACTTGAATTAAATGAAAATATATTTATTTCAATTCAATTACAAAAGTGAAAAAATTTGGATTATTAAATTTTTGATAAAAAGCTAATATATTTAATAATAAAAATTTTTCAAAATTGCAATTATTTTAAATTTCTAGTTTCTGTACCTATCGAAAAGCTTATAAACGCAAAATATGCAATAAATATATTTCTAAAATATAATTAGAAATTTAGAACTTTTCATATACCTAATTCATTTAAATATAACAATAAATTTTACATAAATGCAGCAAGTACCTTTGAATATAGCTTCAGTATTGTACACAATGTTTTAATTATATATCACCTATGGTAATAATTCAATAAAATATATGATATAATAAAAATTAAAAAAAGGAATTTAATCGTTTATTAAAAAAATATTTTGTTTTTAATTTATAAAATATTATACAAAATATGTAAAATTCTTAGCCTTTTAAAAATTTAAAAGTGTTAAATAAACCGAAAATAGAAAAGAACCCTCGTGTATCAAATTTAAAGTTTTTAATTTCTTAGGAGCCACCTGAACCACGACAACAATTAAGTCTAAATTTCAGGGACACATAAGAAATAGGAAATATATTCTATGACTTCGAAATTATACTCGTTTAGCCTCAGATCGAACAAAAACTCATTGTCCGAACTCGACCAGAACCAATTCCCATGGTACTTTTATTATTAGGGTACGATTTCGCACATATGCAGTCCCCGTCATACTTTCAATACTAGTTAACCTTTCTACACAATTGGAACGTTCTATCTTAGTTTTTAGTTACTATTTTTATTCATTTCGATGATAAGCTTTTAAACCTTGGGGGGTCTAAGAGGGGTACTTAACCACAAGAAAGCGTCATTAGTTGTTGAGTTATCGTAATTTTGTATATATGTTCGTTAGCCCTTAGACCGATTAAAAGGTCCAGAATCCGAACCCTCGGGGTGATTTCGCCCACATGCAGTCCGCGCTGTACTTTAAATACCAGTTAACCCTTGTACACAAGTGGAACGTTATATATTAATTTTAAGTTACTATTTTTCTAACAGGGGAACTGAACCACCACTCCAATCGAGCCCAAATTAGGGGGGCATACAAGAAATAGTAAAGAACACCCTTGTACCAAATTTGAAGCTTCTACAATTTTTCAAGCTGCTATCTTTATTAATTTTAAAGATATGCTTCAAGGTCTTCAGAAATGTGTGGCTGGTTTCTGACCCACTACTGCAATGGGGCCAAAATTTCATCAAAGAAAGGCTCAAACAAATATTGAAGGAGTTCCGTTAACCCATTGTGGGCCAACAGATTTTTATAGGTTTTTTGGTTGCTTTACTCTAGAAATTATTTAACCGATTAACTTCAAATTTTGTTCACCCTCTATTAACAGACTTGGAACTTGTTAACCCATGCCGAACCGTTCTTTTAACCGATTGCGAAACAAAAACTTTAAAAACAGTTTGAAAAACAGCTTGCAAACCAGAACGATTATCTTTAATTTTTTTATACATAGTGCTTCTTGACAATTTGGCGCCCCTTGACGATAGAGTTGAGAATGGTAGGTTTCCGGCGAATAATGTTAACTGAATTAAAATGATTATAGGTCAAAAGGGTATACTACATTTGCCATTATTTTATTATACTACGTCAATAGTAGTTTTCTTTAATTGCCAACGTTTGAATAAAATATAGTCGATGGTTTAGAAAAGGTTTAAAAGTCTGCTTTTTAACTTATATTTTGTTTGTACTTATCTGAAAGTTCTGCTACGCTCTTTCTCGTTTTTATATGATTTTATGAGAGAAATGTAGGATTCTTTTTTGGAAAAACTGTTTTAAAATATGTACTATGTATTGAAGCATTATTATTACGAAATTGAATTTTTTTGATTTTTAAATTTCACTTGAAGACAACTGCAATATCACACTGAAATCTATTTTTAAAAAACAACAACTGCAAAGTGGATAAAAAACAAAGACTTACAAAAAATGTACAGAAGGAAATTGTTATGTTATTTAAATTTAAGGATATTATTAGCTTCATTTTTATTATTATTATTATTATCTCATTTGGCTTTTGCACTATTTGAGACTATTTAAGGTGATCAAAAAAATTAGTCTTATTAATTAAGTGAGCTTTGGAATAAAGATTAACTTGCGTTAATTCAAAAAATTTGAAAATTTAATCGAATCTTTGTGCAAAACGCGAAAACAGGTCAAAACCAAATTAACCCTGTGGGTTTTTATAATTAAAATGCTGATACAAAATTTTCAATAAAATTCTTTTAATCGTTTAAGCAAATAAAATTTATAGAAAACATCATGGCGTTATTACTAAAACAGGTTAATCGAAACTAACTAAAGCATTTTGCAGCCTCTCTTTTGGACTGCAAAATCAAGCTGTAAAAATGGACACAAGTCGGAAACACAATTTTTTTTTGGAAACACGCCAGACCGAAATAGGTTAATTTATTCCAACCGAATTTATACAACTAATTACGGTTGCTAACAGGAACATTTATGCACAATTTCAAGTCAATCGGTCAAACCGTTTTGACTCGACATCAAAAACATTGAGAAAGTTTTATTACGCCCTCGTGTCCAAACGGATTAACCGAATTCAACATAAATTTGTGACAAACGCGTTAACCGAAATCTCTTTTCGACTGCAAAGTCACCCTGTAAAATTGGACACAAATCGGAAACACAAAATTTTTTGGGAGCCCGCCAGGCCAACAACTAGTTCCGGTTGCTAAGACTAACAAAATGCCAACTCAATGGGTCAAACCGATTTGACTCTACATCAAAAACATTGAAAAAGCTTCATTGCGCCATCGTGCTCAAACGGGTTAACCGGATTCAATAAAAATTTGTGTCAGCCTCTCTTTTCGACTGCTAAACCACCCTGTAAAATTGGAAACAAATCGGACACAAAATTTTTTGGAAGCCCGCCAGGCCGAAATGGGTAAATTTATCCCAACCAAATTTATACAACTAATTCCGGTTGCTAACAGGAACATTTATGCACAATTTCAAGTCAATCGGTCAAACCGTTTTGACTCGACATCAAAAACATTGAGAAAGTTTTATTACGCCCTCGTGTCCAAACGGATTAATCGAACTCAACATAAATTTGTGACAAACGCGTTAACCGAAATCTCTTTTGGCCTGCAAAGTCACCCTGTAAAATTGGACACAAATCGGAAACACAACATTTTTTGAGAGCCCGCCAGGCCAACAACTAGTTCCGGTTGCTAAGACTAAAAAATGCCAACTCAATGGGTCAAACCGATTTAACTCTATATCAAAGAAATTCATTGCGCCATCGTGCTCAAACGGGTTAACCCGATTCAATAAAAATTTGTGTCAGCCTCTCTTTTCGACTGCGAAACCACCCTGTAAAATTGGAAATAAATCGGACACACAAAATTTTTTGGAAGCCCGCCAGGCCGAAATGGGTAAATTTATCCTAACCAAATTTATACAACTAATTCCGGTTGCTAAGAGGAACATTTTTACAAAATTTCAAGCCAATCGGTTAAACCGTTTTGACTCGACATTAAAAACATTGAAAAAGCTTCGTTGCTCCCTCGTGCCCCAACGTGTTAACTGAACTCAACAAAAATTTGTGTCAGCCTGTGTTTTCGACTGCAAAATCACCTTGTAAAATTGGACACAAATCGGAAATACAAAATTTTTTGGAATTCCGCCAGGCCGAAATGGATTAATTTATTTCAACCAAATTTATACAACTAATTCCGGTTGCTAATGGGAAGGTTTTTGCAAAATATCAAGTCAATCGGTTAAACAGTTTTGCCTCGACATCCAAAAAACGAAAAAGCTTAAAACGGCTCTGGAGCCGCAACCTGTTGACTTATAAAAATGTGACATAGCCTATGTCACCCCCGGGCCCTCAGAATTATTCCTCTAAAATTTTGTGAAAAGCGGACCAGTGGTTTTAACGTGAATCCTGGACAAACAAACAAACAAATTTTCTCCTTTATATATTAGACTATCAAATTTACCCGGCGTTGCCCGGGAACGTGCAAATTGTAAAAAAGCAAGTTTCAGCCAATTTTTTGAAGTACTTCTTTGGTTAAAAAGTAAGCCTCAAAAAAATATTTGTAGAGTTCCGTTAACCCATTGTAGCTCTATAGTTTTTATGGGTTTTTTCGTTACTTTGCAATAAATTAGAAATGGTTTAACCGATTGACTTCAAATTTTGTATATGTGTTCCTCTTTCAAAATGGAGTTCACTCTATTAGCAGACTTGGAATTTGCTAACCCATACTGTTCCGACGATTGTTCAAAAGAAAATTTGTAAGTAAATTACGTCTAATTTTTCAAAGTAATTAAAACTTCTTTGAATTAGGGGAATGTTTAAAAAAATTTTTCGAGTCGAGTCGAGTTCTTTTAATCGATTGCGAAACAAAAACTTTTGCAAAACAGTTTGAACGATTATCTCTAAGTTTTCTGTACGTGGTGCTTCTTGAAAATTTTGTGCTCCTTGACGATAGAGTTGAGGATGGTGGGTTTCGAGCGAATAATGTTAACTGAATTAAAATTTTTTTTTTATTATTATGTAATAATTATGAAAAGTTTCAAGTGAAATTTGATAAATTTGTTAAAAGATTGCAAGAATAATTCTATAAAAAGCGTTTTAAAAAAATTTCTTTATTACATTTCCGTTTGACTATAGGTCAAAAGGTTATACAAAATTTGCCATTATGTCATTATACTATGTCAATAGTAGTTTTCTTGAATTGCCAATGTCTGAATAAAATATAGTCGATGGTTTATAAAACGTTTAAAATCTGCTTTTCAACTTATATTTTGTTTTGTACTTCCATGAAAGTTCTACTACGCTTTTTCCCTTTTTTTTATGATATTAAGAGAGAAATGTAGGCTTCCTTTTTGATAAAACTGTTTTAAATTACCTTGAATTTAAGCATAATTTTAGTGTAAAATTTAAACTGCAATTTTACACTGAAATCTATTTTTAAAAAAAAACAACTGCGAAGTAGATAAAAAACAAAGACTTACGAAAAAATGTGGAGAAGGAAAATGTTACGTTATTTAAATTTAAGGATATTATTATTCGGATTCTTTATTAGCTTAATTTTTATTATTATCAATGTTATCTCATTTAGCTTTTGCATAATTTGAGACTATTTAAGGAGAGAAAAAAATTAGTCATATTAATTTAGTAAGCTTTTGGAATAAAGTTTATCTTGCGTTAATACCAAAAATTTAAAAATTTCATTGAATCCTTGTCCAAAACGCGTAAACAGGTCAAAACCAAATTATCCCTATGGGGTTTTACAATTAAAATGCTGGTACAAAATTTTCAATAAAATTCTTTTAATCGTTAAAGCAAATAAAATATTTAGAAAAATTCATGGTGTCGTTGTGGTTAATCGAACTTAACTAAAACTTTTTGAAGCCTCTCTTTTCGACTTTAAAATCAAAATCTGAAATTGGATACAAATCGGAAACACAAAATTTTTTGGAATCCCGCCAGGCCGAAATGGGTTAATTCATTCCAACCAAATTTATACAGCTAATTTCGGTTGCTAAGAGGAACATTTGTGAAAAATTTCAAATCAATCGGTCGAACCGTTTTGACTCGACATCAAAAACATTGAAAAAGCTTCATTGCACCCCCGTGCCCAAACGAGTTAACCGAACTCAACAAAAATTTGTGGCAGACTGTCTTTTCGACTGCGAAAATAGCCTGTAAAATTGGGCACAAATCGGAAACACAAAATTTTTTGGAAAACCGCTAGGCCGAAAAGGATTCATTCATTGCAAACACATTTATACAACTAAATCCGGTTGCTAAGAGGACAATTTGTGCAAAATTTCAAGTCAATCGGTCAAACCGTTTTGACTCAACATTAAAAATATTGAAAAAGCTTCATTGGGCCCTCGTGCCCAAACGCGTTAACCGAACTCAACAAAAATTTGTGTCGGCCTCTCTTTTCGACTGCGGAATCACCTTGTAAAATTTGACACAAATCGGAAACAGAAAATTTTTTGGAAGCCCGCCAGGCCGAAATGGGTCAATTTATTTCAACCAAATTTATACAACTAATTCCGGTGGCTAATAGGAACTTTTGTGCAAGGTTTTAAGTTAATCGGTCAAACCGTTTTGACTCGACATCCAAAAAACGAAAAAGATTAAAACGGCTCTGGAGCCGCAACCTGTTGACTTATAAAAATGTGACATAACCTATATCACCCCCCCGGGCTCTCAGAATTATTCCTTTAAAATTTTGTGACAATCGGACCAGTGGTATTCACGTGAATTCAGGACAAGCAAACAAACAAACATATTTTCTCTTTTATAAATTAGATTAGAAATTAATATTTCTTTCGAATAACTTTGTGTTTTAATGAAAATTTGTGTCACAGATAACAGGAGAGATATAATTGTAATACTTTATTATAACAGAAGTGCTCAAAATTTCTTTTCGTAAATATAAAAATTAACCAATTCTAATCCCAATTTTTCAATCTGAAATTAATCTTTTCCATACCTGTAACCTGGATCAGGAATCTAAATAAGATTTCTATGAATCCATAAATTACAATTAGAATTAAACTAATAAAAATTTAATTAAGATAAACATTAAAAAATAAGTAAATTAAGAGTATAAATTTAAAAAGTATTTAAAATTCAAATAATTTATCAAATGTACCAAATCATTCAATAGTAAATGCAGTACAGCAAAAATTAATAATCCTGAAAAGAAGTGAATTGTATAAAGAGTTTTAAATCTGTAATTTTGTAATTGCATATTATTAATACATTTATTTTATGCTATTTTGTTTTTTTTAAATTTTTAAAGATAAATCAGTAAGATATTTTAATATTTTTAAAAAGATAAATTAATTAGAAAAAGTTTCTTGAATTATAAAATTAATTTCATTAATTATGTCTTACAATCAAACTAGTTAAAGCTTTAATGGTTTTAAAATGACTTATGGACTTGTAACTCAATTTTAACCAATTTGTTGTAGCTTATTCCTAAGTCGGTTGCAAGCTAATTTCAAGCACAACAATCGCTGGTGTTGTTGACAACATTTTTGCGATAAGTTTTATTACGTATAGAAAAAAAAATATAATTTTTAGTTGAATATTGGTAAAATATAAATTACACAAAGTTAATTTTTTATGTAAATTCAAACGCAATAATAGCTCAAATTTCGAGCACAAGGGGCTAGTATTTATTTCTGTAGTAATGATAACACAGGCCAATCCGGTGGTAAACTTACCTATCAACAATATATCGATTAAATTCACCGTTAATTTTTCAGAAAGTGTGTATAGATTTAAATATTTTAAATGCCTACATCAATATTTGTTAACGTAAATCCGCATTTAATAGGTATAAATAATAATTGAAATATAGAACCTAGCATGTTCCATCCTAACAAGTTAGCCTTGCGGCCTTTGTACAACCATTTTGAATATTTTCTATGATTTATAATAAATAATATATTATAGACATGCCATGTCTATATTTATGTTTTTTCTGCACGACGCACGATGAAATAGATTATTATGTTCGTAATGACATTTAGGTTTTATGATATAATGTTCGATGATTTTACTCAATTTGCTCCAAAAAAACAGATTTTTTAACTCTAGCCCACGATGCTTCACAAAACCGCTTAGATCTCTCAGAAATAAGAAAACGAAGTCGGCGTAAATATCTCAAAACAAATGATATTAATGAATATAATAATTTACTAACATTATTTGAGAATTTTATGTACTCTGATATCTGATGTACTTTGTTATATCAGAAAAAATTTCGGAAATTCTAAATTCTAATCGTAAATGCGATGATTATCCAACATTTATGATTTTCAATTTTCTTTCTAGTGATGACCCTTCAACTATTTCGAAATATTTTGGTGACATTTTTAGCACGAATCTTCTTTTACGCCTAATGAAAATTATTTCTTCTATATGAGCACTTATCAAAAAACATTTCTTACGGATATTAATATTAATAAACGAACAGCTATCAGCTATCTAAATAGATATGAGCATTTTAAATTGAACAATAATTTTTCAGGTTCTGATGATATACCGGAAATAATTTTGAGCAAGTGTACTAACATTCATTCTAATCTTCAAAAACTCATTAAATTCCCGATATTTTTCGGAAAATATCTTATATCAGGCCTATTCATAAAAAGAATGCTAAAAACAAATTACCAACTATCAACCGATAACCAAATTATCTTTAATTCCTAAATTATTTGAATTAATTATAATGTATTCAATTTAATATCACTGTAGAAATCTTTTAATAGATAACCAACATGGATTTGTAAAACAAAAATCTACTGTGACTAACATAGTTGAAACGACATATCATCTCATTAATAACATGGAATAAGGATTTCAAACAAATTTTGTTTATATTGATTTCAATAAAGCATTTGATCTATTACCACTTAATATTATTTTACTAGCACTCGAAAAATATGGCTTTACACAATTTTCGTTAAGTGGATGCATTCTTATTTATGTGATATAGTCTTATATTTAAAAATATGATTTCAGAACCTTTCATGGCAAATTCGTGAGTTCTACCAGGTAGCCACCTTTGTGCTCTATTTTTTTATGTTATCTGCAAATTATCTCAATTAAGGACAAAAAAGTTATCTCAACTAACGAATAAGGAGTGTATTTTATTACCAACATAGCTTTAAAACTCTCTATAACAATATTATAAATAAAGCTAATTCATTATTGCAGTTTGTAAAACGTTCTGCAAAAGATTTTTTAGATTCTCATTTTCCTAAATCATTTTACGCTTGTCTTTTAAGACCGAATCTGGAATATGTTAGTCAAGTTTGGTCTCCGTTTATATGGTACATATTGATAGGATTAAGGCAATATAAAAATCTCTTTTAGGTTTTAGATTTAGCCATGGTCGAATCCCAATATCTTACCACCATATGAACAAAGGCTAAGGCTTATTGATTTGTGTACTTTTTGACGCGAGGTTTCTGATGTCATTTTGAAACCCTACAGCTATGATATAGGAAAAAGGTATATCAACTTTGGTATGGTGTTTGTAATTACTTAAAGGAAGCGAGCTTGATATGAAAAACTGTGAAAATCCATGTTCAGCGTGACCTCCTGGGTCGATATAGCGAATCCCGTCCGTCTGTCCGTAAGCACGTTAACTAAAAAACTAATGGAGCTTGATGAAAATTAAACTGTTGGTTACTAGTACTGAATGAACAACGGGGATTGCATATAGGCGAAATCAGCCCATGGATTGGGATTCTGAACCCTTTAATCGTGCTAACGAACAAATATAAAAACGAGGAAGAGTTTAACCATAATATAAACATTATGTCATCTGGTTAATTACTTTTGGAAAAATGTCAATTATACAGCTTTCTCAGGTGTAGTGTAATGCTCATATAAAAGAAGGAGTTGAATGGCAGCTACTCTAACCCTCTGCAGTAAACCAACCAAATTTGCAGTAACTTTGCCAGTGACAAAATTTCAAACACCCAGCTTCATTAGGTGTAGAGTAATGCTACTATCAAATAAGAAGTTTAATGGCAGGAACTCGAAGGCACTGCAGTAAACCAACCAAATTTTGCACAATCTTTAGCAATAAAACAAAACTATTTTTGGAAAAATCTCCGACACCAAGCTTCAATAGGTATAGAGTAATGCTCATATAAAAGGAGAAGTTTTATGGCAGCTACTCGAACCCACTCCACTACCCCAACTAAATTTTGCGGAATCTTTGGCTATAAAACTAAACAACATTCAACAAAATTCAGAGCCTTAATAAGTATAGAGTAATGCTCATATAAAAAAGAAGTTGTATGGCAGGAACTCGAACCCGTTGACCAAAATGGCTGGATTTCAATAGCGATGACGTCTAATGCATAAAAACGAATTTGTGAAAATTTCAAAATCCCAGCTACTTTATTTTTTTAAGTTGTCGTGCTGACGAACATACGGGCCGACATACACACATATCTATATCTACCCTCGCCTCTTTCTCTGCGTCACAAACGCAATGGCAAATTTAGTATGCTCTTTGGACTTATAGTCATAGAGGTATAATCACGATAACTTAACAACCAATGATGTTATCTTCATGGAATTTGTGCTGCAGATTACTAGTAATAAAAATACGGCGAGAATTGCATACGGTCGAGATCGGACCATGGGTTTGGATCCTAGAACTTTTTGATCAAATTTACGCTAAACAAGCATAATTCCGAATCCAATGAAGATAGAACCTCCAAACTTGGTATCGTAATGTCCTTTCCTATTTCCTTAGTGCCCTTGAAATTGGGGACCAAATAGAATTGTGTGTCGAGGACCATCCATACAGTTCCGAAGACCTTAAAGTATATCTTTGAAATTTATAAAGATAGTAACTTGAAACAAATGTATAAGTCTCAACTTTGGCACTAGAGTATTCTTTACTATTTCCTCCATGTCCCCCTAATTTGAGATCAATTGGACTGGTGGCTCAGGTAATAGTAACTTAAAATTATGGTAGAACTTCCAATTGTGCACAAAGGTTAGCTAGTATTGAAAGTATGGTGGTGACTGCATTTCGGCGAAACTGTACCACGGTTTTGGGGTTCTGAAACCTTGAAAAGTTCAAGGGCTAACGAACATAACGATAACTCAAACACCAATGACGCTTTTGATAAAATTGAAACTTTAGGTTACTAGTAATGAAAGAACCGCGGAGATTGCTTATTGCCGAGATCGCACTTTGGTTCGGATTCTAGAAGCATTTGATCTAATTGAGGTCAATCGAGCTTAATTTCGACACCATAGAAGATAGAACCTTAAAATTTCGGACACAGGTGTTTTTCTTATTTGCTTTGAGTCCGCGACTCTTTGTATCAATTGGAACAGGGGTTTACGCACCACCCCCACTACTACCAAGACCTTATATCTTGACTGTACTGTATATATTAAAAATATTATCATCAAAATAAATTTTAAATATTATCGAATAGCAATTTATTAGCAATTGTAATTTATTATTTTTTATAAATTTGTATTGAATTTGGAAAAATCCAAATAGTATATACAGGGTGTCCCGGGAATAACGTGCCATAAAACAGCAGATGATAGGGGAGTTCAAAACGACCAAAAAATTGTATGGGAAGGGGGGTCTATCTCCAACTTTAAAAAAATCTTAAACTTTAATTTCTTCAACAATAAAATCTTTTGAAGAAATTTATTTAAAGGAAAAAAGTATTTTATTGAAAATTTATTTGGTTATAACTTTTATGATTTTTGAGATAAGAATAAAATTTGAGTTTCAAAATGTTCGTAGAGAAACAAATATTTTTTTGAGAAAAAAAAAATGGTATGGTAATTGCTCAATTTTTTGAGCAATAGGGTTCAAAGCAATTTATGCCTAAAAAAATGCTCATAATTTTAAATCATTATAACTTCCAATTTCGAAGAGCAATATGCATTACTTTTTATGAATTAGAAAAAGAATTCAACAGGCTTTAATGTGCACGTTAAATTTTTTTTTTTAGCTACTAGATTTTTGCTTTTATGGGTAAAAACAAAACATCAAAAAATTTAGTGAAAAAATATAATTTTTTTTAAAAATCGGATCTTTAAGGCCTTTTAACTCCGTATGGGTTGGAGATAGACCCCCCCTTCCCATACAATTTTTTGGTCGTTTTGAACTCCCCTATCATCTGCTGTTCTATGGCACGTTATTCCCGGGACACCCTGTATATGGCTTCACTTTTAGAAATAAAAATCAGAGTTAATCCAACTCCAAAGTTAAATCATATATACAATACACAAGTGTTGGCGAGACATTGCCAATATGTAAAAAAATATTGCACATTAAAATTTTTATAAATATTCTTTACACGATAAATAATAATGGCAATACTTATATTTTAAAATTTATTTCCCCTACATGAATAAAGAAAAAAAAATTAAAACTATTCATATCGTAGAGGTACGATACGGTACGAATTGAGATCTTCGAAATGTTTATTTTTGTTTTTTTTTCTAAAACAAAATTTAGAAGAATATAGAACAGAGGAGAATAGAAATTTGTTATTGTTTTATTTGTTTGACGCCTATATTCAATATTCAATATTGTAAATGTACCTACCTGTCCATTCATAAGAAAATACAAACCGATTTTTTAGAAAAAGTGGGCAAATTGATTGGAGTACCAAAAAAAGAAACGAATTTTGTTGTTGAATTTGAATCGTGAAAGTAGTATACATTATATAAATAAAATTGACAGTGCGAATTAAAAATTAATTTGTTTTTATTTTTAACGAAAAAAACTAAACGGTTGCTTTGATCTTTTAAAATGCAAATAGAGAAAATAAATGCATATTGTATGGTGGTATCAATAGGGTTGCCACTATGAAATTTAAATATTTTCCACGTCGAAATGAAATAATATTTTTTTTATTAAATGAATGTATTTTAGGTTTGGATTATTAATAAAAATTAAGGTATTTTTGTTTTGAATTATTTTAACTATCATTTCTTTATACATTATAAGCACAAAAAGAAAAACATTTTAATACCTACATACTTTATAAAACAATAACAGATAGGTATTGCAAAAAAAAACAAAAAATATAAATTTTATGTTCCATCAATTTACAAAATACAAGAAAATATTTATTTGAACAAACTTAGTAGAAGACATGTTTTTCTTGTCACATCTGCAACATGACTTTCGCATCCGAGTTTTTCTTATTCGGAGCTGAATTTTTTTTTCGCGGACATTCCGCTTCGGGTTTCAAAAAAATTACCTAAAAAAATGGATTTAAAAAACGATTTTGGTTGCCCATTCTCATACATAATTTAATTTATTACTGAGTTTTCATAAACATAGAACCTATTTTAGCCAATATAAGATGATTAAATGTTTTAAATTGAAGTTTGTTTCTCAATTTATTATTAATTAGACTTAAATTAGAAAATATTATATCATCGGAGGTTAAGTTATAAGTCTTACCAAGTTAAAGGAAGAAAAAATTACCAAATTTGGTTAATAAATACCAAAGTGGCAACGATGGGTTCTAAAATGATTGTTTCAATTTAATGCAATATTTGTATTTAAACTAAAGTATTCAAATTTTTTTGAAAGAAATTTCTAATAAATTTACGTATGTATTTCAAAGCGAAATTTTATTAATTAATGTGTTGTATACTTATACATAAATACTTAGCTGTGGTTTTTTATAAAAAACTTAAAAAAAACAAAAAAAGTGTAAAGAAAAAATATTATTCTACAAAAATTGACATTAAAAAAAACTTTTTGGGACGAAGCTCCAATGGCTTCTGGTATATCTCTGGAAATTGTAGTTTTAGTTTTTCGTGATGTAATGAAAAATGAATTGCCGTTCAGAGGCAAATTAATATTCCTAGGAGGAGATTTTCAGCAAGTTTTGCCGGTTGTTAAAGAAGGAGATCGGGCGTCTGTTATTAATTTAAACATAAAAAAATCGCATTTATGGAAACACTTCAGTTTATTATTTTTACGACAAAATATGAGAGCCGCAAACGATCCCGAATTCAGTCAATGGCTGTTAGATATTGGTGATGGTAAAAGTTGTAATAGTTCTCATATAAAAAACACAGTATTCAATTTTCATACAATCTAAGTTTATTTTATAGGATCTTATCACCGATATGACAAATGAATATGTACGAGAAATCAACGAAAATGTTTTAAAAATACTGGTTTCAGAAGAAGTCTTATATTATGCGATAGCCTCTGTTAAAAACGATGAATATTTGGTTGAATATTTAAATTCAATAAACCCTTCAGGTTTACCTCCTTATTTCCTCAAATTCAAAAAAGAATGCATAATTATGCTGTTAAGAAACCTTGGGATCAAAAAAGGTTTATGCATTGGTACTCTGCTGGTATTACTTGATTTTACGCCAAACTGTTTAAAGGCAAAAATAATTACTCGATTCTATTCCCGAACAATACATTTTATTCCAAGAATTTCATTAGATACAGCTAATGATCCAACGTGGTTTATAAATAAGTCTTAATGCCAAACATTTGAACGAATTGGCTTACATCTACCAGAAGCCTGCTTTATACACAGTCAACTTTACACTGCCTTTTTCAGAGCTATAATAGCAACCTCATTAAAAATCACAATTCTAGAGAATGTGCGTCAAGGAAAGGGTAGAAAATGGAAATTATATAACGGATAATGTTGTGTACAAAGAATTTTTCCTTTAAATTAAAATTAAATTGCACAAATATTTACTGTGCAATTGCACAGTGCTTTCACTAGTTATATTTAATTATTTAATAAATATATTTATTCCTACAGTCTGTATGCAAGGAATAAATAAATAACATATAATAAATATATATGTAATATTGCATCTTGGAATAATCATTCTATTTACTTTTGCGTGATTATGGATAGTAATATTTTAAGGGGATAGAATGGTTCAATGAGGTGCTGTAAGTATTACGAGCGACTCTGAGAGCAGGGGTGCACAACGGGCCGCAAGGCCTAGGTGTAAGGGAGACTTGCTCTCCCCACCGTCTAAACAACAACAACAACAATATTTTAATATAAAGTAAATAGGCCATAACAGCCTGTTGACGAGCTAAGCCTTCTACCTGTTATTATAAAAGTGTTATTAAACAAGTGATCATTGCATCAGTCAATTAACTTGCCTGACCAGTGTGTGTATAGGAACGACTTATGATTTTTAAATATAACAAACAAAATTCATAAATAATATATTCGAAATTAATAGAGCAACTTGAAATAAATGTAGAAGCTTTAAATTTGTTAAGACGGTGTTTTTTCCTACATCCTCCGTGTTCACGAAATTTAGACTTAATTGTTTTGGTGGTTCAGGTGCCTCCTAACAAATCCCAAAATATAAATCATGGCTCTTCGATTAAAAAAGATAGAAACTTAAAATTTAATATCTGAGGACTCTTTCCTATTTCTGTTCTTATTTAACCCTTTTATATTTTAACAAGTTAAGAAACAGTCAGTCGTTGCAACCGACTTAGAAATACCCTACACCTATTTGGTTCAAATTTAAGGACATATCCATAAGTCATTTTAACACCATAAAAGCTGTTATTAATTTGATCGTAAGACATAGCTAACCAAATTAACTTTATAATACTTAAAACATTTTCTAATTAAACTATCTATTAAAAAATTTTACAAATTCTTACTAATTTATCTATTTAAAAATATATAAAAACAAAAAAACTTGAAATAAATGAAAATATATTTATTCCAATGCAATTACAAAATGAAAAAATTTTAATTATTAAATTTTGTGATAAAAAGATAATCAAAGCATAATATATTAATATATATATAATGATTTTAAATAAACAAACATTATTAAATTAAACATTATATCATCCGGTTAATGACTATAGAAATGAATTTGAAAAAAATATAATTCAAAAATATAAATCAAAATATATAATTATAAATTTTATCTAATAATATAAAATAATGTAATATAATTTAATAAATATTAACAAAAAATAAACTAATAAAAATAATAATTAAAATAAAAACAAAAATGGTGGTCATTTAAGAAAAAAATAAAAACAGCAATTTGATCTACTTTTCAATCATGTACTTTTAAATTTTATTTCAAATTCTGTAATATTGAACAAATAAAATAATAATATTGAATAAATAAAATATATTAGTGATATTCACAAAAAAATTAACTTAAATTATAAATAATAAATTTGAAGTGCTTCTTTGATAAAATAGATTAATCATATTATACACCATTTAACTAAATTTAATTATAATAAACAAATATTATTTATTCCACTTAAATCAAAATATATAATTATAAATTTTATCTAATAATATAAAATAATGTAATATAATTTAATAAATATAAACAAAGAATAAACTAATAAGAATAATAATTAAAATAAAAAAAAAATGGTGGTGATTTAAGAAAAAAAATAAAAACAACAATTTGATCTACTTTTCAATCATGTACTTTTAAATTTTATTTCAAATTCTGTAATATTGAACAAATAAATACTAAAACTAATAATAATATTGAACAAATAAAATATATTAGTGATATTCACAAAAAAATTAACTTAAATTATAAATAATAAATTTGAAGTGCTTCTTTAATAAAATAAATTAATCACATTATACACCATTTAACTAAATTTAATTATAATAAACAAATATTATTTATTCCACTTAAATCAAAATATATAATTATAAATTTTATCTAATAATATAAAATAATGTAATATAATTTAATAAATATAAACAAAGAATAAACTAATAAAAATAATAAACAGTGTCATCTGTCATTTTCAAAAATTGTAACTCCATGCTCACATGAGCAACATATAGAAAACAGTGATAGCACATCACAATTTTTGATATCAAATTAATAAATAATAATATTGAAGTTAATTATTAATAAATTTGAACTAAAAATTTTTACAAAAGAATAATATTGAAAATAATTAAATAATTGTTAAAAATATATTATTTTGTAATTTCAAAAAGGATAAAGTAATTCAGTGTGATGCAGATTGTAAAAAATGGTTCCATAACACCTGTTCTGGATTAAGTATTGAAGATTTTGATCATCTCCAAGGAAATCTAGGAGAAATCTGGTTCTGTACAACTTGCAAAGAAAAAAGTCGAAAACGTAAATCGCTCGGACTAAATACGACTGCAAATCTATCAGTGGCTGGTTCAAGTAAATCTACTTATGGAAAGGATACTCTGAGTAGCGATGTAATTCATGATAAATTGGAATTAATCATCTCTAACCAAAAAAAAAAACAGGCTAATGATTTTTAATGATGATTTAAAACTGCAAAGCGAGGTTGGAAATATAAGAGAATACATCGATTCATTGATTGACCAAAATATAAACCTTCAGAATGAAAACAAACTACTTAGGGATGAAATAAATAAAAATAAAATCGGGTTGGAAAAAATCAAGCAGAAAAAACTTTTTAACTCGATCAAAATAAATGGGGTACCTACAAAGGTAGCGCAAAATAATCTGAGTCTGCAATAAAGCGTATATCACAGGAAGCTGATGTAAATATTATGGATATATACACGGTAGGCAAACCCAAGATTTCAGGTGAGCCATGTAATTTAACAGTTAAGTTCAATACGTTAAAATTTAAAAATAATCTATTGAAAAATATAAAAAAAATAACTATAACAACCGAAATATTTAAATATTAAAATGAAAATATCGGTAAAACAGATGATATAGTTGAAAATAAGACAATATTTATAAATGAAAGTTTAACACCATATTTCAAATATTTGCATAAAAAAGCTAGAGATCTTAAAAAGAAAAAATAATTGAGTATGTATGGGTAAAAGAAGGTAAATTATTTATTTAAGAAAAAATGCAAAAACTAAAATTATTCGTGTTTTAGAAGAATCAATGTAGAATCAAATATATTTAACATAAATAATATTAATGCAAGGAGCATTAAACATAAAATTGATGATTTAACACATATATTAGATAAATTGAAACACATAATCTACATTATTATTATTACTGAAACTTGGATTCTTGAAAATGAGCAAGTTTATATAAATATAAATAACTACAACAAGGTACTATCTTGTAGAAAAACTAAACGTGGAGGTGGTGTTGGTCTGTTTGTACACAATTGCCTAAAGTTTACAACAAATGAAACATATTGTGATGAATTAAGCAGTTTTGTTAGTATAACTTTAATACATAACAAAGATAATTATAACATTACTGGTATCTACCGCCCACCGGATGGTTCACCAATTCACACAAAAACTTTTTTTGAAAAATTAGAGAAGCATCTTGATAAACTAAAAAGCAAAAAAAAAATAATTATGGGTGACTTTAACTTTGATATTAAATGTTAAAAAAATAGATATGTTGAAACTTACAAAACAATAATTGAGACCAATGGATTTTTCTTTTGTACCAATGAAATAACTAGACCTGAATCTGGATCATGTCTAGATCACATTATAAGAATTAAAAAAAGTTGTTGTCAACAGTGCAGATAACATCAATGATTTAGTTACAGATTTGACCACCAGGTGGAAAAATATAGTAGAAAGAGCTACAGTGGTGAAAAAATTAAAATGTAGTAAAAAAAAATATTCCGCACCATGGATAGATAATGAATGTGTCTAGCTAATTGATAGAAAAAACTACTGGTAAAAGAAATATGCTCAAAATAATAAAAAATAAATATAATCATTGGTTAAATAAAGCCACATATATAAAAAGAAAAAAGAGAAATGAATACGATAAAATACAATTTCTAAAAGCAGAAAATAACCCAAAAAAAAATTGACAATATATTAAAGAGCTATTATGTAGTAACAGCAAAAACTCAAATGAATTCTTTGCAAACGATGAGCTAGATCAAAAAGAAAAAATTATTAAGATTAACTTATTTAATAACTTTTATGCTAATGTTGGTGCTAATTTGAATAAAAATTGTATAAATATTTACTGTCCAAAAATAAGAACGAATAGTGAATTCAGGTTCACGCGTATAAATGTAAATGAGTGCCACAAGCTCATAGATAATCTAGCTAACACTAAATCTGCTGGGGCTGATCAGTTGTCTCCATTGCTATTTAAAATTTGTAAATCAGAAATTGCCGAAAGTTTAACACAACTTATAAATAAATCCTTAATGAGTGGTGAAATGCCATTAAATTTAAAAGTGAATAAAGTAGTACCCATTTACAAAAAAGGAGGGGATATTAACGACTTAAATAACTGCCGACCCATTTTTATCTCGTCCGCATTCAGTAAAATATTTGAAACATTTGTAAATAATCAACTTACTGATTATTTACATAGAGAAAATTTAACAAATAAACAGCAATATGGTTTTAAAAGATGCTCAAGTACTTATGCAGCATTGTTCGACATAATTTCAGAAATCCAATTCGGTATCGATAAAAAGGAAAAAGTAGCAATAGTATTTTTCGATGTAAAAAAAGTTTTTAATTCTGTTGACAGAAATATACTCTTAAGAATACTGTTTGAGTATGGTGTAAAAGGAAACGAATATAATTGGTTCTCAAGTTCTTTGTCAAATAGGTTCCAATTTGCAAAATGCGATGGAGTTCGAAGCGAGCTTGGAAGTGTTAAATATGGGGTAATTCGGGGAAGTTCGCTAGGTCCTACCTTGTTTGCCTGTTATATAAGCGGCTTACTAAACACTGCATTAAGCGGCAAACCATTTATGTAAGCAGTTGGCTTAGCTATCGTATACACAGAAGATTCATGTAGAAATTTAGAATAAAAAACAAGTAAAGCAACAGTCAGTCGGTGCAACCGACTTAGAAATACCCTACACCTATTTGGTCCAAATTTAAGGACATATCCATAAGTCATTTTAACACCATAAAAGCTATTATTAATTTGATCGTAAGACATAGCTAACCAAATTAACTTTATAATACTAAAAACATTTTCTAATTACACTATCTATTAAAAAATATTACAAAATCTTACTAATTTATCTATTTAAAATTATTAAAAAACAAACAAACTTGAAATAAATGAAAATATATTTATTCCAATTCAATTACAAAATGAAAAAATTCTAATTATTAAATTTTGTGATAAAAAAATAATCAAAGCATAATATATTTAATAATCCAAATTTTTAAAAATTGCAATTATTTTAAATGGTTAGTTTATATACCTAACAGAAAAGCTTATAAACGCAAAATATGCAATAAATGTACTTCTAAAATACAATTACAAATTTTGAACTTTTCATATAATTCATTTAAATATTCAAATAAATTTTACATAAATGCAGCAAGTACCTTTGAACATAGCTGAACCACTACAATTTAGTCTAGATTTCGGAGACACATAGGACATAGGAAATATATTCTTTGGCTTTGAAATTAAATTCGACCAGAACCAATTCGCATGGTACTTTCATTACTAGTAACCTAGAGTTTAAATTTCATCAAAATACCGTCATTATTTTTTGAGTTATGGTGTTTTTAAGATATATGTTTTTTAGTCTTTGAACTTGTCATGGGTTCCAGAACCCGAAATCATGGTACGATTTCGCCCATATGCAGTCTGGTCATACTTTCAATACTAGTTAACCCTTGTATACAATTGGAACGTTCTATCTTAATTTTAATTTACTAGTTTTATTAATTTCGATGATAAGCTTTTACACATTTGGGGGTCTAAGAGAGGTTTAGGAAGGGTCTAAGAGAGGAATTAGGGGGGCACGGAAGAAATAGTAAAGAACACCCTGGGCCAAATTTGAAGCTTCTACATTTGTTTCAAGTTACTATTTTTATTAATTTCGAAAATAGTCTTTAAGGTCCTCGGAACTGAGTGGCTGGTCCCCGACCCACTAGCCCGATGAGGCCCAAATTTCAAAGACACTTACGCAATAGGAAGGGACACCCTGATACCAAATTTGGAGGTTATATCTTCATTGGTTTCGGAATTACGCTAGTTTGGCCTGAATTCGATCAAAAAGTTCTCAGTTCCGAACCCATTGTCCAATCCTCACCGTACGTAATCACCGCCGTAGTTTCATTACCAATAACCTACAGCACAAATTTCATGAAGATAGACTCATTAGTTGTTGAGTTATCGTGATTTTTAATATATGTTCGTTATCCCTGACACTGACTAAAAGGTCCAGAATCCGAACACATGGGCTGATTTCGCCCTTATACAGCCCGCGCTTTACTTATAGTACTAGTTAACCCTTGTACACAATTTGAACGGTCTATCTTAATTTTAAGTAACTATTTTTAGTAATTTCGATTATAAGCTTTTAAAACTTGGGAGGTCTGAGAGGGGTACTGAACCACCTCTCCAATTGATCCCAAATTAAGGGAACATGCAAGAGATAGTAAAGAACACCCTTGTGGCAAATTGGAAGCTTCTACATTTTTTCAAGTTGTTATCTTTATTAATTTTAAAGATATGCTTTAAGGTCTTCGGAAATGTGTGGATGGTCCCCGACCCACTACTCCAATGGGGCCCAAATTCCCAAGACACTTAGGAAATAGGAAGGGACACCCTGATACCAAATTTGGAGGTTCCATCTTTATTGGTTTCGGAATTATGCTCGTTTGGCCTAAATTCGATCAAAAAGTTCTAGGTTCCGAACCCATGGTCCAATCCCGACCTTACGCAATTCCCGAAGTAGTTTCATTACTAGTAACCTACAGCACAAATTTTATGAAGATAGCGTCATTAGTTGTTGAGTTATCGTGTTTTTTTATATATGTTCGTTAGCCCTTCGATCGATTAAAAGGTCCAAAATCCGAACCCATTGGCCGATTTCGCCCATATGCAATCCCCGCCGTACTTTCAGTCCTAGTAACCTACAGTTAAAATTTAATCAAGATAGCTCCATTATTTTTTGAGTTATCGTGCCTACGGACGGACGGACGGACGGACGGACGGACATGGCTATATCGACTAAGGCGGTCACGCTGATCACAAATATATATACTTTTCCATATCTAGCTCGCTTCCTTTAGGTGGTTACAAACACCATACCAAAGTTAATATACCCCTTTACCTATTCTATAGGTGTAGGGTATAATAAATGCAGATATGTTTAAGGTACAGAATTGGATGAAGAACCACAATCTAACAATAAATGCAAACAAAACTAAATGTGTGTTAGTTAGAAAAAAAGCTAACGATCGCTTAAAAATAATATTTGAAAATTCAGAGGTAGAAGTGCGTAGATATAAATATTTAGGCGTTATTATTGACGATAACCTCACATGAGAGCCACAAATTCAGGAGCAACTGAAAAAAGCAAGAAAAATGGCAGGAATCTTTAAATTAATAGGTGATAGAATTCCTGTTAATCTAAAAAGGTCGGTATATTTCAGTTTATTTCACTCTGCAATTACTTATGGCATTCAAATTTGGGGTAATGTTTATAATAACCAACTAAATTTATTACAAGTGACACAAAATAAAGCTATTAAAAATCTATATAGATATAAGATAAGAACGTCAACTCGGGAGATTCACAGTAAACTCAATATTTTACCTTTATACCTTTTGGTAAAAAGTAAATTGGCAACACATATATATTTGATTACTACAAATAGAATAAACTCAAGAGTTATACCGATTGTAAACAATGAAGTCCACAGTCACTACATTTACTGAAATTCTACTCAGTTAAGAATCATATCGTCAAAAGTCAGACAATCATGAAACTTTATATAATACAGCTTATAAAAATTTCAATGAATTGCCTACTGAAATTAAAAATATAACGAACAACAGTATCAAGTTCAAAAAGAAGATAACTGAATACTTCAAAAAAGAATTTCTTCAAAACTAATTATACCAGGAGGATGAAAATTACGCAAGGTTAGTTGTTAAACAAGGCAAGCACTTTTATAAAATTAATTTCGAAATTTTTGGTTTTTCTCGCTGGAAAGCTTAGTATAGCTGCTGAAACAAGAATGCATATCTTTGCAACCAAGTGGTTGAAAATTAAAACCTGCATGTCATATAATATTATGGCAAGCAATTTTTTGAATTTTTGTTTTTAAATTTGAAACAATCTCTACATCTAGTGTTCTCTTACCCTACATTTAGTATTTCTAAGTCGGTTGCATCGACTTTCTGTTTCCGCCGTAGTTTCATTACCAATAACGTACAGCACAAATTTCATGAAGACGGCGTCATTAGTTGTTGAGTTATCGTGATTTTTTATATATTATGTGCGTTAGCGCTTCGATCGATTAAAACGTCCAGAATCCGAAATCATGGGCCGATTTCGCCCATATGCAATCCCCGCTGTACTTTCAGTCCTAGTAACCTACAGTTAAAATTTCATCAAGATATCTCCATTATTTTTTGAAGTATCGTGCCTACGGACGGACGGACGGACATGGCTATATCGACTCAGGAGGTCACGCTGATCACAAATATATATAGTTTTCCATACCTAGCTCGCTTCCTTTAAGTGGTTAAAAACACCATACCAAAGTTAATATAAGAAATATTACCTATTCTATAGGTGTAGGGTATAAAAACGCTAAGAATTTATTATAAAACATATTATGTATTATATTTTATAATTAAAATCAAAATATCTTCTATCTATATATATAAAAGGGAATGTTTGTTTGTATGTTTGTTTGTTTGTTTGTTTGTTTGTATGTAGCGAATAGACTCCTAAACTGCCCAGCCGATTTTCATGAAAATTTGTATATAGGGGTTTTTGGGTACGGAAAGAAATCGTGGCCCAAAAATTTTGCTCTAACGGACCGCCAAGTTGGGGCTGTGGTGCAAGTATTTAAACTTCTTTGTTCTAAAATGAAAACGGTTTGACCGATTGACTTCAAATTTTGTATACGTGATGCTCTTTGAGAATTGAGTAGACACTATTAACAGTTTTGGAATTTTTTAACCCATGTCGGGCCGACAGGTGGTCAAAAAAAATTTTGGGTCCAAACTTTGTCCGATTTTACGAAATCTGCTTTGGTTTAAAAGAAAGCCCCAAAAAAATTTTTGTTGAGTTCCATTAACTCTTTGCGGCCCAACAGCTTTTTATAGGTTTTTTCAATACTTTACTCTAACTTCGAAACGGTTTGACCGATTGACTTCAAATTTTGTATACGTGATGCTCTTTGAGAATTCAGTAGACACTATTGACAGTTTTGGAATTTGTTAACCCATGTCGGGCCGACGGGTGGTCAAAAAAAATTTTGGGTCCAAATTTTGTCCGATTTTACGAAATTCTGCTTTGGCTTAAAAGAAAGCCCCAAAAAAAATTTTGTTAAGTTCCATTAACCCATTGCGGCCCAACAGCTTTTTATAGCTTTTTTCAATATTTTACCCTAAATTCGAAACGGTTTGACCGATTGACTTCAAATTTTGTACACGTGATTCTCCTTGAGAATTGAGTTGACACTATTAACAGTTTTGGAATTTGTTAACCCATGTCGGGCCGACGGGTGGTCAAAAAAAATTTTGGGTCCAAATTTTGTCCGATTTTACGAAATTCTGCTTTACCTTTAAAGAAATCCCCAAAAAAAATTTTGTTGAGTTCATTAACCCATTGCGGCCCAAAAGCTTTTTATAGGTTTTTTCAATACTTTACTCTAAATTCGAAACGGTTCGAGCAATTGACTTCAAATTTTGGATACATGATGCTCCTTGAGAATTGATTTGACACTATTAACAGTTTTGGAATTTATTAACCCATGTTGGGCCGACGGGGTGTCAAAAAAAATGTTGGGTCCGAATTTTGTCCGATTTTATGAAATTCTGCTTTGGCTAAAAAGAAAACCCAGAAAAAAATTTTATTGACTTGCATTAACCCATTGGAGCCAACAGCTTTTTATAGGTTTTTTCAATACTTAACTCTAAATTAAAAACGGTTTGACCGATTTTCTTTAAATTTTGTATACGTGCTCCCCTGTGAGAATTGAGTTGACACTATTAACAGATATGGAATTTGTTAACCCATGTCGGCCCGACGGTTGGTCAAAATAATTTTGGAAGCTAATATTGTCAAAATTTGCGAAGTACTGCTTTGGTTAAAAAGAAAGCCCCAAAAAAATTTTGTTGAGTGATTTGGAAGCAAATTACGTCCAATTTTGCGCAATACTGCTTTGCCCAAAGAGAAAGTGTAGTTCCGTTGACCCAGTGGGGCACAGTGGCTTTTAATAGTTTTTTGCGTTACTTAACTCTAAATTAGAAACGATTTGACCGGTTTACCTCAAATTTTATATGTGTGAAGCAACTTGAAAATGGAGTTGAGTCTGTTAACAGTCGGTCTTGCGATTTTTCAGAAAAATTTTTTGGAAGTAAATTACGTCAAAATTTGGAAAGTAGTTCGTACTGCTTTGAATTACAGAAAGTTTCAAAAATTACTAGAATAATCCTAGAAAAATCGTTTTAAAAAGATTGCTTTCACACATTTTAAAATTTACATGTGTAAACCGTGTGAAGTTTTGTGTTAACTTTTTGCAGTAACATCAAATTCAATTAAACCTCCATTGAGAGGCGCAACAACGCGCACCGGGTATTAGCTAGTTTATTAATAAACAAAATTTTTTTTTTTTTACTTCTTATTTTACCCATATATCTTATTGAATTATTTATTACAATATTATATAATTAAGAAATATTGTACAAATACTTAAATTGTATTCAAAGCTACTTGCTTCATGTATGTAAAATTTATTTTTATATTTTAATGAATTATATGAAAACTTCTGTTCATGGGGCAGACCTCTTATTCCAATTTCGTGTATTCTGCTCAACAATATTTGATGATCCACTGTGTCAAATGCCTTGCTCAGGTCAACAAAAACAGAACAGTCATAGTTGCCTTTATCAAGATTTCCAATAATAGCTCTTATTGAATCATTGATTGCTACATCAGGGCCATGCAATTTTTGAAAGCCAAATTGGTTGATGTCAAATCCGCATGAAAATTTAATAAAGTCACATATTCTTTTATTAATTATTTTTTCGAATATTTTACTCATACAGCTGGTAAGTGTTATAGGCCGATAATTAGATGTATCCAAAGGAGAGCCACTTTTGTATAATGGAATAACAGTACTACATTTTAATGAATTAGGATAATTTCCTGTGCGAAAACTATCATTACTAATTATCGGAGATTATATTAGCTATTATATTAGCTACAGTTTTAAGTCTTTTGCGGCAATGTTATCAGAGCCAGCTGAATTGTCTTTCAGAACTATTATAACATTATATACTTCTTTTTCATTAGTAGGTACCAGGAACATGGAGGTTACATATTCGATTTTTAACAATATTTTCTTCTTCAATTTGTAGGCAAATTTTTTTCCAATATTACTAAAATACTCATTAAAGCCGTTGGCTATGTCTTTGCTATTATTTAACAATTCATCACTACATCGTATTTCCTTAATTATTTTGAATCAATTCGATTTTTGGTTTACTATCTGAGAATTCAAAGCATTCCAAATATTTCTAGTATTTGTACCAGCTGCTTGCAATTTTCTATTAAAATAACTTTGTTTTACTTTCTTTATCTCTGCAATCACCTAATTTTTTAAGACATTATAATTTCTCTTATACTCCAAACTATTAGGATACTGCTTATGTTTCTTTTATAAACTATTTTTATGTTTTATTAGTTTTAATATTTCTTTCGACATCCAGTGATTAGTTTTTCTAATTCTTATGTTCTTAACACTTGTACATACGCATTGAAATAATTTATTGCTTCTACCACTTCATCAATATTTAAGAAATTATGTCCACGCAAGTGATTTTCCAGCAGGTATGAGTATTTAGCATAGTTTGTACTCGTTATTTGTTTGTACACCATCGCTTCTGGTTTTCTAAGTACTACTTTAATTTCAACAAAGATTGCTTTATGATCTAAGTTTGGAATATCATGCATAGTGATATCAAATCCAAATCGATCAGTTTTAAGGTCTGAAAGAACATGGTCTGCCAGTGTCGCTGAGTTTGATGTAATTCTAGTAGCATCACTTGTATTTTTAATATTAACCATGTGAACATCCAGCATATCTATATACATTCTGCTTACATCCATTTCATACAGTAAATAAATTTTATACTTATTAAACAGCTGATCTAGGTGTTCTATAAATTTCTCCAAAGAAATCACAATAGTATTGAAAGATTTAGATGTTTCCAAAACTTTGTGTCTAATATCCTGCTTTACATATATTGCACACCCACCTCCTCTGCTCGAGTTATTAGAGATAAAAGATGCTGTATACCCAGGAATATTGAAGTATTATTCTTCTTCTGAGTATAACCAGGTTTCTCCAACCATGATTATATCAAAAGCAGTTTTAATTTTTATAAATGCTTCTATTTCAATTAGATTTTTCCTCAAGCTTCTAGCATTAAAATGTACCATTTTCATATTCAACAGTTTATTTAGCGTCATGGTTTTCCAATCAAATAGTTTTGCCATGACTCTCTAATTCTCTGCAGATGCTCCCTGTATTTATTTTGCACATCTCTCCTGAAATAAGCTAGATCCTATAGCACTTCCTTTCTGGATATTCCTGTAGCTTCATGATAACTAAAGTATAAGTTTAAAAGTTCAGAATAGTTATTTGGCAGTCTTTCCTGGTGTATAAGTACTTTTAGACTAGTTTGCGTCATTCTCTCATAACATGTATCATCATTGCCATGAAAATATGCCAGAAAATATCTAACATTGTTGTATATTCTGTGTCTCTAAATCGAGATGTAGCATAAATATTATCCCCAGATGTAATAGCATTTCTGGTTAATCTGACAATCGGTGGAGCTAGTGGATTAATAAAGCTTTTGCTATTAGACTTTACAATATCACTCCTGGCTACGTTTATTGTTTCACCTTTAATCCAATTAGCATAGTTAGCTGTTCGCACTTCAAGTTCGATTCCATTTTTAACTATATCTTTAATAATCCTTGTATTAATTGTATTGGCATTATGATTATTAGCATTATTATTATTAACAATATTGTTTTTATTGATAGCATTATTATTTTGACTATTATTATTATTATTTTGAATCTGATAATCTTACTTATCGGAATGTGTTACTATAAGGCAATATTTTTTAGTGTTACATGTATTAGTTTTGCTGTTGTTATTAACTTGAATTGTGCAAGATTTATTATTAGTACTTTTCTTCTTTTTAGAAATTAATAATTTGAGTATAACACTGCTTTTTTTGCAAATTTCAAAAAAGCTAGTTTCAGCCAATTTTCGAAAAGGAAGTCTCAAAAAAATATTTGTGGAGTTCCGTTAACCCGTTGCGGCCCAAAAGCTTTTTATAGGTTTATTCGTTACTTTGCTATAAGTTAAAAATGGTTTGACCGATTGACTTCATATTTTGTGTATGTGCACTTCTCTGAGAACGGATTTCACTCTATTAACAGACTTGGAGTTTGTTAACCCTTTCCGCCCGACAATTACTCCAAAAAAAATTTGGGAAGGATAAACCGTCTAATTTTGCGAAATATTGCTTGATGAAATTTTAAAAAAGCGGTTTGTTGTGCTCTGTTAACACATTGTGGCACAGCAGCTTTTTACAGATTTTTTCATTACTTTACTCTTAAGCAGAAACAGTTTGACCACTTGAATGTAAATTTTGTATGCGTACATATATATACTTCTAATTCCTACGATTATTCAAAAAAAAAATTTTTGTAAGTAAATTACGTCCAATTTTTTAAAGTAGGTAAAACTTCTTTAAATTAGGAAAATGTTTAAAAAAATGTTTTGTCGAGTTCTTTCAACTGATTGCGAAACAAAAACCTTAAAAAACCGTTTGCAAAATAGTTTTAACGATTATCTCTAATTTTTCTATACGTTTTTCTTCTGCTTCTTGACAATTTGGTGCTGGTTGAATTATTATTGTTATTATTTAATAGTTATGAAATGTTTAAAGTGAAATTTGATAAATTTGTTGAAAAATTGCTAGAATAATTTTAAAAAACTCCTTTTAAAAAAATTGCTTTATCTCATCTTAAAATTAACATGTACACCATTCTTGTGTTAACTTTTTTCAATAACATCAACTTAAATTAAAATTCCATTGAGAGGTCAAAAGGGTATACTAAATTTGCCATTATGTCATTATACTAAGTAGTTCACTTGATTTGCCAGCGTTTGAATAAAATATAATCGATGGTTTAGAAAAGGTTTAAAAATCTGCTTTTCATATTATATTTTGTTTTGTACTTACCTGAAAGTTCTACTACGCTCTTCCTCGTTTGTTTATGATTTTATGAGAGAAATGTAGACTTCTTTCTTGAAAAAACTGTTTTAAAATACTATGTATTTAAGCATAATATATACGAAATTACGTTTTTTGATTTTTAGATTTCATTTGAAGAAAACTGCAATTTCAAACTGAAATCTATTTTTAAAAAACAACAACTGCAAAGTAGATAAAAAACAAAGACTTACGAAAACATGTAGAGAAGCAAAATGTTATGTTATTTAATTTTTAAGATATTATTATTATTCGGATTCTTTATTAGCTTTATTTTTATTATTATTAATATTATTATTTCATTTAGCTTTTGTTCTATTTGGGACTATTTAAGGGAAAAAATTAGTCTAATTAATTAAGTGAACTTTTGGAATAGAGGTTAACTTGCGTTCATACCAAAAATTTGAAAATTTCATTGAATCTTTGTTCAAAACGCGCAAACAGGTCAAAACCAAATTAACCCTGTGGGTTTTAATTAAAATGCTGGTACAAAATTTTCAATAATATTCTTTTAATCGTTTAAGCAAATAAAATTTATAGAAAATTTCATAACGTCGTCATGGAAAACGGGTTAATCGAACTTAACTAAAACTTTTTGCAGCCTCTCTTTTAGACCGCAAAATCAACCTGTAAAATTGGACACAAATCGAAAACACAAAATTTTTTGAAAGTCCGCCAGGCCGAATTGGCTAATTTATTCCAACCAAATTTATACAGCTAGTTTCGGTTGCTAAGAGGAACATTTGTGCAAAATTTCAAGTCAATTGGTCAAACGGTTTTGACTCGACATCAAACGTATTGGAAAAGCTTCTTTGCGCCCTCGTGCCCAAACGGGTTAACCGAAATCAACAAAATTGTGCCAGACTCTATTTTCGACTGCGAAACCACCTTGTAAAATTGGACACAAATACGGAAACATAAAATTTTTGGAAGCCCCCCCGGCCGAAATGGGTTGAATTATTCCAACCAAATTTACACAACTAATTCCGGTTACTAAGAGGAACATTCGTGCGAAATTTCAAGTCAATCAGTCAAACCGTTTTGACTCGGCATCAAAAATATTGAAAAAGCTTCATTGGGCCCTCATGCCCAAACGAGTTAACCGAACTCAACAAAAATTTTGTGCCAGATTTTCTTTTCGACTGTGAAACCACCCTGTAAAATTGGACACAAATCGGAAACACAAAATTTTTTGGAAACCCGCCAGTCCGAAATGGGCTAACTTATTTCAACCAAATTTATACAACTAATTCCAGTTGCTAAGCAACATTTATGCAAAATTTCAAGTCAATCGGTCAAGCCGTTTTGACCGATTGACTTGACATCCAAAAAACCGAAAAAACTTAAAACGGCTCTGCAGCCGCAACCTGTTGACTTATAAAAATATGACATAGCCTATATCACCCCCGGGCCCCCAGAATTATTCGTTAAAAATTTTGTAATAATCGGACCAGTGGTTTTTACGTGAATCCTGGACAAACAAATAAACAAACAAACAAATTTTCTTCTTTATATATTAAGATTTTATCCCGTTCTTCTTTTGTTTCAGTTTCAATCATTCAATCAGTTTCAATCCATTTTTCCTATTTACCACATTTTTTATCTTTAGATTTATTGGATCCACTTGTTTACTTAAATCCATTTTAGTTAATTGGCATTTTTGTTTTTGTTTCGGTTTAATAACCAGTGGTACACCTATTTTCATTGGTGGCAAATTTTTATTGCTTACACTAGCAATTTTTAAAATATCAGCAAATAAAATATTTTGACCAATATTTATATTTTTTTTTGTTTTCATTGTTTAAAATTTTTAATTCACTACACAGTTCATTCTTAGATATTGTATTTTTCAGATTGGCATTCATATTTGCACTCTCCGATTTGAAAGTTTCCGTATGTTGACACATTTTCTCAATTTCACTTTTTTGTTCTATTTTTATTTGCTCTAATTTCTCTAAATATCTTGCTGCGATAGCTTTTAGTAATTGAATAACCTGTTGTTCATTTTTCTTCAAGGCAAATTCAAACTCAGCTTTGTATTCTTTTAAATAATCACTATTTTTTTTGACTGAGCAATCTATGTTTTGAACCACCATATCAACATTTTGGATGTATGAAACACACTTCGGGATTCACATTTAGTACTCCAATTAAATATTGATCTAGTCCCGAGCATTTATTTTGACTGTGGTATATCTTGTTACATACTCCAGCACACCTTACACCTGTTTCACCATTAATTTTCAGCTTAAATTTAGTACAATCCATTGCTATCAAGCTTATGGTTGTAAGAACAACTACTGCTCGATCACTTTAAATAATGAAGTGATCAAATTTCAATTTCAAGCGATAATAAAAAATTACGTAATTTAAGTTTATTAAAAAATAAAAATGATTAATTTCAATTTTTCCGCTAACTTTTAGCACGTCTAGATTCGATAACGATTCAATTTTTTATCAAATTTGTTATTTTTTTTATAGAAATATATTTATTGCCTATTTTGCATTTGTAAGCTTTTCTAATAGGTACATACACTAAGAATTTAAATTAACTTCAATTTTGAAAATTTCAACAATTAAATTTTGTGATAGAAAGCGAATTAAAGCATTAATATTTTTAATTTACTTTAAAAACAATCAAAGTATATGAATCTTTATATATTATAACAACAGTAAATGCAGTCACTTTCTAAATGCAGTACAGCAAAAATTAATAATTCTGATAACAAATATTAATTTGTAATAATATAAATATAAAAGTTTATATAATTTCATGGTTTTTAATGTTCGTTAAAACCATTAATGCTTTCATTAGCTTTTCATCACAAAATTTAAAAATCAAAATATGCAATAAATGTATTTCTAAAATACAATGATAAATTTAGAACTGTTCATATAATTAGTTTTAATACAAAAATAAATTTTACACAACTTCTTAATTATATATTACCAATGGTAATAATTCAATAAATATATATATGATATAATACAAATTAAAAACAAAAAAAATTTTGTTGTTTATTAAAAAAATATTTAGTTTTTAATTTATAAAATATAATACATAATATGTTTTATAGTAAAACTCTTAGCCTTTTAAAAATATAAAAGTGTTAAATGACAACGGAAATAGGAAATAGTGTATCAAATTTGAAGTTTCTATCTTTATTAATTTCGAATATATTATGCTTTAAAGACTTGGGAGTAGTGGTAGTGGTACGCAAACGGCTATTTCAATTCATCAAAAATATATAGTACACAAAACAAATAAGAAGAAACACATGCGTCCCTAATATAATGTTCTATCTGCTCTGGTTTCGAAATTATACTAGTTTGACTTCAATTCGATCAAAAGCTTCTAGAATCTGAACCCGACAAGAACCAATTCGATGTTACTTTCCTTACTAATAACCTAGAATATAAATTTCAACAAAATAGCGTAATTAGTTTCTGAGTTTTAGTGATTTTAAGATATACGTTTGTTAGCGCTTGAACTTTTCAAAGGTTCCAGAACCCGAAATCATTGTACGATTTCGTCCATATGCTGTCTCAGTCATATTTTCAATACTAGTTAACCCTTGTACACCATTGGAACATTCTATATTAATTTTAAGTTACTATTTTTATTAATTTTGATGGTAAGCCTTTCAGCCTTTAGAGGTCTAAGAGAGAACCACCACTCCAATTGATCATACATTAAGGGAACACGTAGGAAATAGTAAAGAACAGCCTTGTGCCAAATTTGAAGCTTCTACATTTTTTTGAAGTTACTATCTCTATTATTTTCGAAAATATGCTTTAAGGTCTTCGAAACTATGTGGATGGTCCCCGACCCACTATTTTAATTGGTTCCAATTTTCGAGGACACTATGGGAATAGAAACGGACACCCTGATACCGAATTTAAAGGTTCTAACATCTTTGAATTCGGAATCATGCTCGTTTGGCCAAAACTCGATGAAAACGTTCCAGGATCCGAACCCATGATCGGTTCTCGCCTATATGCAGTCCGCGCCTTTCTTTCAATACTAGTGAACCCTTGTACGCAATTGGAACGATATATCTTAATTTTAAGATACTTTTTATACCCGTATGACTATATAGTCATTATACCCGTACGACTATATAGTCAAAGGGTATAATAAATTTGCCATTACGTTTGTGACGCACAGAAGGAGGGGGGTAGATATAGACTCAAGTGTATGGATCGGATCAGAATCGAAAAATAAATCGATTTAGCGATTTATGTCCGTCCGTCCGTCTGTCCGTCAGTACGATAACTCAAAAAATAAAGGAGCTAGGATTATGAAATTTTCAAAAAAAAAACGGAATCGCTATTTAAATCCAGCCATTTTGGTCCACGGGTTTGAGTACCTGCCATACAACTTCTTTTTATATATAAGTATTTCTCTGTACCTATTGCAGCTGCGTGTCTGAAATTTTGCCAAAAGTAGTTTAGTTTTATGTAGTTTACTTTTATGGCCAAAGTTTCTGCAAAATTTGGTTGGTCTACTACAGAGGGTTCGAGTAGCTGCCATACAACTCCTTCTTTTATATGAGCTTTACACTACATCTGATGAAGCTGGGTGTCTCAAATTTTGCAAAAAATAGTTTAGTGTAATGGCCAAAGTTACTGCAAAGTTTGGTTGGTCTACTGCTGAGGGTTCGAGTAGCTGCCATACAACTCCTTCTTTTATATGAGGATTATACTACAGCAAATGAAGGTGGGTGTCTAAAATTTTGCCAAAAAAAGTTTAGTTTAATGGCCAAAGTTAGTGCAAAATTTGGTTGGTCTACTGCAAAGGGTTCGAGTAGCTGCCATACAACTCCCTCTTTTATATAAGCATTACTCTACACCTAATAAAGCTAAATATTTTAAATTTTGCCAAAAGTAAATAACCGCATGATATAATGTATATGTTACGGTCATGCGGGTATCCCAGAGTTGACACAGTCTACTCTACCACATTCTTCCTCGTTTTTATTTATTTCAATGATATGCTTTAAGGTTTTCAGAACTATTTGGATGGTCCCCGAACCACTACTCCGATTGGTCCTAAATTTCCAGGACTCCAAGGACATAGAAAGAGGCACACTGATACCAAATTTGAAAGTTTTATCTTAATTGGTTTCAGAATTATCCTTGTTTGGCCTAAATTCGATCAAAACTTTTAGGATCCAAACCCATGGTCCGAACTCATTTGTACGCATTCCCCGCCATTGCCTCATTACTATTTGTAATGCCATTAGTTGTTGAGGTATCCTTATTTTTTTTATATGTTCCTTGGCCCTTAGAACAATTAAAAGGTTCAGAATCCGAACCCATAAGCCGATTTCACACATTTGCAATCCCCGCCGTACTTTTAGTCCAAGTAACCTACAGTTAAAATTTCATCAAGATAGCTCCATTATTTTATTGAGTTATCGTGCCTACGGACGGACGGACGGACATGGCTATATCGACTCAGGAGCTCACGCTGATCACAAATATATATACTTTTCCATACCTATCTCGCTTCCTTTAGGTGGTTACAAACACCATACCAAAGTTAATATACGCTTTTCCTATTTTATAAGTGTAGGGTATAATAAGAGAAATACAATAATAAATAATAAATATTTTTTTTTTCATTTGTTTAAAAATTTCATTTAAATTTATAATTATTTGTTTTTTTAATAATTTTTAATTGTTGAAGATCAAATTCAGTTTAAGTCACTTAAGTTCGTTTACTTTGGATGAAATATTAGTAACTGAAATTTTTGCTTTACTTTATAAAACCGATCTATATTTTAAAATAATTTTTTTTTTCTCTTACTTTAATAAATCAAAATAAATGTAGTGCCATACTTTTGGAAAAATTTAGATGTAACGTAGGTTATTGTAGGTTTAGGTATAGGTATAAGTATTAGGTTATTTTAGTTTTAAGTTTTTATAAAACATATAAATAAAAAAAATTGGTTTTTATATAAAAAAATTTTTTTCAATAAATTCAATTATATTAATATTAAATTAAAACTAAAATATATTATGTTAAAATCAAAATATCAATATTAAAACATCAAAAGAGAAATATATTAATATGGTTCTAAATAAATTGTGAGAGCTGACTTATTGGTCAGCCATGTACAAATTACATTTTAGCATATAAGAATTCTTTTTAAGTTTTTGTTTTTGAATTGTTAAAAAATAATATAATGAATAGAAAAATAAAACACTAAAAAAAAAAAAAAAAAAAAAAGATGAAATATTTGTAACTGGAATTTAGCTTTACTTTAAAAAACTGACCTACAAAGAAAAAAGAAAAAGACTCTAAAATGAATCAAAATAAGTGCAAAGCCATACTCTGTACTATCACAGATTTCAGAACAGAAATCATTACGTGCAATGGTATCTATGAAAGAAAATTTCATGGGGTTTACATTAATGCCCCTAGGAGTTGGCAAACTTGCAACTCATTTATTTCGCAACATTTTGTTTGCGATAGTTGCTTGGATTCGAACCAGCCTATTCAAATACTAAAAGACCAGTTGATGGCTTCGATTAATGATATCAAAACCGATTGCTAAGGTTGCACAGCCAAAGCAGTAGATGCATTCAAAAATAACTCGTTATGCTTTAACGATATGGCCAAAAGCTATGACAACTTCAATCAAGCGTTATGCAGTTTTCTTTCTGACCGGAAAAAAAATATTAAAAACACTTTGACTGATCTCATAAATGATCTCAAGGGTGAACTTCTTTCGGTAACATCAAAGGAGCTGGTTGGCATTCGTGAAGTGGCTGATGCCATGAAGGGCGATTTAAATCGCATGAACTTATTCATTTATGCTTTGGGTTCTGAACAATGTGTTTGCTTTGGGTTCTGCGATGTGTAGTTACTCAAACAACAGTTGGATAAGTTAAATAAAGCAACTATAGTTTATAAAGATGTATCTATCCAAACTGACAATATCACAACAAGTACAACGGCAAAGAGTAAAATAAAAAAGACAAAACCTGGAGTTAAGGCTTCAATAACCCCAATAGTTACAACAAAGCCTTCGTTCACTCTTTGCATTTCAAGGCTAAATTGTAAAACAACAGAAAAAAGCCTTGAGTGCTTTATTAAACAAAAATTTAAATGTAATATTTTAATTTGTAAAAAAGTAACTCCCAAGAGGATCCTGAATCAGAAAAACCTTTCATTTAAAGTGTCAGTTTCTGATAACATGATCGAGAATGTGAAAAATCTTAAATTCTGGAAGAAGGGAACCAAAATTACAAAATTTCGAGTTGTTGGTAATACCAATAAAAATAAAAGTAAAAATAATAAAAATATTGTTAATAATAGTTAAAATAAAAATAACAAAAGTAATAAAAATAATAAAAATAAACGTAGTAATAGTAAAAATAAAAACGATAAAAATATGAACAAAAGAAATAATAATGATAATAATAAAAATAATAATGTAACTAGTTCTGAAAAAAGCAATAATATTACTGAAAATAGTAATATTAAAACCAACATTAATGTTAATACTGTAACTGTTCATCCTAATAATTTTGAAACTGTTAACAATTCAATTAATACTTCTTTAACAGACACAAATAAATCCGAAAACACAAATTTATATACTAAAACTATTGCAAATATAAATCAGAACAACATATGTCTTAACCACAATACTATTCAGAACAATAATAATGAAACAAATTCTTTTTTTACCTCATCTATATCTAAACAGCCTGAAATTTCTAATTCAAATTCTATTTCAGTTAGTGAACCTCCATCTTTTTCTTTGACATTTCCAAACAATTCTTCTACTTCTAAATTCTTAAATTATGTTCAAGGTAAAAACATTCAACCTTCAATTATTAACCCACTTTTACCACCAATAACACGGTACAATCGCCCTTTCTAGGCTTAGAGATGATAAAATTTATAACATGGTCAGATTATATTTAGCATACTTGTTTGATGATGAATATAATAAAGTATTAGAATCTAAGACCAGAAAAAGTATGAAAGTTTTAATTGATAACGTAGGTTTACCAACAGGATACAAAGAATTATATGAATTATATATTTGATTTCATGAAACTAAAGGTATACCTTCCAAAGATGTTTCTGACGACTTAAAGGCACACGGTAGTCATTGTAGTTGTAATTATTACAATCACTTACAGGTTTCAAACGATAGTTTTAATAAATTTTTCATGTTAAAAAATCATTTTAATAAGGCCTCTACATCTTTGATTGATCCTTCAATTTTGATAAATTTATCATTATATTATCAAAATGTCAGAGGTCTTACAACAAAAACAAGACAAGTCCTTAGTCCTTAGTTTTAGAAAAGACAGATACTCTAAACTCAATGTATCTAATTGTTACATTCCTAAAAAGGGAGGAGTATTGATAGCCGTTCAAAAATCTTTTAATGCAAATGATATTCCTATTTCTAATGCGTACTGTCTTGAAATAATAGGTGTGAATATAAAATTTTCAAATAAATGTGTTAATTTTCTTAACACATACATTCCACACTTTTCGAATTTTAATAGTTATATTACTCTTTTAAACGTAATAGATTCGATTTGCTGTAATTTTGGTCCTAATGATGAGTTATTTCTATGTGGAGATTTCAATCTTCCTAATATAACTTGGGTCAATCATGACGAAGAATGTTTTTTTGATTCCCGATTCTTCAGTATGTGAATTTGATTCGCAATTTATTGATGGTTTAAATACCAACAATTTACAACACGTTTCCCACTGTCGCATTTCTAAAGATAAACAATTGGATCTAATATTTACTTCTGATTGGAATAATATTATTTTCTGTGAATCGATGTTACCGCTTGTGTCGTTGGACTCCTATCACCCTCCAATCAATTTTACCTATTATTTGACACATCTCGTAAAAAATTAAGCAGCAGATTCTTACATTTCAATAAAACTAATCTTCCCGGACTAATAAATTTCTTAAATACCTGTGCCTCACGTCTATATTTAATAATATAGACCTTAATCAAATGACAGTTAGGTTTTATGAAAAACAGTTCGATGGTTTTACTCAATTTGTTCCTATTTCAAAAAACAGATGTTCTAACTCTAGCCCACCATGGTTCACAAAGGAGCTTAGATCTCTCAGAAATAAAAAAAAACAAAGTCTGGCGTAAATACGTTTAAACAAAAGATATTAATGAATATAACAATTTTGTCATATTGTTTGAGCATTTTAAAACCTCATCTGATCTCCTTTATAATAATTACATCAGGTTAATGGCAACAAAATTAAGGTCTGATCCGAAAAAATTTTGGAAATTCATAAATTCTAAACGTAAATGTGATTACCTAACACACATTTCAATTCTCTTTCTAGTAATGACCCTTTCACTATTTCGAAATATTTTCGCGAGTTTTTTAGCAATTCATCTACTGTGACAGCAATTCATCTTATGTGATCGCTCCTATAGTATTATATTTAAAAGTGTAATTCCAGAACCTTTCGTGCAAGTTCGGGAGTCCCACAAGGTAGCCACCTTGGTCCTCTACTTTTTATCTTATCTTCAATCATTTCTAATTGCAAGCTCCAAGTTTACGCTGATGATATGAAACTTTTTAAAAAGATTTCATCTTACAATGACGCCATTCTTATGCAGAATGATCTTCAAAACTTTAAAAATTGGTGCGTTAATAACTGTTTACAACTTAGTGTAAATAAATGCGCTTTGATATCTTATACACGCCGATCTAGTCCTCTTTGTGTCAATTATAACTTAGATGGTATTAGTTTACCTAAAGTTACCTCAATTAAGGACTTAGGAGTATATTTTGATTCCCAACTTATTATAACAATATTATAAATAAAGCTAATTCATTGTTGGGATTTGTTAAACGTTTTGCAAAGGAATTTTCAGATCCTTACATTCTTAAATCGTTGTACACTTGTCTTGTAAGACCAAACCTTGAGTATGCTAGTCCGTCCTTGAGTATGGTCTCCGTTTTATATGGTACACGTTTATATTATTAAGGCAATACAAAAACATTTTCTTAGATTTGCCTTACGCCTCTTGCAATGGCCGAATCCCATTATCTTACCACCAAATGAACAAATGCTAAAATTAATTGACTTGTATACTTTAAATTTTCCACGAGAGGTTTCTGATGTCATTTATATTTACAGAAATTGTCAAGGGTAACGTTAAATCTACTTTAATTTCTAATAAAATTATTACAATAAGGATTATTTTTGTTTTTTTTAATCTTGAAATTTGGGGGCACAGGCTTTAGTTCTCTTATTGTAATATGTGTCCTTGAAATTTGCGACCATATGCGCACAAGGCTTTGGTATTGTTTCTATTACTTCCCAACCATAGGAGATTAATTGCAGTCGTGGCCCCCCACACTCTTACAAAGATTGAGAAACCTGAAATTTGGAATACGTGTGTCCTATTTGTTTCTTATTTAACACTTTTACATTTTTTTTTCTTATTTAACACTTTTTTTTTAAAAGACATAGAAGGTAATTATATTCAAATATTTATTATTATATTTTGTAAATTAAAAACTGAAATATTTTTGTAATGAACTATTATTTTTTTTTGTTTAACTTTTATTATATTAGATATTTTATTGAATTATGAACATTGGTTCTACATATTATATAAGTAGTAAATTGCGTACGATATTGTGTTCAAACTTCAAAGGTACATGCATAAAAAGTTCTAAATTTGTCATTGTATTTTAGAAATACATTTATTGCATGTCTTGAATTTATTAGCTTTTCTAATAGGTACATATGCTAGGAATTTAAATTGTTTGCAATTTTTTAAAAATTAGAATTAATTAATTTTGTGACAAAAAAATTAATTAATTCCTAATTAGTTCCTTTTAGTTTCCATTAAAAACCATTAATTTATATAAACCTATATATATATATTATCACAAATTAATATTTCTTTCGAATAACTTTCAGTTTTAATGAAAATAAGAATCACAAATTACAGGAGAATTATGATTGTAATACTCATTTATAACTAAAGTGCTAAAAATTTCAAGTCATAAATATAAAAGATGAAAATGAACCAATTCTAATCCCAATATTTCAATCTGAAGTTAATATTTTCCATACCATTTCAGTAGTATGTATATGTTGCAGCGTCAGTAAAAGATCTTTTGGTTTTAATGCCGTTTCAGTGGCAGGAATAGCTTTTTTCGGCAGTTTTCCTAAAGTTATGCAATAAAATTGTGATAAGTAAAAAGTTTTGTGCTTTTGAGTATTTTTAATTAAGCTTAGCGGTTAGAATATCAGTTATGTTTAAATTTCAAATTAAAACAATAATAAGCTTAAACAAGTTTGAGCCTTTGAGTATTTTAAATTAAGCTTAGTTGTTAGGATATCAGTTATGTTTAAATTTCAAATTAAGATATTGTGCTTATTGTTCTTAATGAAATATAAAAAGTTTTAAAGCTTGGTTTAAATAAAAGTTAATATTATCAAAGTTTATTCTTAATTAGATATGAAAAGTTTTTTAAATATCAGTTATGTTTAAATTTCAAATTAAAACAATAATAAGCTTATTCTAGTTTGAGTTTTGGAGTATTTTAAATTAGGCTTGGTGGTTAGGATATCAGTTATGTTTAAATTTCAAATTAAAACAGTAATAAGGTTAAGATATTGTGCTTACTGTTCTTAATTAAATATGAAAAGTTTTTAAAGTTTGGTTTAAATTAAAAGTTAATATTATCAAAGTTTGAGCTTGATTTAATATTTCCGCGAAAATTAGAAAAAGTTTTATAAATTAAAAAAAAATAGCTTAAGCTATTAAGCTGAATATTCTTAATTAGATATAAAAAGTTTTTTAAATATCAGTTATGTTTAAATTTCAAATTAAAACAATAATAAGCTTATTCTAGTTTGAGTTTTGGAGTATTTTAAATTAGGCTTGGTGGTTAGGATATCAGTTATGTTTAAATTTCAAATTAAAACAGTAATAAGGTTAAGATATTGTGCTTACTGTTCTTAATTACATATGAAAAGTTTTTAAAGTTTGGATTAAATACAAAGTTAATATTATCAAAGTTTAAGCTTGATTTAATATTTAAGTGAAAAATTTAAAAAATTCAAAGCTGATAAAGCTCGTCCGTTATCTTTGAAAATTAAGCTTCCAACTGCCATTTTAAAGTTGAAACGCTTAAAAAATGGATGGAAATTTTTTGTTTGATTATTTACTTAACTGCAAAAATTTTGAAAAAAATGAAACAAATAAATGTTTGAAATTAAATTGTTAATTTTTTTTTTTTTTTTTTTTGTTTTTTTTGTTTTTTTTTAATAAGTTTAAGCTTGATTTAATATTTCTGTGAAAATAGAAAAAAAGTTTTATAGGTTTTGAGTTGAATATTCTTGATTAGATATGAAAAGTTTTTATAGTTTTGGTTTTAATACAAAGTTAATATACAAAACTAATATCAATGTTAAAAATAAAATTGAAAGACACTTTTAATGTGTGTATAATATTTTTTATTTTATTAAAACATCTTTAAATTGTGATTTTTTATTAAGCTAACAAAAATTTGATTTTTTTTTGTTTTGTTTTTTTTACAACTATTGCTCAATGGCATAATGCCCCCAAGCATATGTTTATACCCGTATATAGTCAAAGGGTATAATAAATTTGCCATTACGTTTGTGACGCAGAGAAGGAGAGGGGGTAGATATAGACTCAAGTGTATGGATCGGATCAGAATCGAAAAATAAATCGATTTAGCTATGTATGTCCGTCCGTCTGTCCGTCCGTCCGTCAGTCCGTCCGTCTGTCCGTCCGCACGATAACTCAAAAACTAAAGGAGCTAGGATCTTGAAATTTTCGCAAATTCGCTTTTTTGCAATAGCCGTCATCGCTATTTAAATCCAGCCATTTTGGTCCATGGGTTCGGGTAGCTGCCATACAACTTCTTTTTTTATATGAGCATTACTCTCCACCTAATGAATTGCTGGGTGTCTGAATTTTTGCCAAAAATTGATTAGTGTAATGGCCAAAGTTTCTGCAAAATTTGGTTGGTCTACGACAGAGGGTTCGAGTAGCTGCAATACAACTCTTTATTTTATATGAGTATTCCACTACACTTAATAAAGCCAAAAGTAATTAACCGGATGATATAATATATATGTTACGGTCATACGGGTATCCCAGAGTTGACACAGTCTACGCTACTACACTCTTCCTCGTTTTATATTATCTTCAGTTACATATTTTTTATTATCTAATGAACTTAAAGCTACTTTATTCAAATTTTGTGTATAAATTGTATGTAAATATGATCTAAATATTTTCATTTCTTTTAAACAAGTTTCATTTTTTAACAAACAATTTTTATAATTATCTAATGTTAAAGAATTGACAACATATTTCTTTATTCCTTTAGCTTTTTCAATAGTTTTATTTTCATATGTTTGAAGGAAATACATTTTAGATTTTAATCCAATAAATTCAGAAACAATTTTTCCATTAAATTCACCTTTAAAAACACCTAGATCTTTTTTTAATTTATTAGAGGAAAATTAAATAAATTGCCAGATGGATAATCTGATGTATCAAAACGTTTTGGTATTTCATTAAATATGTCAGCGTAAAAATCATCTGTCTGTATAGTATAAATGAAACTGTCAGTGTCTGTATAATTTAAAAAAACCTTACTACCATATTTAAGTTTAATATAATCATAATGAAAATCATACATAAGAATTTTAGATTGTTCGAGTACCGTAAATCCCAAATATATAGGTTTGTTATAACATATATTTGTATGATTAAGCTGAATGGCTATCAAGTTTTCAGTAAATCTAGAGTGACTATGATAATTTGGTTTTGCTATTAACGCTCGAGTACCTAAATGTCTTCCTTGACTTTCCCAAGAGGTAGCAATTTTGACATTTTTTCTTTTATCTACATTTTCCATTATTTTATCAAAAACAGCATTATTCATTAATTTAAAATAATCTTTTTCAAAAGCATTTTTAGTCATTGACCTGTGTGCGTTATTTACCTTCTTTATGAGTTCAACACCGATGAATCTGCTAACACTAGATGAGCAGCTATAACAATTGGTTCAAGAAACGTGTCACATATGTGGTAAGCATTTAGATTTTAATAATAGAATTAGAGACCATTGCCACTTTACTGGAAATTATAGAGGTCCTGCTCATTCTTATTGCAATTTATTGTATAGACGATCAAATTTTTTCCCAATATTTTTTCACCATTTTTCCGGCTATTATTGTCATCTTTTATTTAAAGAACTAAACGAAGTGAATGGACATATTGGTGTCATTCCTTTGAATAAAGAACGTTATATTTCATTATCTAAAAAATTACAATAGATAATAATCATTCATTTTATTTACGTTTTCTCGTTAGCTTCAGATTTATGGCTTCTAGCCTTGATTCATTGTGTAAAAATTTAAATGAACACGATTCGATTCATATAAAAAATGAACTCAATAATAGTGGAAAATTTTAACTTATGACTCGAAAGGGAGTTTTTCCCTATGAGTATTTAAATTCCATTGAACGACTTGACGAAACATGTTTACCGCCACAAGACAATTTTACCAATCAAATGACAAACACACCATGTTCCGAAGAAGACTACATTTATGCAGTTAATGTATGGAATACGTTTAAATGTCAAAATTTATGGGACTATCTTAAACTTTACCTCAAAACAGATGTACTTATTTTAACTGATGTTTTTGAAAACTTTCGAAAGATATGCCCCAAAATCTATTCTGTAGATCCTGCAAATTTTTACATTACACCAGGTTTGTCATGGGCGGCTATGTTAAAATACCCTGATATGAAATGAGAGTTGTTAGCTGATATTGATATGCCTAATTTTTTTAAAAAAGGGATATATAGTGGAATTAGTCAGTGCTCACTTAAACATTCAGTGGCAAATAATAAATTTATGGGGGAATCTTATAAAAAAAACGAACCTTCCAAATATATGGTATATGAAGATGCCAACAATTTATATGGATGGGCAATGATCCAATATTTACCTCATATAGATTTTCAGTGGGTTGATACTCCTGAAAATATTGATGTGCTTTCAGTTGCCGATGATTCGCAAACTGGTTACGTTTTAGAAGTGGATTTAGATTACCCTCAACATTTACATGATTTGCACAATGATTTTCCTTTGTTGTAAACAAAGTTCCATCGAAAGATAAAATTCCTAAACTGTTAGTTGACTTAACAAACAAACGCAAATATATTATCCATTATCGAAACTTAAAACAGTGTCTTCGAAACGGCTTGATTCTCAAAAAAATTATGGAGGACTAAAATTCACACAAAGCAATTGGTTAAAAAAATATATTGATTTAAAAAACGCACACAGGTCAATAGCTAAAAATGCTTTTGAAAAAGATTATTTTAAATTATTGAATAATTCCGTTTTTGGTAAAATAATGGAAAATGTAGATAAAAGAAAAAATGTCAAAATTGCTACCTCTTGGGAAAGTCAAGAAAGACATTTAAGTGCTCGAGCGTTAATAGCAAAACCAAATTATCATAGTCACTCTAGATTTACTGAAAACTTGATAGCCATTCAGCTTAATCATACTAATATATGTTATGACAAACCTATATATTTGGGATTTACGGTACTCGAACAATCTAAAATTCTTATGTATGATTTTCATTATTATTATATTAAACTTAAATTATACAGACACTGACAGTTTCATTTATACTATACAGACAGATGATTTTTACGCTGACATATTTAATGAAATACCAAAACGTTTTGATACATCAGATTATCCATCTGACAATTTATATAATTTTCCTCTAATGAATAAAAAAGTTCTAGGTCTTTTTAAAGATGAATTTAACAGAAAAATTGTTTCTGAATTTATTGGATTAAAATCTAAAATGTATTTCCTTCAAACATATGAAAATAAAACTATTAAAAAAGCTAAAGGAATAAAGAAATATGTTGTCAATTCTTTAACATTAGATAATTATAAAAATTGTTTGTTAAAAAATGAAACTTGTTTAAAAGAAATGAAAATATTTAGATCATATTTACATACAATTTATACACAAAATTTGAATAAAGTAGCTTTAAGTTCATTAGATAATAAAAAATACGTAAATGAAGATAATATAAAAACATATGCTTGGGGGCATTATGCCATTGAGCTATAGTTGTAAAAAAAACAAAACAAAAAAAAATCAAATTTTTGTTAGCTTAATAAAAAATCACAATTTAAAGATGTTTTAATAAAATAAAAAATATTATACACACATTAAAAGTGTCTTTCAATTTTATTTTTAACATTGATATTAGTTTTGTATATTAACTTTGTATTAAAACCAAAACTATAAAAACTTTTCATATCTAATCAAGAATATTCAACTCAAAACCTATAAAACTTTTTTTCTATTTTCACAGAAATATTAAATCAAGCTTAAACTTATTAAAAAAAAACAAAAAAAAAAAAAAAAAAAAAAATTAACAATATAATTTCAAACGTTTATTTGTTTCATTTTTTTGCAGTTAAGTAAATAATCAAACAAAAAATTTCCATCGACTTTTCAAATTTAAAGTGGCAGTTGGAAGCTTAATTTTCAATGAAAACGGACGAGCTTTATCAGCTTTGAATTTTTTAAATTTTTCACTTAAGTATTAAATCAAGCTTAAACTTTGATAATATTAAGTATAAACCAAATTTAAAAAACTTTTCATATCTAATTAAGAATATTCAGCTTAATAGCTTAAGCTATTTTTTTTAATTTATAAAACTTTTTCTAATTTTCGCGGAAATATTAAATCAAGCTTAAACTTTGATAATATTAACTTTTTATTTAAACCAAACTTTAAAAACTTTTCATATTTAATTAAGAACAGTAAGCACAATATCTTAAGCTTATAACTGTTTTAATTTGAAATTTAAACATAACTGATATCCTAACCGCCAAGCTTAATTTAAAATACTCAAAGATTCAAACTAGCTTAAGCTTATTATTGTTTTAATTTGAAATTTAAACATAACTGATATTTAAAAAAACTTTTCATATCTAATTAAAAATATTCAGCTTAATAGCTGAAGCTTATTTTTTTAATTCATAAAACTTTTTTTAATTTTCGCGGAAATATTAAAGCAAGCTTGAACTTTGATAATTTTAATTTTGTATTTAAAACAAGCTTTAAAACTTTTCATATGTAATTAAAAACAGTAAGCACAGTATCTAAAGCTTATTTTAAAGATAACTGATATTTAAAAAACTTTTCATATCTAATTAAGTGAATATTCAGCTCAATAGCTTAAGCTTATTTTTTTTAATTTATAAAACTTTTTTTTAATTTTCACAGAAATATTAAATCAAGCTTAAACTTTGATAATTTTAATTTTGTATTTAAAACAAGTTTTAAAACTTTTCATATTTCATTAAGAACAATAAGCACAATATCTTAATTTGAAATTTAAACAAAACTGATATCCTAACAACCAAGCTTAATTTAAAATACTCAAAGACTCAAACTTGTTTAAGCTTATTATTGTTTTAATTTGAAATTTAAACATAACTGATATTCTAACCGCTAAGCTTAATTAAAAATACTCTAAAGCAGAAAACTTTTTACTTATCACAATTTTATTGCATAACCACAGCGTACAATATTTCAGGCCATGACATAAAATTATTTGAATGTATTAGTGAATACATTCAAACAAAATGAGAGTGAGTTTCGAAAAAAAATTTTTTTTTTGTTTTTTAATTTTTTAGAAAAAAATAAAAATTTTTATGATTTTAACCATATTTTCTTTTAGACTTTTCTTTATTAAATATTTCCCTAAAAACTCTGAATTTTACATAAAAATAAAATTTGGAGTTTTTTTTAAAACATATCAAAAATTTAGCTATGAACTCAAAATTTTTAATATGTTTTCCTAAAAAAATATTTTTCAATTTTTTCTGTGCATTTCATAACGTAGCCATTTTGATACTGTCAAAAAATAATGAGAGTACACAAGAGTAAAAATTTTAAATAATTTTAGAAAACCTAACCTAACTTCAAAAGCTTTATAATAATCTGTGATGTAATTTTGGTAGGTAAATTGGTTTTAATATCGAGTTTTTATATTTTTAATTTTAATAAAAATATATAAATTATATATCAAAATAAACTTTGAAGTTTTCTCTTTATGCTCATAATAAAATTAAATTTCAAATCGTATTTTTCAGCATAAAATTAAAGAATTCAAAATTTTATACCCTTCTTAGCATCATTCAACCATATTTCTGAGTAGGCAATATTTATTTGTTTGTATACAGTTTTAAACAGTAAAAAAAAAAAAAGTGCGTGCAAAAAATAGCCGTACTTTAATAGATAGTTTTTAAAGCTCTTTTTAAAATTTTAAATTAAATTTTTTAAGTATATTAAGATTAACATTTTGCAATTTTTTAATAAATTATGATTTTAAAATGTTCTGTTTCTGGCTGTTAAATTATGATTCTTGCTCGATTAAAGTTTCATATTTTAAATTTCCAAAATTACGGATAAGCGCTTTTTTAAAAATTACGGACCTGATTGGCAGGTCTTGCTGGTTAATAAATAAGAATGGGTGGTTTACAGGGTTACCAACTTGATCTTTTTCACCCGAAGACTTCGGGTTTGGAATGCTAACTTCGGGTCTTCGGGTTGGACACTAATTTCTTCGGGTTTGCAAAAATATTTTGAAAATTTAATTGAAAACCTTATTATTATTAACTATGAAACTGAAAATTAAAATTTTTATAAAGATAGTTTTTAAATTTTATGTCCAAACCTTTACTATTATTAGAAAATCCAAACGTTACTGCAACGGAATTGCATGATATAATGTCATCCTTAAAACAAAATTTAGAAAAACGTATTGTGAATAAATTTTTTGGTGCCACAGCACAAAAATGTTTACCTAAACAAAGAGCTTACGAAATTTTATAACTTTGAAGATAGTCCTTTTAAATATTTAGCATGTTTAAATCTAAAAAATCAACTTACTTTTAACTCAATTTTAAAAACTTGTGAAGTTTTAAATTTAAAAGTTGACGAAGATAAAATATATGATGAGATTATTGCTATTAACCAAATTCTTCCAAATATTAGAATTTGTGGAAATGAACCAAATGATGTATTTCGGTTATGGGTTAAAATATTTCAGTCGACTGATGAAATTAATGAAATGAAAAAAATTATGTCCAAAGTTTTAAGCATTCCGGTAAGCAACGCATTTATTGAAAGGATTTTTTCAATAATGAATTCAGTTTGGAGAGCTGATAGAAATAAAATGCGAATAGCGCTTATTAAAAGTGAACTATGTACAAGAATTAACTTTGACATGAAATGCGAAGATTTTCTTATATATTTAAAAGCTCCAGAAGAAAAAAATTTACTTCAATGTTCCTTAAAAAGCTCAAAATATAATTTTAAAAACTAATGTTGACATTATATTAATATTAATTTTGTTAATTAATGAAATAGAAAGTTCCTAATTTTTTTTTATTATGTTTTATTGATTTAAAATAAAAGAATTTCGTTTTGTAATCATGTGTATTTATTATTATATTATATCTTCGCGTCTAAACATAATTGCTTCGGGTCTGATTAGTTCCGAAGTTGGTAACCCTGCTGGTTTATAAGAATGCGAATAATGTCATTTTATATTTTTTGAAAAATAATAACTATTTCGGATGTGAAATTAAGTATGGAGTTATAATTGATAATAGTTTGCAAGTTGCATGCTTCTCAGGCCTTGCAAAAAAACCAGCCAAAACTTTTAAAAATATTTTATCGAATTATATGAAACTAGCCTTTTTATCTCAGCGAAAAACTTTAATATCGTATTTTATATTATTTACAGATAAAAATATTTTTACAATTTATTTCACAATATTATTTTTACATAAACTCTTTTTTGGTTTTTTAAATTTAATTTGCTGTGTTACTTTCCAATTCAATATTTTTATTTAAACTAATTTTGTCGATTTATGTATTGCCAACACTGTAGAATATTAATAAAATTATCACTCTCATTGAAAGCTTAGTAAGAAGCTTTTAAAAAAAGTAAAATATATGGAAGGTATTTTTCAAAAAAGAATTTCTGAATTAAAATATTAAAATTTTTTATATTTGAATATGTTATAAAAATTTTAAAAGACTGAATTTTACGATCATCTTTGAACGAAATTAAAAAAGTTGCAAATTTGTGAGTTATTATAATTTTAAAATCAGCCGTCGAGATAAAGCTCCCTATTCCCATAAGACTACGTGTTAAATCAGCCGTCGAGACATCTTTTTCTCTCTGAGTGTCATAGCCTGAAATATTGTACGTCTTGGCATAACTTAAGGGGAACTGCCGAAAAAAGCTCCTCCTGCTGCTGAAACGGCATAAAAAAAGCTCCAAAAGAGCTTTTACTGACGCTGAAAGAGCATATACATACTACTTGTGATCTAGCATCAGGTCATATTTCAAGGAAAAGTAAATTGGAATCCTATAAATCTATAAATTATCTCAAACCATAATTTTGCAAATTAAAAGAATTAAACTAATAAAAATTGTAATATGTATAGCATTAGAATTAAGTAAATTAAGAGGATTAATTTAAGAATTATTTAAAATTGAAATTTTTAATCAAAGTTACTAAATTATTCAAAAGTAAATGCAATACATAATAAAATCCAGCATAAAATTAATTAAAAAAAAAAAAAATGGCTAAGCGATGCTATACTTGTATGAAAGACTTTGGGAAGAAAAATATAGGCATTCAATGCAGCGGAAATTGTAAAAAAATTCACATCAAATGTGCTGGTATTGCCGATGAGGTTTTTGTTGTAATACAGGTAGGTAATACTACCTGTAGATGTAAAAGCTGTCCGGGAATGAGCAATGAATCACTAATTATATCGGACGATGACTATAATGCGGATGAAACTCAAGTGCATTTAGAAGAAAATATAAATATATGTATGAATCAGGATTTTAATTAACTTTTATTGATCTAAGTTAACATCAAATGAATTTGTAAGTGAAAATCTGAAAGAGGAAAACTCATTTGTCACAATCGTTTTTTAATACAAAAATTGATGATCTAATCCTACAAAACAAACATATGTTAGAAGAAAATAAAGTATTAAAAGAAAAAATCAAATGCACTGAAGAAAGAAATGTGAAACTGGAAAAATTAGTAAACAATATGATATCTCAAATAGATAAATTTCAACAAAAAAAAAATAAAAACAATGTCGTAATTGCCGGTCTCCCGCGAGACATTCAAAATCTAAAAAATGTTGTATTTAAAATAATAAAAAAAATACAGGCAAATATACAAAAAGATGATCTCTTAAATGTATCCAGATTTAATGAACATTCAGAGAAATCAAAAGAATCTTTATATTTGGTTGAGTTTAAATTAGAAAATAATAAAGCTGAACTACTAAATAAAAAAAAAATGCATAAATATCTTTTTAATCCCGAGGTTTGCCTTGAAGAAAATGGAAACAAACAAATTTTTTTTCGACACCACCTCGCACTGTTTCAAAGTAAATTGTATTATGAAGCAAAGCAGCTTAAATTATCAAAGGAACTTAAATATCTTTGAATCAAAGAAGACACCAGTTTTATGCGTAAAACCGATAATTCGAAGGTATTTAAAATACAAAATTTAAATGATATCACTTTTATTCAAAATCATATTAATTAATAACTTTGAATTAAAAAATTTAAATTAACTTTTTTAAAAATGTTTTGTATTACGTATATATTATTTACGTTTATTATAAAACGAATTTTTATATTGAGGATTAAATAATTTCAACAAAAAATTCAACAATATTCATTCTTATTTTTATTTTGTTAAAATACCTAACCTATAATTTCACTTGCCAACATTCCAAAAAATTGGTTTTCTTAATGAAAAAACAAGTATGTATGTTTTTTTTTTGTAATCTTTTATTATATTTATTTTATTTACACATATTGTTACATTTTTAATTATAAAACATTTCATTTTTATTTCTAAGGACAATTTCTTTTAATTTTTAAACTCAGCTTATTTATTAATACATAAAATATATAAAATTTCTAAATTTTTATTTTTCTTTAAATTATGACTTACTTTTTCTTTATTTTTTTAAACTTATTTTTTTTATTTTTCTCAATAATTAAAAATCGTATATTAACACTCGACTTATTCCGTAATACTATTTTAAGAGTCATAATTCTTTTAATTCCTATTCGATCATTTTGCTTGAAATATTTTCTAATATCAAAAACAGCTCACCAATATAATTTATATAATATATTTGAATTCTGTGTAGTACTCATTTTACTGTATATTAAACAGCTGATAATTCTTAGCACATTTTCAAAAAATTTTGTAAAAATGTGCCTATATTGTTTCACTCTGCTCGCCCGTCTGTCTGTCCGTATGTTTACAAAAACTTTTACATCGTTTGGAATAGAGAAAAGAAATTTTAACCACGAGTAGGTATTACAAAAAAAATTATTTCGTAGTAGAAGTTTTTTCTGTAGCCCCACCCGGTACGAAGCTGTAGCCCCCCAAAGTTGGGAAAAGCCCTATATTCAAATTGTTATAACAAGAGTTCTATTACGTGCATTTTCAATCTGAAAACGAAAAACGGTTCCAGCTGGGGTCTTGAAATTGGGACTTCAGAAATTAGTAGGAGTCGGATAACAAAAATTTTTTTTGTCACGTCCCCTGTTTAGCAGCTATAAGGTCTCTAATATTGAAATTTTGATATTTTTAAATACCTGTAACTTCAATACCTGTTCAAATTTTTGTTTGTTAACATACAAAATTTTAAGGTCCATAATTATACTTTAACATATGTTAAAAGATTTTCTTAAATTTAAAAGCGGTTCTTTAAATTGAGGAAAGTGTCTGTCAGTTTTAACCATTTTTGCTTATATAGTAAAATTCTAAATAAAATTCCAAATTTTGGTAGAATTCACAATTTAATTCCTTGAACCTAAAAAAGTTTGGGGGAAGGGGAATAGTGAGGTTTAAATCCTTGAGAAATTGGGCAACCTACTCCATAAAAGGCTACTAGGACTTAAAAATTAAAAAAATTACGGTTTTTATAAGTAAGTAGTAACTTAGTCACCAACGTATATATTTCCTAAATTAAACGTTAACATTGAAGCTTCAACAGTATATTCCGATAAAATACTCAGTATGAAAAACTATATTATTTTGAAAATGTGTTTTTTTAAAAACCCTTGGTTTTTTTTATCATTTTTATGAGAGAAATGTAGGCTTCTTTTTTGGAAAAATTATTTTAAAATACTACGTATTTAAGCATAATATATACGAAATTGAATTTTTTGATTTTAAGATTTTATTTGAAGAACTGCAATTTAAAAAACAACAACTGCAAAGCAGATAAAAAAAAAGCTTTACAAAAAAATGTAGCGAAGAAAAATGTTATGTTATTTAAATTTAGAGATATTTATATTCAGATTCTTTATAACCTTTAATTTTTATTTTTATCAATATTATCTCATTTAGCTTTGCATTATTTGAGACTATTTAAGGAGAGCAAAAAAATTAGTCTTATTAAATAAGTGAGCTCTTGAAATAAAAGTTAACTTGCGTTAATACCAAAATTTTGAAAATTTCATTGAATCTTTGTGCAAAACGCGTAAAAAGGTCAAAACCAAATTAACCCTATGGATTTTTATATTTGAAGTTGTGGTACAAAATTTTCAATTAAAATTCTTTTAATCGTTTAAGCAAATAAAATTTATAGAAAACTTGATGTCGGCGTCGTGGAAAACGGGTTAATCGAACTTAACTAAAACTTTTTGCAGTTTAGACTGAAAAATCAATCTGTAACATTGGGCACAAATCGGAATCACAAAATTTTTTGGAAGCCCGCCATACCGAAATGTGTTAATTTATTCCAAAAAAATTTATACAACTAATTCCGGTTGCTAAGAAGAACATTTGTACAAAAATTTCAAGTCAATCGGTCAAAGCGTTTTAACTCGACATCAAAAACAATGAAAAAGCTACATTTCGCCCTCGTGCCCAAATGGGTTAATCGAACTCAATAAAAATTTTTGGCAGCCTCTCTTTTCGACTGCAAAATCTCCCTTTAAAATTGGACACAAATCAGAAACTTATTCCAACCAAATTTATACAACTAATTCCGGTTGCTAAGAGAAACACTTGTACTAAATTTCAAGTCAACCGGTCAAACCATTTTGACTCGACATAAAAAAAAACGAAAAAGGTTAAAATGGTTCTGGAGCCGCAACCTGTTGACTTTTAAAAATGTGACATAGACTATGTCACCCCCGGCCTCTCAGAATTATTCCTTTGAAATTTTGTAACAATCGGACCAGTGGTTTTCACGTGAATTCTGGACAAACAAACAAACAAACAAATTTTCTTCTTTATATATTAGATAATCCCAAAAACTTTACTTAATCTTGAAATAAAAATTTTTAGAGGATGTTTGGAGTCAACTGTTAATTCTAGTTTCAATATAAAAATTAATAACATTTTTTTTTTTTTTTAAACTATTACAAACCTATTATTTCATAATAATACCAAAAATTTTACGAACTCATTATATAAAAACATTTTCGTGTTTTAAAAACGAAATTAATTAACAATGTAAAAATGAGCATAATGGAATTAACATTTCAGTGTTGGGAATGCAGTTTAGGGCTAACGACGCATTACTGTTAGGAACATAAAACTGATGAGATGGAGCATATTGTAGAGCGCAAATTATTCCTAGATCTAGAAGACTTTGCTGGTTATATTTTACGGCATATGAGGTTGGTAAAGTGCTTTACAACCAATTGTGGCAGATTTTTATTTCGAACATCTTCACAACCATTGCAAGTTCCTACAATTAATTTTATTAATGAATTGTAAAAAACTTTTGTATTAAAAAATAAAAAAAACTTTGTATTATTTTAATTTTTTGTTAGTACTAAACCTAGCACTCTGTCATGAGAAAAAATCATGCCATATCGCACCGAAGGCCACGCCCTACCCCATATTGCACGACATATTGACCTACATTTTGATTAATGACCAAGTCCCTCGGAAGTAGGTCAAGTTATGTTAAAAGTAGGTGATTTTGACGTCGGCGGTGCCGGTATTTAGGTCAGGCAGGTTTAGAAGTAAGTTAAGCAACTCTTGTTGTTTATAATAGGGAATCATGTAAAAGTAGTAAGTAAAAATATTTCCTTATAAAATTTTTATTTACAAGAGTACGTATGCAAATTAGCATGTAAAATCCAGTAAAAAAAATTTAAAGTCACAAGTTCATTAAAATATAAAACCTGTTTTCTGTCCAGCATATATTATATGTAATAAGTAGAAGAAAAAAGTCATCTTTTTCTGTAAGGAATGAAAAAATCAAAACTGGTTAATTCCTTTTGGTACCTATTTATAATCAACATACAAATAAAATAAAAATTTGTTTCGATTATTTGTTTACCTCTTATGTAAATTTTTAGGTGCATTGCATCTTTAATATGAAAAGTATAAACCTGAAATCAAAGAAGTGCTTTTAAATTTACTAGTTAGATGTATTATAATCTTGAAAATAAAAATGGTACAGAAGATATAAGTTAATAAAATGTATCTTTCATAATATTAATGAAAAGGCATGTTCTTTCATATCTATTTTATGTTATGTCACCTGTAGATTGTAACTTTAAAGAAAAAGTTTTTTATTTTTCCTGGGTATCTGAAACTTAAAAATAATAACAGTTTTGTTTTGTTTTTATCAATTTTTATTTAATTTTTATTTATCATTTTTTTTTTTTTGACATACCTAGTCAAAAAATTGGTTACTTTTTCCGTTTACTGATTATCAGCAAGCGGAAAAGCTAAATTTTCTTCTAAGAGTAAATTCCCCTTTTCATTTTTATACAAATAAATTATGGAGGTTTTAATACCCTTCTCTAATTCTATAGCACAAATTTCCTCGTATTTACGAGGAATAAAAATTATAAAATTTTTGGTTTCAAAAACCCATTTTTCACCGTATATAGTATTTATTTTTTTAATATTTTTTAATATTTAAAAATTCAATTTTTAAAAATGTTTTTTTACAATAAGTATTTTCTTCAGCCTTTTCATTAAAGGCCAATAAAAAACTGCGTTTCCTTGGCTGTTGTTGTTGTTGTTGTGGATGTTGTTGTTGTTGTGGATGTTGTTGTTGTGGATGTTGTTGTTGTTGTTGCTGTTGGAGACGATGCCGTTGTTGTTGTGGATGTTGTTCTTCTTGGTTTTCTTCAACTTCACTATTATTTTTTGTCTTACTCCTTTTTGCGGGGAGACGGACAGATGCAGCGACATCATCGCTGTTGCTCATGTATAAGTTTAGGAATTCTTGTGCCATGCTGTATGATTTAAATTTTAAATTTAAATGTAACTCTTGTACAAAAATTTCAATGTATTTATACTAATTTACAGCGTACAGAAGAATAGAAGTTTTTCTATAGTACTATAATTTATTTAAATGACAATCAAATACAATGTTGCAAAATACTAATTTAAATTCCTTTATTTTGTAGGCTATAATTTTTTTATTTTGCTCAGTTGTGTGTTTTTAGTACTATAATTTATTTAAATGACATAGACAATCAAATACAATGTTGCAAAATACTAATTTAAATTCCTTTATTTTGTAGGCTATAATTTTTTTATTTTGCTCAGTTTAGAATTTAATTTTACTTAGAAGAAATATAATTGACTAAAGTGAATTGCGATTACATTGTTGTAGAATTTTTTATTTCTTTTCTATTTCTATTTTAAGAATAACGTAAAATACTTTGTTGAAATATCTTTTGCATACAGCTATGCTTTACAAATTTCTATCGTTAATTTAAGACAAGATTATAGAAATAAAAAGAAAATATAACTGATTAAATTCTGAATACATTGTTGTAGAGTATTTTTCGGTTTTAGAATGTTTATAAGAAGAAAAGAATAATTTAAATGTATCAGTATCTGAATTAATTTTAAAACGGGAACAATGTCTAAAAAAGTTATTCTACAAAAATTTTTGAACTCATCAGAAAATGTAACGCGCTATAGAATTGAAAGGGACCGTACAGAAATCGTTAAGAGATTTAACTTACGTGAACGTAAAATTAAATTTACTATAAGACCGGTACCAGATAATGTTGAACCCACCAGCTGGATCAAAGATGCAGTATATTACATTATAAAACATATAACTAGTGATATAAATTCTACAGATAAAATAGGATTGACTTTCTGCGGAGAAAGTTTTGAGGAACGTAGCCCTGCATTCATAAATTTCAAAACAGCCAGCGAACTAAAATTTCTGGATGTTTGGGATATTATATCTAAAGTATTTCAAAGCAATTCCGAAGGATAATTATGAACATGTTTTTCCTTTTTTCGTTTTATTATTATTAATAATATTTTCATATTCTATTTATAGGATTACGTACAGATACCTTCTGCATTATCACTACACAGGTTAAATTACCAGCTGGATTAGGTAGATCCACACCGAAATATATAAACTATACTGATGAATGCCTACGAAAATCATCAATCATCCGCATAAAAAATAAAGACAACCTATGTCTTCCGTGTGCACTAGTTGTTGCTATAGCTAAAGTTGAAAACTTTGCTGAATATACAAAAATATTAAATGATACAGAAAAGCTTCAAACTTTATCAGCAATATATTTAGTAAATAATTCTGGAGTTTGAATTCCACCAGAAGGTTGTGGAATACAAGAGTTGCAAAATTTTCAAAGTTTTTTAAATAAACATAAAATTGTTGTGTACAAATATGGAGAAGCAAGAAGAAGGGTAAAGTAATTTTTAAAGAAAATAATGATGGGAAAAGCATCAACTTACTTTATCACGCAAATCATTACAATGTTATTACTTCTCTTACAGCTTTCTTTTGTTGTAGCTATTATTTTGAAGATTGCCATATTCCGTATTATGTCAAATATGAACATAGATGTTCAAAGAACTGCCCTTGTCACCTCAGTGCCCTAAAAATATAAAAAATATTTTATGCAAAGAATGCAATCGCACATTTCGAGGTCAAACATGTTTAGACAATCACAAGGCATCAACATCAATAAAATTAATTATGTGTGAGGAAATACAAAAATGTAAAAGCTGTTTCAAAGTTCATAAATCAAAAAGAAGTCATAAATGTGAAGAATTTTATTGTTACATTTGTAACGAACATGTCATGCAAGATCATCATTGCCTTATTCAAAAAGTCAAAAACCTTTCAGAAAATTATAAAAAGGACTTTATATACATATTTTATGACTTAGAAACTAGACAAGAGTCAAAAACAAAGCAACACACCCCAAATATATGTATTTTACAACAAAGATGTGATAATTGTATTATTATGCGAGGAACAAAAATCATTCTTATGTTACTGGATAATATAAGACTCGCTTAATTATTTTCCAATGGCACTTAGTAAGTTACCGAAAGCTTTTAATTTACCCAGCAAATTAAAAAAAGAGTACTTTCCTCATCTATTTAATAAACTTGAAAATCAAAACTATATTGGAACTGTGCCTTCAATAAAATATTATGCACCTGACACAAAAAAGTAGGATGAAAGGAGTGAATTTTTACAGTGGTATGAACAAAACAAAAACTCTAATTTCAACATGCAGAAAGAATTGATAGAATATTGCATTAACGATGTAAAAATTTTAACAGAAACTTGTTTGGCTTTTAGAAAATGTTCTTGCAAGAGTGCAATGTTAAACCATTTTAAGAAGCTACAAGAATAGCTTCAGCATGCAACTTAGTATATAGAAGAAATTTTCTTATTTCAAACACAATAGCCATCATTCCGAAAAAAGGTTATAGATTAGTTGATAATCAATCAAAAATAGCTATGCAATGGCTTATTTGGGAAGAAGATTCTGGTAAAATTAAACTACAATGTGGAATTAACGGCAGAGAAAAAATAATTGCTGGTGTTAAAGTTGACGGGTATTGCGAGGATACTAAAGAGGTATATAAATTTTATGGGTGCTATTACCACGGACATCCTAAATGTCTAACTACTAAAAGGGATACACCTTTGCATAAAGATTCTAGCAACCCATTAAATCGGAGGTTTGAAAAAAGACTATCAAAATCTGAACACATAAAATTTCTTGGATACAATGTTGTTGAGATGTGGGAATGTGAATTCCGCGAGGAACTGAACAAAAACATAAACATGAAATACTTGCAAAATCATCAACTATTGAACACAGCTCCATTAAATCCTAGAGATGCATTTTACGGGGGTAGGACTGGAAATGTTTACACATACTATAAATGTAAACCAGGAGAAAAAATTAAATATATAGACATATGCTCTCTATATCCATATGTCCGCAAACGAGGAAAATTTCCTATTAAGCATCCAACAGTTCACATACTTAGGAGATTAGGAGAAAATACTTCTAAATTAAATATATCAACCATTGATGGAATAATTAAGTGTAAAATGTTACCCCCACCACTTCTTTTACACCCTGTTCTTCCACTAAAGCAAAATAATAAATTAATGTTTTCACTTTGTAGAAGTTGTAGTGAAGAAAAATACCAAGGAGAATATTGCTATCATACTGACACAGAAAGATCAATAATAGGAACTTGGGTGATTGATGAAGTCGTAAAAGCTATTGAAAAGGGTTACAAACTTATAAACACTTACGAAGTTTGGGAATTCAAAACAGTAAAATAAGATAAAATTAATTCAATTGACGGCCTATTTACATCAATGATGAATAAATTTATAAAAATTGAACAAGAAGCTTCTGGTTGGCTTAATATCTGCCAAACTGAAAAAGAAAAAGAAAATTATATAGAAAACTTTTTAAACGTAGAGGAAATTAAGTTAGTTATGAAAAAATTTTTAATAACCCTGGATTAAGATCATTTGCTAAATTAATTTTGAACTCATTTTGGGGTAAATTTGGGCAGCGAGAAAACCAACAACAAACAATGATTGTAAATCAACCTTTCCAATTGTATGAGCTGTTAACAAATCCTTCTGTAGAAGTATGTTCAATATTACCAATAAATGAAGAAAACATAATAGTTAGCTGGCAATATAAATATGAAGCAGCAAATTCCTTACCTACCATAAATGTGTACATAGCAGCATACACAACAACACGAGCACGACTTAAACTATATAGTTATTTAGAAGAGCTTAATGATAGAGTATTGTATTATGACACGGATTCTGTCATATACATAAGCAAAGCAGGAGAAAAAGATCCAGCAGTAGGAGAATACATTGGTGATATGACTGATGAATTAGAATGTTATGGTGTTGGTAGTTATATTACAGAATTTGTTAGTGGTGGACCGAAAAATTATGCATATAAAGTATATTGTACCAAAGATAATACTGAAAAAGTAGTATGTAAAGTTAAAGGTATTTCACTAAACTATAATACTGCAAAACAAGTACAAGTACTCTTTAATACAAGAGAGTATTAAAGATGCTGTGTTAAATTTTCAAGACACAACAGATATATTCGTAATTTCCGATAATATTAAAAGGACCCAAAATCATGAGGTGTTTACAACAACTGAAACTAAGCGATATCAACCAAGATCAGAAAAGCGCCGAATATTAGAAGATCACAGTTCTGTACCATATGGGTATAAGAGACAAAAGTTACAATAAAATATGAGTTTGTATTTGTTTGTACATATATATATATTTAAAAAAAGAATAAAATATTCAATAGTTAAACAATATCTTTTTTATTTATCCATGTATTATGATTGTTATCAAATCCAAGCCATTTTACGTATACTTTATTTCCTTGTTTTTTAATAATCTTCTCAACAAGGTAGGTATCTGGGTATTTTACAGGTGTAAGCTCAGCTTGATAAAATCTTCCAGAAATTTGAGCGTCAGTGTAGTCTTTTCAATTTTGAATAATTCGGATGACCAATTCGGCTGATAACCTTTTTCGAAATGACCTTTATATTTACTTTTTCTTACAAAATTTCCAACCTTATATTTATTTTTCTGTATAATTTTAGATTCAGTATACACATTCCTAGGTATATTTTTTTCGTTTTTCTTTGTGATTTTATCAGGAGGAAGTTTTATTGTACTATGTTTTGTAAAATTATATTCTTTTATTATTGTTTGTATAATAGGTAACCAATTATAATTCCCGTTTAAACTAAATTTTTTCCACATCGAATTTTTAATGTGCGGTTGAATCTTTCAACAATTGATGCTTTTAATTCACTAAATGTATGATAATGATTGATTGATTTTTCTTTCATATAATTTTGAAATTGTGAATTAAAAAATTCTTTACCCTGATCAAAGTGAATATTTTTTGGTATAACTTTATAATAATTGATTTTAAGGCATTTAAAACATTTTCAGCATTTTTAGTTTTCACAGGTTCAGCATAGACATATTTGGAAAAAGTGTCAATAACTGTAAACATATATTTATAACCTTCATTAAACTTTGCAAATGGTAACATTTCTACTAAATCAATTTGCCATGTGTCATTTAAACCCTTTTGTTTGAATTTTCTTCTAAGAAATTTACGTCTTGCCTGTCTATGAATTTCAGCCACTATTTGAGCTCTTGACATTTTGTTTTAAAAATGTTGAAGGTAATGATAAAATAATTATTATACATAAAATGATAGACCAAAGCAATGTTTAAACTAATCATCTGATTGAGTTTAATTTGCTTTTATACTTTTCTACATGAGTATATAACTGGGCTTTTATTTTCAATTTTGTTTCATTTCCATTTTGACTGTTAGTAGCAACTCAATAAAATGCAGCCTGATTCTACAACATATCCGTTTCATGAAACTGACTAAATAATGTCTATCAAAATATATAAATAAAAAGAAAATTGAATTATATTATTTGTTCTTATTTATTTTATTTGTTTATATACAATATTACAGATGTTTTCCTTTAAAATTACAGGAATTTCATAAAATAGTTTTGAGTAATTGCTTTGCACATTAAAACATTGCATCACAATATAAAATTCTTGTTGTAACCTTAATACTTTTTGTTCATCACATAATTTCAGATACTCCCCAACATATTCTTTTACATTTAACTCATGGTATTATAGATCATCACTACATGGATGAAATTGATTAAACTATATAATGTTTCTGCTTCTTTTCTGTTAATATTTATGCTTTGTTTGTTCACAGATCTTAGCCCATGATGGAAACTCTGTTTTATGTCTTTTATCATCTGCATATCGAGTTTCGCGTTAAATTGATAATAAAATATATTCCAATCATCAAATTTTATGGTAACTGCTTTTTTACCGTTACGATGAAATAAGCATGAAGCTTCAAACTTCTCACAGTCAAATCCAACAGAAATTTTTAATGTATGACATTTATTGAAGAAATATGTGTAACTCAACAATAAATTTGTGTTCTGACCTGATTCCTCCATTGTTACAATGTTATTAAAATTGTTTATGTAGTTTTTAGCACATTTTCAAAAAATTTTGTAAAAATGTGCCTATATAGCTTCACTCTGTCCGTCCGTCCGTATGTTTACAAAAACTTTTACACCGTTTGAAATAGAGTAAAGAAATTTTAACCATGGGTAGTTTTTGCAAAAAAAATAATTTAGTAAAAGAATTTTTTTTCTGTAGCCCCATCTGCTACAGCCCCGCAAAGTTGGAAAAAGCCCTATATTTAAATGGTTATAACAAGAGTGTTGTTAGATATATTTTCAATCTGAAAACGGCAAACGATAGCTGGTTTCATAAACTTTAAAAATTTTGACAGGCAAATGTTTAGGGTTGTCATACGGTACTAAAATTTAACATTACACAAAACTCAATTTTTGCAAAATTTTTGACCGCAAATATCTTCTGAACGGTTCAAGATAGGGTCTTGCAATTTTTGGGAGAAGTTAGATCCTCAAAAGTTAGTAGGAATTGGTTAACAAAATTTTTTTGTCAAACCCCCTGTTTAGAAGCTATAAGGGCTCGAAAATTGGAATTTTGCTATTTTTAAGCATCTGTAACTTGAATACCTATCCAACTTTGTTTTTATTAATATACATAATTTGAAGGTCCAACATTATATTTTAAAATATGTTAAAGGTTTTTCTTAAATTAAAAATCGGTTCCTTAAATTGAAGAAAGCGTCCCTCAGTTTTACCTATTTTTGCTTAGATAATAAAATTCTAAGTAAAATTCGAAATTTTGGTTTAATTCCTAGAAACTACAAAAATGGAGAGGGAGGGGGAGGGGGAGGGGGGGTTAAATGAAGTTAGGTCCTTGAGAAACTTGGCAACCTTCCCCATTGAAGGGCTATTAGAACTTTAAAATAAAAAATTTACTGTTTTTATAAGTAAGCAGTAACTTAGTCACTAACGTATATATTTCCTTAAACGTTAATATTAAAGCTTGAACATTATATTCCGATAAAATACTTCGTATGAAACACTATATTATTTTGAAAATGTGCTTTTTTAAAAACCCTTGGTTTTTTATCATCACTTGTTTTTTGTACTTATACATCTTTTTTATTTTATTTTGGTTAATTATCTCTGATGAGCTTCGATAATATTGATCACATTAAAGACAATATAAGGGTGGACCATTACATTAACTTTGATCAAAATTCGGCAAAACATAAGTTTAAAAATATCGCCATCGCCAATCGCCAATCTTTACTTTTCTTTTTCTTAGTAGAAGAATAATAGCAAATATTTTTATTTTTGAAAAATTTTGTATTATAATTTAAAAAATTTTTATTGTATATAGAAAATGGAAATAACAAGTGCGCAAATAAACTCAGGGTTTTTAAAAAGCACATTTTCGAAATTATATAGGGTTTCTTACTGAGTATGTTATCGTATATTTTTATAAAAATATATATAAAAATATATGATAATATTATAATTTAGTTATTACATCAATTTATTAATTATGACTAATAGTGAAATACTTATAGAATATATTTTTTTTAAATATAAAAAAGAAAATTAATAAGTGCGAAATATAATGTTGGAGCTTCAATGTTAACGTTTAATTTTGAAAAACTTACACTGGTGAATAATTTTATTATCTAAGCAAAAATGGTTAAAACTAAGAGACAATTCCTTTAATTAAAAGAAGCCCTTTCAAATTTAGGAAAAACCTTTAACATATTTTGAAATATAATGCCACAGCTTTAAATTTAGTATATTTGTTTTCAAGTTACAGGTGTTTAAATGTAAGAAAATTTCAATACTCAAGCGTGACAAAAAAATTTTGTTAACCGACTCCTACTAATTTCTGAGGATCTAACTTTTCCCAAAATTTCAAGACTCTAGCTTGAACCGTTTAGAAGATATGTGAGGCCTAAAATTTTGCAAAAATTGAGTTTTGCATAATGGTAAATTATAGTACCGTATGACAATCCTAAATTTTTGCCTTTTAAAAATTTATTAAGTTCTTAAAACCAGCTATCGTTTCCCGTTTTCAGATTGAAAATACACCTAACAGAACTCTTGTTATAACAATATAAAAATAGTGCTTTTTCCAAATTTGGAGGGTTGTAGCTCCGTAACGAGTGGGGCTACAGAAAAAATTCTTCTACGAAATTATTTTTTTTTGCAATATCTACCCGTGGCTAATTTCTTTGCTCTATTTCAAAAGGTGTAAAAGTTTTGTAAACATACGGACGGACGGACGGACAGAGTGAAGCTTTATAGCCACATTATAACAAAATTTTTTGAAAATGTGCAAACATTTTGATTTACAAAAAAAAAAAAAAGTGGTGCTCGGTACTTACTAAAATAGTTAGTTAAAGAGATTTTAATTGTAAAAGTTATTAAACATAATTTAAAATTTTGTCATATAAATTAAATAAAATAAATATGTATGATTGAAAGTGAAGGTCCAAAACAATATTTCATAAAACTAGATTATGACAAATCTTTAATGATTTTAAATTTAAAAAAAAAAAAACCAAATGTATAGCATTGCTGTAACGTACTAAAATTTACCATTAAGCAAAACTCATTTTTGCAAAATTTTTGGCCCAACATTTCTTTTAAACAGAGTTTAAAAAGTGTTGAAACTTTAGGATAAGTGAGATCTTCCGATATTAGTGGGAGTCGTTTAAAAAAAATTTTTTGACACACCCCTGTTTAGGAGCTACAAGAGCTGTATAGATTGAAATTTTTCTACTTTTAAATACCTGAAACTTGAATACGTGTTAAATTTTTTTTTAGTAATATACAAAAGTCAAATATACAACATTTCTTAATTTTTGAAGGGTGACGAAGCTACTGCCCCCGCAAATTCCAAGGAAGTCCTATATTTAAATTGATATAATAAGAGTTCTATATGGTATACTTTCAATCTAAAAACAGCAAAAGAGGGCTGCTTTTATTGGCTTTAAAAAATATATGTATAGCTTACAGTACTAAAATTAACTGTTATGCTAAGCTCAATTTTTCCTAATTTTTTGTAACAACATATCTTCTGAATGGTTCAAGCTAGAGAGTTGATCTTTAGAAGAAGTTAGATCTTTAAAAATTAATTAGTGTAAAGGTTAGGCCCTTGAGAAATTTGGCAACCTTCCCCATTGAGGGGCTTTTAAGGCTTAACAATTAAAAATTCGATGGTTTTTATAATTAAGCAGTAACTTAGTCAGCAGGGCATATATTTCCAAAATTAAACGTCATTGAAGCTCTGACACTATATTTCGATAAAATACTCAGTATGAAACACTATATAATTAAATGTGCCTTTTTAAAAGCTCTTGGTTCTCTTGATCACTTCCTTTATTTAAGACCGAGAAATATTGACACTCACGACAGAAATGAAACATGAAATAGAAACAACCATTTCGTTATCCAACAAAGCAGGAAGAAGAAATGAAAAAACAACAAGTAGTTGAAAGTAGTAGATATGGAATTCTTGGACTTCCAAGTAACTATAACCCTTTCTTCTTTACATTCTTGTAATAAAATTATTATTTTAATAAGTTATGAAAAAAAAACAAAGGTTTTTAAAAAATTACATTTTCATAATTATATAGTGCTTCATACGTAGTAAAAATATTTATTTATTTATTTATTTATTATACCCTACACCTATGAAATAGGAAAAAGGTATATTAACTTTGGTATGGTGTTTGTAACCACCTAAAGGAGGCGAGCTAGATATGGAAAAGTATACATATTTGTGATCAGCGTGACCTCCTGAGTCAATATAGCCATGTCTGTCCGTCCGTCTGTCCATCCGTCCGTCCGTAGACACGATAACTCAAAAACTAATGGAGCTATCTTGATGAAATTTTAACTGTATGTTACCAGGACTTAAAGTACGGCGAGGATGCATATGGGCGAAATCAGCCTATGAGTTCGGATTCTGGACCTTTTAATTGTTCTAAGGGCCAAGGAACATATAAAAAAAAGTGATGAAAAAAAACCAAGGATTTTTAAAAAAGCACATTTTCAAAATAATATAGTGTTTCATACTAAGTATTTTATCGGAATATAATGTTGAAGCTTCAATATTAACGTTTAATTTAGGAAATATATACGTTGGTGACTAAGTTACTGCTTACCTATAAAAACAGCAAATTTTTAAGTCCTAGTAGCCCCTCTATGGGGAAGGTTGCCAAATTTCTCAAGGATCACTACTCCCCTTCCCCCAAACTTTTTTAGGTTATAGGAATTTTTCTTAGAATTTTACTATTTAGGCAATAATGGTTAAAACTGAGAGACACTTTCTTCAATTTAAAAAACCCCTTTTAAATTTAAGAAAACCCTTTAACATATGTTAAAATATAATGTTAGACCTTTAAATTTTGTATATTAAGGAAAAAATATTTAAACAGGTATTCAAGTTACAGGTGTTTAAAAATAGCAAAATTTCAATTTTCGAGCCCTTATAGCTCCTGAACATGGAGCTTGACAAAAAAATTTTGTTAACCGACTCCTACTAATTTCTGAGGATCTAACTTCTCCCAAAATTTCAAGACCCTAGCTTGAACCGTTTAAAAGATATGTCGGGCCAAAAATTTTGCAAAAATTGAGTTTTGCACAGTGGTAAATTGAAGTACCCTATGGCAATTCTAAACAATTAAGCGAAGTATTTTTGTAAAGTCTATAAAAGCAGCTCGCTTCAACCGTTTTTTGATTGAAAATAAACCTATCAGAACTCTTGTTATATCGATTTAAATACAGGACTTTTTTGGAATTTGCAGAGGCTGTAGTTTCGTCACCCTTCAAAATTAAGAAAAACCTTTGACACATGTTAAAATATAATTAAAGAGCTTTAAATTTTGTATATTACTAAAAAAAAATTTGGACAGGTATTCAAGTTACAGGTGTTTAAAAATAGAAAAATTTCAATTTTCGAGCCCTTATAGCTGCAAAACAGGGGACGTGACAAAAAAAAAATTTGTACAGACCTCTACTTATTTCATAGGATCTAACTACTCCCAAAACTTCAAAACCCTAGCTTGGCCCGTTTATAAGATATGTGTGGCCAAAAATTTTGCAAAAATTAAGTTTTGCATAATGGTAAATTTTAGTACCGTATGGCAATCCTAAACATTTACTTTTAAAAAATTTATAAATTCTATAAAACCAGCTATCTTTTGCCGTTTTCAGATTGAAAATACACCTAATAGAACTCTTGTTCTAACAAAATTTTTTGAAAATGTGCTAGAAATAAGGATAACTCAACAACTAATGACGTTACAATAATGAATTTTATGATGTAGGTTACCAGTAATGAGACTATGGCGGGGACTGCGTACGAACGAGTTTGGATCATGGGTTCGGATCCTAGTAGTTGATCGCATTGAGGCCAAACAAGCATAATTCCCAAACCAATGAAGATAAATCATTCAAATTTTGTATCAGTGTGCCTCTTCCTATGTCCTTAGAGTCCTGGGTATTTAGGACCAATTGGAGTAGTGGGTCGGGGACCATCCACACAGTTCTGAAGACCTTAAAGCATATCATTGCAATTATTAAAAAAAATATTTTAAAATTAAGATAGAACGTTCCAATTGTGTACAAGGGATCAATATTATTGAAAGAACGGCGCGGACTGCATATAGGCGAAATCCGATTATGGGTTCGGATCCTGAAATTTTTTCATTGAATTTAGGCCAAACGAGCATGACTCCGAATTCAAAGATGTTAGAACCTTTAAATTCGGTATCAGGGTGTCCCTTTCTATTCCCATAGTGTCCTCGAAAATTGGAACCAATTGAAATAGTGGGTCGGGAACCATCCACATAGTTTCGAAGACCTTAAAGCATATTTTCGAAAATAATAGAGATAGTAACTTCAAAAAAATGTAGAAGCTTCAAATTTGGCACAAGGCTGTTCTTTACTGTTTCCTACGTGTTCCCTTAATGTATGATCAATTGGAGTGGTGGTTCTGGTAACTCTCTTAGACCTCTAAAGGTTGAAAAGCTTGTGATCGAAATTAATAAAAATAGTAACTTAAAATTAATATAGAATGTTCCAATTGTGTACAAGGGTTAATTAGTATTAAAAGTGTCACTGGGACTGCATATGGGCGAAATCGTACCATGGTTTCGAGATCTGGAACCTTAGAAAAGTTCAAAAACTAACAAACGTATATCTTAAAAACACCAAAACTCAGAAACTAATTACGCTATTTTGATGAAATTTATGTACCTTCACTACTCCCAAGACCTTAAAGAATAATATATTCGAAATTAATAAAGATAAAAAAATCAAATTTGATATACTATTTCCTATTTCTGTTCCTATTTAACAATTTTATATTTTTAAAAGGCTAAGAATTTTACTATTAAACGTATTATATTTCATAAATTAAAAACTAAATATTTTTTGAATTTTTATTATATCATATATATATTTTATTGAATTATTACCATAGGTAATATATAATTAAAAAATTGTGTACGATACTTAAGTTTGAAAAATTTATTATACCCGTATGACTATATAGTCAATGGGTATAATAAATTTGGCATAACGTTTGTGACGCAGAGAAGGAGGGGGCGTAGATATAGGCTCAAGTGTATGGATCGATTTAGAATCGAAAAAAAAATCGATTTAGCTATGTATGTCCGCCCTAAAAATAAAAATAGTTTAGTGTAATGGCCAAAGTTACAGCTAAATTTTGTTGGTCTACTGCAGAGGATTCGAGTAGATGCCATACAACTCCTTCTTTTATATGAGTATTCCACTACACTTAATAAAGCTGTATGTTTAAAATTTTGTTAAAAGTAATTAACCGGATGATATAATGTATATGTTACGGTCATACGGGTATCCCAGAGTTGACACAGTCTACTCTACTACACTCTTCCTCTTTTTTGTATTAAAATTTATTATATGAAACTGTTCAAAATTTATCATTGTATTTTAGAAATACATTTATTGCATATTTTGATTATTAAATTTTGTGATAACAAGCTAGTGAAAGCATTAATGGTTTTAACTAACATTAAAAACCATGAAATTATATAAACTTTTATATTTATATTATTACAAATTAATATTTCTTTCGAATAACTTTGAGTTTAATTCTATAGAATATTAAAAAATAAGTAAATTAAGAGAATAAATTTAAAAATTATTGAAAATTTAAATAATTAACCAAGGGTAGTAATTATTCTACAGTAAATGCACTACAGCTTAAAATCCTGAAAAGGAGTAATTGCTGCATGTGTGGAAAAATTTGATTGAATTGGATAAAAGTTTTAAATATGTAATTTTGTAATTGCATTTTACGAATCCATCTATCTCAATTTAATTTGTTGTTTAATATTTTAAATAGATAAGTTAGTAAGAATTTTTAATATTTTTGAATTGATAAAATAATTAGCAAATGTTTTTAGTATGACAAAAAAAATTTGGTTCGCCATGTCTTACGAGCAAACTAATAAAAGCTTTTTTAATTTTAAAATGATTTATGGACTTCCTGTTTCTTTACTCGACTGACTGTTTCTTTACTTGTTTTTAATTGTAAATGCCAAAAGAGATTGCTCTTATAACATGGCTGTATACATTTTAAAATATTATTTATTCATTTCAATCTTAATTATTAAATTTGGAAAATATAAAAGATGTATAAAATATAAAATATGACAAATGTACTATAGTTCATGTAAAATAATAGCAGCAAATTAACAAAAAAAAAAACAATAAAGTCAAAAAAATATAACGGAAACAAAAACAAAAACAAATATAAGCAAAATCAAAAAAAAAAAACGAAAAATATAATTCAAATAAATGAACAAAAAAAAGGAACAAAATAAAACTTTTATTATTTAAAGTTAATAAGACAATAGAAATTTTGACATAAATGAAGTTTGAAGAATTATAATTGGAAATTTAAATTAATTTTAGATAAACCAAAAATATATTATTAAGTTTTAACACTGATTCTACTTATATTAGGTTCTAGATATACTATATTCACCAATAATTCGTTATCTTAATTCTATTTTAAGTTTTAAACTTGTTAGTGTTTTTAAGTTATTGTCAAGTTTGTTATAATTATTAACAGCGATATACATTGTAGTTGAAAGACCAAATTGTGCTGTTCTTTTACGATCAACATGCTATAATTGCTGATTGCGAGTATTTATGTTATGATGATCACTGCGTTTAATTAATATTGTTGCAGTATCATGGTATATATTATGTGTGTGTTGAATAAGTTTGACGTGTATCAGATCTTTAACTAAAAGTAGATTGTTTGCACTATGAATATACTGTGTATTTTCCAACCATTTGTAATGATATAAATTTTTTAAGGCTTTGTTTTGTATTATTTGTATATGTTGTACGTTTTATTTTGATGCTGTTCGCCACAAATTTATTCCATAGATTAAGTGACAATGTAAAAGGGGAAAATAGATTTGCTTTTTCACAGAATAGGGTAACACATATGATATTTTTCTAAATACTCCAGCAAATGAGGAAAGTTTTCTAGATAAATATGTTGTATGCACGTTCCACTTAAATTTCGAATCTATCCAAAAACCAAGATATTTATATTCTTCAACTTGCTCCAACTTTTTATCAGCAATTTGAACATTTAATATTTGTGAAAAATTACCAATTACCATGAATTTGGTTTTCCCAATATATATCGTTAATTTTTGAATAAGCATCCACTCGCTGATTTTAATTAATTCAGTATTCATTCTATACTGTAAATACGTATGGGTGTCTGCTTGAAATACAAAACGAATATCATCCAGTATACAGTATGAAGAGTAATGGTCCTAGAATGCTGCCTTAGGGTATACCAAATTTTGTCTTTTCTGAATCACTTATTTTACTCCCAATTTGTGTGTATTGAATACGATTGCATAAATAAGAAGCAAACCAAGACCCTTAATGCTAAATGATTGAACTATTTTAAGAAGTAATTTAGGGTAAACTAAATCGAATGCTTTAGATAAATCCATGAAAACAAGAGAAAATGATCTTTTTTTATCTTTTAAGCTTTGTACAAAGGTTACCATGTCCACAAGTGCCATTTCTGTATTAAATTTTTTTCTAAAGCAATACTGTTTGGATAATAAGTTATTGCTTTATAGAAATTTGCTGATTTGAGAAAAATATTCTATTTTCACATTTGTTGCCTAATATTTCTCCTGCTGTAGCAAAATGTCTGTTTAATTAAAATATATTGAAATCAGTTTTAATATTATAATTTAGTTATTTCATCAACTCATTAATAATCAAGAACAATAGTGGAATCAATACTTAGAATATAATACCTATGTACTCGAGCAAACCTGTTAACAAGTCTTAAAAAATTATCAAAGTTGTCCAAAGTCAAAGAACGCAAATTTTTTTCGCTCCTAATTTCATAATAGTATAAAAAGAAAAAAAAATTTAAAATAATACAAATAAAAATATTGATGAACATTTTCAAAAATTTAAAAGATAAATGTAAACATAAGTATTAAAATAAAAATAAATTTAAAAAAATAAATTGTGATTCCTATCAACTTGACTAAGAATTTTCCAACCTGCAAAAAAAATACCACAGGTGGAATTTTTCCAAGAAGAATTCAGTGCAGTGGCAATTGTCATAAATTTTACCACGTTAATTGTACTGACAAATAAAACATTATTTAATGCGGTGAAAGCAGGAATGGGATCATGGATATGTAATAGGTGCCCATCTTATCAAAGCGAATCTATGTCGCAGAAGATTCTGATAGTGAAAGTGATGCAAGCCACACATCGCAAAATTCTGGTATTGGCAAATTTGACAAATCTGAAATAAGTGCAGTCGAAAAAGCTACTTTGAACTTATCCGAATTTTTTATGGATAACATAATGGGCGAGTATTTTCAAACTCTTGTCTCTGCTCTAATAGAAATTCATAATTCTCAACAGTTTTTCAACCTTCAAATGAATGATATCAGAATACAAAACTGCAACGTTGTTGAGGAAAATATATTAATAAAAATTAGTATAAAATGCGCAGAAGATAAATTGGGTTTATCTGGAGCAAAAAATAAACAAACCGGACTCCATACTGGATGAAGGAATACAACAAAAAAATAATAATGATTTAGTTATAGAGGGGCTTCCTTCAGAAATAAAAAACCCAACTAATATTGTGTTAGAAATATCTAATCAAATGGGAGCAAATATTATTGAAAAAGAATTAAAAAAAATAGCATCATCTAAGCTTAGAAATATCTAATCAAATGGGCGTAAATATTATTGGAAAAGAATTAAAAAAAATAGCATCATTTAAGCAGAACAAATGAAGGATGCAAAAGAAGAAATCAAACTCATTATGTCCGGAAACTGGCTTCTGAAGCGATAAAAATCTTATTGCAGGTAAAAAAACGTGAATACTGGCAGTTATTGGCGTCAGAGTTGAATATACAATCTGGAAACAACAAAGAAATTTTTCGACATCATCTCATTTCATTTCAGTCTAAAAAAGCTAAAAAGTTAAGAATTCTTTTAATTTTGAGTATTTTAGGGTTAAAAATAATTAGATTGCCCTCCGCCCGACAAAGGTTAGAAAAGTTTATAGAATTTCTTCCAACAATGATTTATTATTTATTAAAAGACTTTTTCAAATTCTTGATTAATACTACTTAAACAAGTGTAACATACTTTTTAATTATATTAAAAGTACCAAAATTTGTTTTAATTGCTCTTTATTTTTATTTGTTTATTGTATCATATTTTTATACCCGTGTATACATATATGACATCGCGTATATTAAAATTGCTCCTCCGTTTGTAACGAATTGATCTAGACGAGCTAGATATAATGTGAAGGGTACGTATCAGCATCGAAATTAATCGATCTATCTATGTGTATCTGTCTGTCCGTGTGTCAGCACGATAACTCAAAAACTAAAGAAGCTAGGATCTTGAAAATTTCGAAAATACGTTTTTTTGCAATAGCCGTCATTGGTATTTAAATCCAGCAATTTTGGTTCATAGGTTCAGGCAGCTGCCATACAAGTTCTTTTTTTATATGAAATTACAGCTGCGTGTCTGAAATTTTGTCAAAAGTAATTAATTTTATGGCCAAAGTTTCTGCAAAATTTGGTTGGTCTATTGCAGTGGGTTCGGGGAGCTGCCATACAATTTCTTTTTTTATATGAGCATTACTCTGTACCTATTACAGTTGCGTATCTGAAATTTTTTCTTAAAAATTATTATTTTATTTATTTATTAAATACTCAATATCTAAATGGCGCATTTTTTATTTCAAAGTAATTTTGAAAATTAATCCATAAAATATTAATCGCAAGTGATTTTAGTCTTTCTTATCTTCTGGAAAATCAAATTTGTTCATATACAAATTAAAATTTATACCTTTAAGCTAGAATATATTACATTATTACAAAGTTTGTATTCGGAAATATTATAAGAACTTTGTAATTTTTAAAATATTTTTTGAATATTTTAATTTTTAAAATATTCAAACAATTTTATAACAGCAAGATAATTTTGGAAGTTATTTTGGTTATGATAATAGCAAATTTGCTAGGCGCATGTTCTTGCAGTAATAGCAGCTTTTAAACATATATTTCTATTAAACTGTCGTGTAAGTGACATAGAAAATCAAACATCTTTGCATTCGCCGTAACTTTTACATATCCGTTGCTTTTTGGCTATCGTGACAGGTATTGCTATTTTATAACTATTTGGTACTTTCAGTATCACAATAGTCACACTTTAATTTGAATTGTCATGTTTTCAAAACGTCGGGAAAGCCAAAATATGATCTCCACTTTGATCACCGCAATGGTCTATATAATTAAACACAAAGTTATTCGTAACAAATATTAACTTATAATAATATATATATAAAAGTTTATATAATTTCATGGTTTTTAATGTTCGTTAAAACCATTAATGCTTTCATTAGCTTTTCATCACAAAATTTAAAAATCAAAATATGCAATAAATGTATTTCTAAAATACAATGATAAATTTAGAACTGTTCATATAATTTAGTTTTAATACAAAAATAAATTTTACACAACTTCTTAATTATATATTACCAATGGTAATAATTCAATAAATATATATATGATATAATACAAATTAAAAACAAAAAAAATTTTGTTGTTTATTAAAAAAATATTTAGTTTTTAATTTATAAAATATAGTACATAATATGTTTTATAGTAAAACTCTTAGCCTTTAAAAAATATAAAAGTGTTAAATAACAACGGAAATAGGAAATAGTGTACCAAATTTGATTTTTTTATATTTATTAATTTCGAATATATTATGCTTTAAGGTCTTGAGAGTAGTGGGGGTGGTACGCAAACCGCTATTCCAATTCATCAAAAATTCACGTACACAAAACAGATAAAAAGAACTACATGTGTCCCAAATATAATGTTCTTTCTTCTTTGGTTTCGAAATTATACTAGTTTGACCTCAATTCGATCAAAAAATTCTAGAATCCGAACCCGGCAAGAATCAATTCCAATGGTACTTTCATTACTAGTAAACTATAATATAAATTTCATCAAAATAGCGTAATTAGTTTCTGAGTTATGGTGTTTTTAACATAAATGTTTGTTAGCACTTGAATTTTCCAAAGGTTCCAGAACCCGAAACCATGGTACAACTTCGCCCATATGCAATCTCAGTCATACTTTCAATACTAGTTAACCCTTGTACACAATTGGAACATTCTATATTAATTTTAAGTTACTATTTTTATTAATTTCGATGATAAGCCTTTCAACCTTTAGAGAGTTACCTGAACCACCACTCCAATTGATTATACATTAAGGGAACACGTAGGAAATAGTAAAGAACAGCCTTGTGCCAAATTTGAAGCTTCTACATTTTTTCGAAGTTATTATCTCTATTATTTTCGAAAATATGCTTTTAGGTCTTCGAAACTATGTGGATGGTCCCCGACCCACTATTTCCATTGGTTGCAATTTTCGAGGACACTAAGGGAATAGAAAGGGACACCCTGATACCGAATTTGGAGGCCCTAATTTCTGTGAATTTGGAATCATGCCCGTTTAGTCTAAATTCGATAAAAAGTTGCAGGATCCAAACCCATGGTCGGATTTCGCCTACATGCAGTCCGCGCCGTTCTTTCAATACTAGTGAACCCTTGTACAAGTTAATTTAATACAGTTTTTATTGTATTAAATTATTAAATGTAAAAAATTTAATTTGATTTAAAAAATTTAATTAAAAAATTATATTTTGTTTTTAGTTTAAAATAAAATTCAACTTTATTGTTCAACAGTTAATACAATAATCATACAATTTGTTACAATTTACAATCATTTATAGAATTTTACTTTGCTTATCTTTAACTTCCCTATTCTCAAAACCTCAAAATGGTAAACTCAATTTTAATTATTTATTTAATTAATTAGTTCAGAAATGCATTTCCTCATTCTGAAGTTTTGAGAACAAAAAAGAAAAGAAAGAAATCCAAAAGAAATTACATAATATTAACAAAAGTTTAATTCTTTATTTAAAAAATCATAAATTAAAGAAATGTTTATTTAATCAAAAATTTAACCCAAATGGTCTAAAAGTATTATAAGAATTTAACATTGACAAAATTTAACCCAAATGGTCAAAAAGTAATACAAAACAAAATTATAAAAAAATGCTGACTTATAATATTTTAGTTTTATTAATACTACTCAATTAGTAGTATTTTCATTCATTAACAATATAAACAAAATACAAATTCAAAACATTGACCTTAAATTATCATATTACAATTTTTAATAAAAAATAATTTATTACAATTTATTATGAGTAATTTATTAGGGTTTTTTCATTAGCAATTATTATAAATAATTTATTACTCAATGGGTAACATTACAAAGCAACATTGTATGATGTTGGAAAGTGTCATTGTATGATGTTGGAAAGTATCGTTAACTCCTCCCCCCTTAAGTTTGAATGTCCTCATTCAACAATTCCATTGGTTTAAGATGAAATATTACTGGAGCTTGATTTTGATTGATTTGTTTAACTGTAGAATTTTCGTTTTCTGATGCTTGACTTCCTTCATTGTTGATAATTAACTTGTTTCTTCTTTTATTTGAAATTAATAAAAGTGCTAATACTATTATTACTATAAAAGTAGTAATACTGAAATTAACATATCTGTCTCTTTGTCTATCATTATCAATTAAATTTATTGCTTTGGTGTTATTGATATTTATTTCTTTCAATAACTCCAAAGACAAATGTTCATGTATTTTACCAATTATAGAATTTGTTTGTAGAATAGCTGGTAGTGGCTTTATCTTGATGACTTCTGCTGATCTAAATTCTTGGTTGTTAACTTTTATTGTAGAATTACTAAATATTAATAGAAATGTCCCAGTAATATTCTGCTTGTTACCATCGATTTCAATTGGTCCCTCGTATTGGTTAAGTAATATAGTTCCTGTTGTTATTTCTTCGATCGTTAAAACATGTTGGTTGTTCGTAATGTTACACATTGAATTTTCACCCTTTATTAAATTCGGAATACAGGTGGAATTTTCTAAATTTACTAAATTTTCTTTATTACATATATTTATAGAATTAATATTTTTACAATTTTTTAAAATTCCAAATATTTTTTCTTTATTAATTAAGATTTTATTAAAATTAATTTGAGTTACAATATTTTTTCTTTTTATAGGTTTAATTAGTATTTCGTCAAAAATTTCAAATTTTGTCATAGGTATTTCGATAATATAGAATAGGCAAGTACCGTTACTAATAATCTTTATATTAGAAAAATTTAACGCTTCTTCTGGCGTTGAATATGGTATATTTTCTTTATCTAACAAATTAGTTATCGATTCAATTTCTAGTTTAGAAAGTAAAATGGAATTAATTACACCTACTTTTGCCCAATGGACAGAATATTTAATATTTATTACCTCTTCTTTAATTAACTTTAATTTATATTGAATTTGAACTACCGATTCATTATCAATAATGCTTTTATTTTTCATATTTAGTAAAATTTGATTAGTAATATTAGTATTTCGTTTATCCTATCATTATGAATTTTATTAATAACAACCTGTTCATTATTATTTTCTAATAACCCATTAATTTTCTTTTTTATCATTATAAGATCAGAATGATCTGGAGTTCCAGCAACCCACTTCCATGCTGTTCCAAGGAAATTAATTGCCCTTTTCCTACGTTTTAATTTAAATTCATCTATTAGTTCCTGAATTGGTTGACTTTCGTGATCCAAGTAATAATATAGCGGATGTTCTTTATTAATGCGTTGTGATATTATAATTTTGATGTCATCTAGTATTTCCTGTATTCTTCCAATTTCGATGATATGAATAATTTTGAATTTACCTTCCTCTATTTTCGCTTGACCAGTGTTAATGGTAATTACCTGCGAAATTGTGTAATGCAGTATTTGAACCTTCCCCATACATGCCGAAATTAGGCACCTAAAATATTAATTACGAATATTAGATTTATGAACTACTTTATTGGATTTTGTTAAAATGGTTGTATTCCTGTCTTCCTTAACTATTTCCTTAACATATCTATGTGTGAGTTTAGATCCTAATCTTTTATTATATTTTACATATACTACCTCTCCTACTTTATAGTGTTTTATGTTTTTCCTTCCTTTATTATGAAATTCTAAATCCTTAACTTGTTTAATTTTGATTTTTTCTACATTGTGATATCTAGTTTTTTCAAATTCTTCTGGAGTCATATTTGTATTTCTGCCAGAAAATAATTCAATAGGCTTGTGTCCCGTTATAGAATGAAAAGTGTTATTATACTCATTAACTGCTCTTATCATTAAATCTTCAAAATTACGGTTTGTTCCATCTGCCTTGAGACAGCGCATTATTTCCGCTAAAGTTGAATGAAATCTTTCAACCTGTCCATTTACTTCACTTTTATAAGGTGGTGTTGTATAAATTTTGATTTTTAAGTCATCTTCCATCATGGATTTAATAGAAGCAGAATTTAATGATTTTTCATTATCAATAATAACCCATTCTGGTTTACCGTAATAGAAAAGTATATCACTTAAAGCCAATCTCACATCCTCGATTGATCTACTTTTGATTGTCCTAACCTGAGCAAATTTTGTTAGTTTATCCAAAGCCGTCAGGGCTAATTTAGACTCAGTTGAAAATATGTCGATGTGAACTATATTTCCAGCATATTTTGGAATTGGGGTACTTTCTATTATCTGGTTATTTGGGTGTCTGTCGTATTTATTTTCTTTGTATACTGAACATCTGTCTACAAATTCCTTTAATTTTTATGCAAGTTTTGGAAAATAGTAGAGCTCTAAAATATGTTTGTTATTTTCCTTTGCATTCCTATGAGCCCTACGAAGAACTTGTGCTATTATTTCATCTTGTATGCTTCCGTCTAAAATATCTTGAATCAATATATTAGTAAACCTAATTTTATACCTTTCAAAATGTTCTCTGCAAACTTTTCCAACTTTTTGTTTAATGCATTCATCTACCATTAATCCATTTATGATATTTGAATTTAAAAATTTCTTTAATATATTAATCAAGTCTACTTCTGTAAAATCTTTTCTAATAAATTTATGTCTACTGTGAGTTTCAAATAAAGTTGAAAATTGATAATCTTCATTTTCATTAACTGTTAGTATAATTTGATTTTTAAATACATTAATTGGCGTTTCAACCGACTGTATAAGACTGTTACTAAAAATTGTTCTACATGTACTATTATCATCAGTAATAGTTGTGCTATGAATTTTGGTATCAGGAATTAATCTTGATAATGCGTCTGCTACTGTGTTAGTTGTACCTGGTTTATATTTTAGTACATAATTATATTCTTCTATTATTGATTTCCATCTTTTCATTTTTGCGTTACTATTTTTTGTACTGAGAGCAAAAGTTAGCGGCTGATGATCAGTGTAAATTATTACTTTCCTTGATCCATACAAAAAATTTCGCAAAGATGTAAGAGCCCATACAATAGCTAACATCTCTTTTTCATTGGTTGCGTATGCCTCTTCTGTCTTTGTGAGTGTTCGTGACAAAAACATTATTGGCCTTCTATCTTGCGATAATACTCCACCAATTGCATAATTCGATGCATCAGTTGTTAATTCAAATGCCTTTGAAAAATCAGGATGTGCTAGTAATACCTCTTCTGATATTAAGCAATTCTTTATTTTTTCAAAAGCCTCAATAGCTTCTTCATTTAAGTTAACCTGAACCTTTCTTGATTTATTTTTTGATACACGTCCATCCTCCCCTCTTAATAGCGATGTTAAGGGTTTTGTAATTTTTGCATAATCACAAATGAATCGCCTATAATAACCTGACATACCTAAAAATGATCTTAAATCCTTTAATGTTTTTGGTATTGGTATATCATATATTGCTTGTATTTTTTTTCTGTTAGTTTTAATACCTTTTGAAGAAACGACAAAACCGAGAAATTCCACCTCATCCTTTAAAAATTCGCATTTATCCAGCTGAATTTTCATATTAGCTTTTTCCAAAGTATTAAAAATTATTTTTAAATTCTCGAAATGATGTTCTTCATCTTTGCCAAATATGATTACATCATTAATATAGACATAACATATTTTTCCTATGTGTTCTCTCAAAATATCATCTAAGGTCCTTTGAAAAATTGCAGGGGCGTTCTTGAGTCCAAATGGTAACCTAGTAAATTCATATTTCCCATTATTTACTGAGAAAGCCGTTTTCTCAATATCAGATTCTTTTAATGGAATCTGATGAAATCCACTTTTTAAATCGATAACTGAAAAAATATTATTTTGTCCTAGATTAGCCAATACTTCATTTACTTCTGGAATTGGGTATTTATCTGCAATTGTAATAGTATTTAGTTTTCTATAATCAATCACCATTCTAAATTTCCTTTTTCCTGATGCGTCTTCTTTTTTCTGCACAATCCAAACTGGAGAATTGTAAGGAGATCTAGATGGTCTAATTATTCCATTATATAAGAGTTCTTCTATTTGTCTTTCTATTTCGTCCTTTAAACACATTGGATATGGGTAAGATTTAGTAAATACTGGTTCATTCGTAGATGTTCTAATTTCTCCTTTAACTACAGTTGTATAAGTTAGTTTTTCGTTAGGTTCAGAGAATAAACTTACGTGTTTTTTTACTAAAATTTTCATTTTTTCTTTTTGTTTTTGGTTTAAATGATCTGTTCTTATATCAATATTGTTGACGTTTTCTGAGATGTATTGTTTTAACGGAATTTTTATGTTGCAATCCAAATTAAGATACTTCCCGTTTGCGTGAATGACCGCATTAAGTTCCTTCAGACTGTCATTGCCAATTATACCATCGAATGTCATGTTTTTTGTTAATATAAAAAATTTTAATTGTTTTGAATTTTGTCCAAAAAGATTTATTAAAGCATGATGTGTGATTTCCACTTTTCCTCCTACTGTATTTGCATAAAATATTTGGTTATTTGGAATTGGATTTTTTATAAATTTTGAATTAATGTAATTTTTATTTGAGCCCGTATCTATTAAGAATTTTAATATTTCGTCATTCCCCGCTGTATGCTCAATATAAGGGAGCGAGGAAGAATTTAATCTAAAAAAGGAGGGTTATTGTTATCTTTTATTTGCTCATTATTGATAACTTGAGTCCCAATTTTGCGACTTTGTTCCTCGTTTCTAACTGCATATTCCTGAGATGGTTCTGTGTATTGGATTTGTTGCAATTTATTTGACGGATGGCTGTTTGATGGTGAATTTTTAAAATGCATATTTTTTACAAAGGGTTTGTTGTAGTTGTTATTGAAACCATTATTGAAGTTATTATAACCTCTTTTATATTGTGATTGTCTCGAAGATTCTGGTTCTACCTTGAATGGTCGTGGCTGTTGAAATTTCGTATTAAAAGTATCTCTATAATTGCGATTATAATTTGGATAAAAATTTTTATTAGGGAAAAAATTTTTATGTGGAGTTCCTGCATAACCTTGTCTTTTTGGAACATAATTTGAAGATTGTTGACTTATATCTTGATTATCTGTAGACTTTAACTCTAAACAAATTTGAAGTGCATGCTTCAAGTCTGCCGGTTGTCGGCTAATAAGCAACCTTGGAAGATCCCCTTTTAATCCTCTCATGAAAGTATCCAAAGCTTTTTTCCTATAACTTGCAACCATAGTTTCAAAGGAAGTTTTGCACACTTCTAATGAAGATACTTTATTAATAATTACATTTAATTGATGAGAAATTTTATTATAAAATTTTTCCAATGAATCTCCTTGTTGTTTAATGTCTGTCATCTCATATTCTAATATTGTTATATCTCTGTTATCTAAAAATTCTGAATTTAAACATTTTACAATACTTTCCCAATTGAGTGGTACGTTGCGCTTTTGCAGAGTAGTATTTGCTTCACCTTTTATTTTTCCTCTAATAGCAGTTAATATACCATAATATTTTGAAGTTCCCTTTATAGAATTATAAATATTCAGTATTCTTCCTACATCTCTTTTCCATGCACCGTATTCCATTATATTTCCTGAAAATTCTGCAATATTTCTTACTATCTCTGGTACTGCATCCAACCCAGAAAGTGATTGATCCACATTTATTTCTTGATCTACTTCCTCAACTTCCGGTATTTCGGCTACTACTCGATGTTGTCTAATAGCTTTTTGAGTTTCTCTCTGTACTAATTCCGCAACAGTATTTCGCAAAACTTCAGGATCAAAGAGACTGTTTTGGGTAGAATTTTTCCTATTTTCTAATTGAATTAATTCTAAAATTGTATTTTTCAAGACTCGAGGGTCAAAGATAGCAGTTTGCTCTATAGCGTTTTTAGGGGTTGATGATGCACTTGGATTTCCATTGCCACCAGATACCCCAGGAATAGGAGGTGGGGGAGTTGGTGGAGCTGACATTTTGAGAAAAACAAATTTATTTCAAAAGCAAAAAATAAGAAACAAAGAAAAAATACCAAATATGACAAAAGAAGTAATAACAAAATTTAAATATACCGCAAATAATATAAAATATTCGATTAAATCAATTAAAAAAAAATTTGTGCCTTGCTTATCCTTCACAAAAATAATACCTCTTAAAAACCTATATATAAAATTTGAATAACAATTTATTTGATTATTATTAAGTATAAAATTTCAATACAAAATTTTAATTTTACTCAAATTAAAGTGATTTTTCAAAAAATTGATTAACTTTATATAAAAAAATTTCTTTATTTATTATATAAAAATTAATTTAAAAGTTAATTTAATACAAAATTTTAATTTTACTCAAATTAAAGTAATTTTTCAAAAAATTTATTAACTTTATACAAAAAATTTTTTTTTATTTATTATATAAAAATTAAGATAATTTATAGAATAATTTTAAGTTTATACAGAACAACTTTATAACAGGAAAAATCTTTAATTATTACTTTTAAAATTTATTTTTATTTTCTTTATTTTTATAACTAGATTTTTCCTCTCAAATTTATTATTTTTAGTTTTAATACGATGAATCAAATTTTTATAGTGTTCTGTAAAGTCTTCGGTATCTGAATTCTCTAATTCTACCTTAGACATTTAAAAAAAAAAATTATTTTTTTTTTCTTGATTATTATTTGGTATTTTTTTGATTAATTAGTTTTGATTATTAGGAAAAAAAATTTTAGTAGATAGTAATAAAAAAATATTATAATTAGTATTAATTAATTAATTTATAATTGTAAAGATGCTATTAGTAAATTACAAATTTTAAATTCTAACTACTAAGTAAAATTAAAATAGAGACAAAAAAAAAAATTAAAAAATATAACTATTACTAGAGCTCTGTTTACTGTATAATATTTTATTTTATTCTTTTTTTCTTTAAAAATTTTTTAATATTTAATGTAATATTTTTTCTTGACGTCTTTTAATTATATTGGATTCTTCTTTTCTCCATACAGATGTGGATACTTGTTTACGAAGATCCAATATATTTTTAAAAATTTAATAATTTTAATATTTCTTGTAATATTTTTTCTTTTTATTTATATTGGATTCTTCTTTTCTCCATACAGATGTGGATACTTGTTTACGAAGATCCAATATATTTTTAAAAATTTAATAATTTTAATATTTCTTGTAATATTTTTTCTTTTTATTTATATTGGATTCTTCTTTTCTCCATACAGATGTGGATACTTGTTTACGAAGATCCAATATATTTTTAAAAATTTAATAGTTTTAATATTTCTCGTAATATTTTTTCTTTTTATTTATATTGGATTCTTCTTTTCTCCATACCGATGTGGATACTTATTTACGAAGATCCAATATATTTTTAAAAATTAATAATTTTAATATTTTATTTTAAAAATTATTATTTTTATTTATGATATATATTTTTTATTTTAATTTTATTGTTTTTTGGTTTTTACTAAATTTATTATTTTTATTTTTATAATTTTTTTTCAACTTACAGGGTTATTAAAAGGACCGGACTCTGGGTCTGCATGTGTTGTACCTTTCTACCTTCAGCTAATAGGCGGCTGTTGACGTGCCTTAATCTTTGTGACGCGTAACTCCGTTTTGCTCTCGCTACTTCGGGGCCTCGTTTCCTCTCCCTACTTGCTGCTGGCTCTAGACACACGTAGTGGCAAAACTTTTTCACTTTCTTTTTATATTTATTTTTTTTTTTAAAAAAGAATTTTTTTTTATTTAGTTTTTTTCTCCAATTAACTAATGTTATTTTTATTTTATAGTTAATAGTTTTTTAACTTATTTTTTTATTTAATTAATAGTTCTTTAGTTTTTTTTTTTTAAATTTTAAAAATTTTAAAAATTTTAATTCCAAATTTTAATTTATTTTTTAATTTTTATTCTTATTAGTTTTTTAATTTTTATTCTTATTAGTTCAAAGTTTTTTTTTTTTTTTTATTATAATATAATCACGTTTTTAAATCCACTACTGACACTTGCACGATCACTTGGCCGGTCCCTGCTCGGTTGGATCCCTCTGGATCCCCCCTAGGGACCCTTGGGTCCTTGCTCGGGCGCCAGTTAATTTAATACAGTTTTTATTGTATTAAATTATTAAATGTAAAAAATTTAATTTGATTTAAAAAATTTAATTAAAAAATTATATTTTGTTTTTAGTTTAAAATAAAATTCAACTTTATTGTTCAACAGTTAATACAATAATCATACAATTTGTTACAATTTACAATCATTTATAGAATTTTACTTTGCTTATCTTTAACTTCCCTATTCTCAAAACCTCAAAATGGTAAACTCAATTTTAATTATTTATTTAATTAATTAGTTCAGAAATGCATTTCCTCATTCTGAAGTTTTGAGAACAAAAAAGAAAAGAAAGAAATCCAAAAGAAATTACATAATATTAACAAAAGTTTAATTCTTTATTTAAAAAATCATAAATTAAAGAAATGTTTATTTAATCAAAAATTTAACCCAAATGGTCTAAAAGTATTATAAGAATTTAACATTGACAAAATTTAACCCAAATGGTCAAAAAGTAATACAAAACAAAATTATAAAAAAATGCTGACTTATAATATTTTAGTTTTATAAATACTACTCAATTAGCAGTATTTTCATTCATTAACAATATAAACAAAATACAAATTCAAAACATTGACCTTAAATTATCATATTACAATTTTTAATAAAAAATAATTTATTACAATTTATTATGAGTAATTTATTAGGGTTTTTTCATTAGCAATTATTATAAATAATTTATTACTCAATGGGTAACATTACAAAGCAACATTGTATGATGTTGGAAAGTGTCGTTGTATGATGTTGGAAAGTGTCGTTAACTTACACAATTGGAACGTTCTATCTTAGTTTTAAGCAATTTTTTTTAATAATTTCAATGAAATGCTTTAAGGTCTTCAGAACTCTGTTGATGATCCCCGACCCAATACCCCAATTTGTCCTAAATTTCCAGGACTCTAAGGACATAGGAAGAGGCACACTGATACCAAATTTCAAGGTTTTATCTTCATTGGTTTTGGAATTATGACTTGTTTGGACTAAATTCAATCAAAAACTTCTAGGATCTGAACCCATGGTCCGAACTCGATCGTACGCAGTCCCCGCCATAATCTCATTATTAGTAACCTTCACCGAAAATTCATGATTGTATCGCCATTAGTTGTTGTGTTATCCTTATTTTTTTTATATGTTCCTTAGCCCTTAGAACAATTAAAAGGTCTAGAATCCGAACCCATGGGCCGATTTCACCCATAGCAATCTCCGCCGTACTTTAAGTTCTAGTAACCTACTGTTAAAATTTCATAAATATAGCTCCATTAGTTTTTGAGTTATCGTGCCTACGGACGGACGGACGAACATGGCTATATCGACTCATGAGGTCACGCTAGCTACGTCACAGTTGGTAACCCCAACCAAGATAGTAATTAATGAACCTTCAATAAAAGATAAAACTCAATTTCACGTTTATAAAATTTAAAATATTAATTTGTAAGACAAAACATTTTTAATTTTTGTTTTTCCTTTTATTCTTTTCAATTTTATACGAAAATATAATTAGCCACATTTTTGTATACTAAGCATAATTACGGTCAATTGCATTTGAACTAATTTTAAATATGTAATTGCACTTGAAATAATTTAACTTTATAAATGTAATATGAAACCCAACATATGGTGAAATAATTTTGTACACAAAATTCAGTACGAACATTTATTATATTAATATTGATTTTGTAATAAGTAAAAATTCAAGTAAATTTCCTTTTTGTAATTCGATACTGAATTTTGTTTCGAAAGATATTTTCGACTAATAAATTAAAATTAGTATTAAGTAAAATAAAGCAAATTGTTTTTGTAAAATAAAAATAATGATTATTGTAATATAAAAAAATTGATTTGTTAAAAAAAAGTTAGTCTTAAGACCACCTTCAAACAATAAACTTGAAAAATAAAATTTTAATTTAAATTTAAAATTGTTTGGTGTTTTTATTTGAAACCACTAATAAAACACATAATTGGCGCAGTCGTGTAGTTTTTGCTATCCAAAGATAGTAAATTTTGTGATACGAATCGAATTTGATAAATAAAAAAAATAAAAAGAAAGTTTTAAGTTGAAAAATACTAACATTTAAGTACCTAAGTATATTAATAAAGAAAAAAAAAAAAGAATACATATACATTTTAATGAGTATTTAATTAACTAAATTATTAAAATATCAATACAAAAAAAAAAAAAACTTTAATATAAAAAAAAAAAAAAAACAAATAATGCCTAAAATTAAACAACAAAAAATAAATAATAGATTGAATTTATATACTATTAGTGAAGAACTAGAAGACATTAGTGAAACCAACAAAAAAAAAAAAAATTAATAGTGAAAGAAACATGACTAATTCAACTGCATCAGCATTCGTAATTTCTGCAAACGATATTTTGAAGGATGCACAACGGATTCACGAATTCCGTGGTAATGGCGAATACGCCTTAACGTCATTTCTGAGGGAAGTTGATACAATCCTTCCTCTAATTACATGCCAACAGGCAAAAACATACATTTACCAGAGGATAATTGTAAACAAAATCCAGGGCCCAGCGTTGGACGTTATTAGAACACTAGGTGCAAATGCAGACTGGAAAGAGATAAAAGCAGCTTTAATAATCAACTTTGGGATCAAAGAGAGTTATCATCAACTATACCAGCAAGCTCTTGCAGTAAAAAATTATCAGGTTAGACAATATTATAATACTTTAGTAATAGTTTTAAGTAAATTAAATGAAAAATACGAATATGATAGTAATAAGCCAACAGAATTCTCTGCTGAGAATAATGAAAGATTCATTTTAAATATATTTTTAAATAACATAGATGCAAATTTGGCATCAATAATAATAAATAAAGATATTAAAAAAATACGGGAAGCTTTTGACTTGTTATTTAGGTATGATTAGAGATAGGCATAAATTTAGTAATAACTATAACGATTTTAAAAATATAAATAAAAAAAATAATCAATATCAAAATAATGATAGACGAACAGGACAATTTCGACAGAATATAGAGCTACAACATACGTATAGAAATAATCTAAATTCTTTTCATAATTATAGAAATAACAATCAGAATATTTACCAAAATAACTATAGAAATAATAACAACCAAAGTACTTATCAAAATACTTCTAGAAATAATTTTCAAACTACATCTAGAAACAATTACCAAAATACTGAACGAAACCCTACAAACTCTGGACAGTCAAGAATTAGTAGAAATAGTCGGTTTACTAATAATAATAGAAATTTTGAAAGATCAGAACCGATGGATACTTACGAACCACCAAAAGAGGAGGTAAATTTTCTCTTACAGCCTCGGAAATTTACTTACCAATAGTTTTACTCTATGTTGACAATACAAAATTAAAATGTTTAATAGATACCGGATCTTCCACTTCACTTCTCGATGAAAATCAGTTACCACAGTATAAAAGAAATAATTTAATAAGACCTATATATTTTAATACACTTAATAACCAAATATCAGTAAGAAGAGAAATTAAGACAGATTTACCTATAGAATTTAAAGAAAATGCTTTCATGATTTGGAAATTAACAAATCTCCAAAATAAGAATTTTGACGGTATAATAGGTCAAAACCTACTTAAACCATTAGGTGCTATTATTGACTTAGAAAATGAAATTTTAAAAATCAATAATAATGAAATCAAATTTATTGATAGTTGTCCATATAAATTCGAAGAAATTTATCAATTAGAAAAAACTAATTTAAACGATTCTAAATTTAAAATTCTTTTTCAATCTTTAAATAAAGAAGAGTGTAATACTTTAAATCATCTTATAAACTCATATAAGGATCTCTTCTTTAAAGAAGGTGATCAATTAACTAGTACTTTTAATATTCAACATCAAATCGTAGTCACGACCGATAGACCTATATATTCTAAAATATATAGATATCCTCGTATCCTCGTATAACAAGAGATATCTACTCAAATTTCAGATATGCTAAAGCAAGGAATAATTAAAGAAAGTAGTTCTCCTTACAACAGTCCACTATGGATAGTGCCCAAAAAACAAGACAATTCTGGAAAGAAGAAATGGCGTCTTGTTGTGGACTATAGAAAACTAAATGAGGTAACCATAGATGATAAATTTCCTATACCCAATATAGAAAATATATTGGATAAATTAGGAAACTCGCAATATTTTACAACACTAGATTTGGCCAAAGGGTTCCACCAAATCTTAGTGAAAAAAGAAGACCGTCCGAAGACAGCCTTCTCCACACCTTTTGGACATTATGATTACGTAAGGATGCCGTTTGGATTAAAGAATGCTCCGGCAACTTTCCAACGCCTTATGAATAATGTTCTTAAGGAATATATTAATAAAATATGTGTATGTTATTTGGATGACATACTTATATTCTCTACTTCTTTAGAAGAACATACAATCAATATAAAAAAAATATTTAACAAACTTAGAGAAAATAACTTAAAAATACAAATAGATAAATGTAAATTTTTTGCAAAAGAAACCGAATATTTGGGTCATATTTTAACTCCAGAAGGAGTAAAACCCAATCCTAAAAAAGTAGATGACATTTTAAAATTAAAACTTCCCACTACACAAAAACAGATAAAATCATTTTTGGGAATCACGGGATATTATCGTAAATTTATTAGGGACTATGCCAAATTAGCAAAACCATTGACAAACTTTCTGAAAAAAAATAGTAAAATAAACATAAAGGACTCTAATTATATAAATGCCTTTGAAAAATTAAAAAGAGTAATTACCGAAGACCCTATACTCAAATATCCCGATTTTAACAAAAAGTTTCAATTAGTAACAGATGCTAGTGCCTTTGCCATTGGTGCAACTTTACAACAGGATTCACATCCAATATGTTATGCTAGCAGAACTTTAAATGACCATGAAAAAAATTACTCTTCTATCAAAAAAGAACTGCTTGCCATTGTTTGGGCAACCAATTATTTTAGGCCGTATTTATATGGTAACAAGTTTAAACTTTTTACAGATCATCAACCGTTAAAATGGTTACATACAAAATCTCAAAGAAAAGATATCAATCCTAGATTAAATAGATGGTTATTAAAATTAGGAGAGTATAACATGGATATTGAATATATAAAAGGCAAGGAAAATAAAGTGGCAGATTTCCTTAGCCGAATAGATACAAATAAACACGAAATAAATCTCTTAGAAAATATAGAAAATTTTAATAGTTCTGATAATGAATCTCAAATAAACTCTAGTACAAATTACTCTTTTGAAAATAATGTGGATTCTTCTGATTTACAAAATATTATACCGAATAATATACCGAAGATACAAATAATAACGATATTCAATCTGAATTTAGTAGCAATAGCAATATTTCAATGGAAAATAACATAGATCCTTCTGATCCACAAGCTGTATCCGAAGATACAGATTACAATGATGAAATTCTATTTCAATTAAGTAATAATACAAATTATTCAATGCAAAATAATATAAATACTTCTGACTTTGTTTCCGAAAATTTGAGCAACGAGACTGTACATTCTCAAGAAGAAGAGGCAAATGACCATTTCCCAATTTTAGATACGGTCGTGAACAGATTCAAAACCCAAATAATTCTCACTGATAATAAAAATAAGGATATAGAAATAACGTTTGGTAATAAAAGGATATTTATAAATTCAGACAATATACAAAACAATCTTAGTGATAAATGTAGAAGACATATAAAAACAGGTAGAATAGGCATTTTCTCTGAACTAAACGACCAAAAATACAATATAGTACAAAGAAAGCTAATTGACCTATATGGAAGCTTTCAAAACATAAAGTTTGTTAGGTGTAGTTATTTCGCAAAAGACATGATTACAGAAGATGAAACCTTTAAACAAATACATAAATATCATAAAAACGAAACAGGACATACCGGTATAAACGAAAATTATGAAGGTCTAAAAAAAGTCATATATTTTCCAAAATTAAAAAACTATATTCAAAAATATATTAATAATTGTGATATATGTAGCCGAGTTAAATATGACAGAAAACCAATAAAAAAGAAATTCCAATTGACAGAAACACCTAAAGACATTAAAGAAATTATACATATGGACATATATACTAATTCAAAACAAAACTTTTTGACGTTTATAGACCGTTTTTCTAAATATGCTACCGCTTTTCACCTAAATGATAGAAATAATCAAACTATAATAGAAAAACTTAGAGAATTCAAATCAAACAGAGGGCATTTCAAAAAATTGATTACCGATAATGAATTTAAGAGTATTAATATAAAAAATTTCCTTAAAGACGAACAAATTGAACTTCACTTAGTAAAATCTAACAATCACACTGGAAATTCAGACATCGAACGGTTTCACAATACTATTAGCGAAAAAATTAGAGTTTTAGGTATTGTTAATAAAGACCTTAATGTTATCGAAAAAATGTATAAAGCAATTGAGTGGTATAACAACAGTTACCACTCAGTGACAAAAGAAAAACCAATTAATATTCAAGAAGGAAACTGTAATAAAAACAAAATTTATGATTTGTTACTGACAGAAAAATCTAGATATGTAAACAAACTTAATTTAAAAAGAGAAAACTATACCGAAAATAGAACTGAAGGTTATATAAAAAACTATAAAAGTGTTAGACATAAGGAACAACCCAAATTTATAAAATTTAAGCTAGAAAATATACATCCATCAAATATTAAAAGAAATTGTAAATTTTCAGGTAAAATTAATATTAACAATCTTCCTAATGCTATCAACAATACCGATGCAAATCCAGGCCCATCTCACATTTGAAAAAATCGAGTCAGACTTGGGATATACAGAAATCAAACTGGAGGATATAGAATTAGTAAAAAACTATAATACAATCTTACATATCATTAACCCCAAAGAAATTTCAGAAATACTAAATAAATTAGAAGATAATATAAATTTATCAGAAATACAAAATAAACTTATCTTAACTCAACAATTAAATGTCGCGAAAAATAAGATTAAAACTTTAATTCCACACAGACACAAACGGGGTCTAGTAAATTTCATTGGCACTGTTCAAAAATGGCTGTATGGTACAATGGACGATTCTGATCGACAAGAAATCGAAGATCATTTAAAAATAATTGACCAAAATAATCATAATGCCATAACAAATTTAAACAGTCAAATAACAATTAATAACAATTTTAATAACACTTTTATTAAGCTCAAACAAATTATTGAAAACGACAGATCCTTAATTAATGAAAAACTTAACGACATAAACACTCAATACACAACAATTTATAAATACTTACTTTACACAGATTTTGCACTAAAAATTAAAATTATACAAGATAACATTGAACACATTCAAGACAACATAGCAACAGCTAGACTAGGAATAATACATAGCAATATATTAACAAATGAAGAAATTTTAGAATACGATATTGATTTTAATAAATTACAAAATATTAAATTAGCCACATTAATTGATAGTAAAGAGAACATTGTTTTTGTTATTAAAATAACTAATGAAACAATCAGTGTACCAACAACTATGTTAATTCCAATAGGTGATAGATTTAATAATGAACTAATGTTTGAACAACAACTTGTAAACAAATTGTAAAATATGATAACAAAAATTTTAATCATGAAAATAAAAAATATATAAAAGATTTAATAATTTCAAAAAACTGCATTTTCAAAGGAAACTGCTTAAAAATTTTCAATAATGTATCAGAAATAATTATTTTAAAAATAGGATTAATTTTAGTAAAAAATCAGATAAATGTAAATTTTAATAGTACTTGTGATGAACGAAAGTTCAAAATAAATGGAAATCACATATTCAATTTTAATGATTGTTCAATAAATATAAATGGAAAAGTTTTTAATAGTAATCTAAGAGAATTCAAACAAAGTTTTACAATATCAGATTATCTAAATATAAATCAAGAAATTAATGAAAAAATCAGTTTTAACGACATAATACTAGAACAAGTAAAAAATATTGAAGAAATAAAAGAAACAAAATATCATAAAAATAATTATTATATTTATTTAAGTCTTATAATTTTTATAATTTTATTAGTAATAAGCATAATTAAATTTCTATTAATATTATTCAAAAAATTCAAAATATTTAAATTTGCGACTCAGGAGAGTTCTAATCTTAAGGAGGGAGGAGTTACGTCACAGTTGGTAACCCCAACCAAGATAGTAATTAATGAACCTCCAATAAAAGATAAAACTCAATTTCACGTTTATAAAATTTAAAATATTAATTTGTAAGACAAAACATTTTTAATTTTTGTTTTTCCTTTTATTCTTTTCAATTTTATACAAAAATATAATTAGCCACATGTTTGTATACTAAGCATAATTACGGTCAATTGCATTTGAACTAATTTTAAATATGTAATTGCACTTGAAATAATTTAACTTTATAAATGTAATATGAAACCCAACATATGGTGAAATAATTTTGTACACAAAATTCAGTACGAACATTTATTATATTAATATTGATTTTGTAATAAGTAAAAATTCAAGTAAATTTCCTTTTTGTACTTCGATACTGAATTTTGTTTCGAAAGATATTTTCGACTAATAAATTAAAATTAGTATTAAGTGAGATAAAGCAAATTGTTTTTGTAAAATAAAAATAATGATTATTGTAATATAAAAAAATTGATTTGTTAAAAAAAAGTTAGTCTTAAGACCACCTTCAAACAATAAACTTGAAAAATAAAATTTTAATTTAAATTTAAAATTGTTTGGTGTTTTTATTTGAAACCACTAATAAAACACATAATTCGCTTGCTACCTTTAGCTGGTTACAAACACCTTACCAAATTTAATATACCATTTTCCGATTTCATAGGTGTAGGGTATAAAAAGGTAAATCTGTGTAATTACAACATTTTAATGATAAAACTTATATAATACAAATAAGTAAATTCATTTTCATAACAATATTAATTACATTTTTAAAATACAATATAACAGGAGTGGAATAAAGCGAAATAAAAGGAATAAAGGAATCCAAACAAAATAATATTACTTACGAACAACAAAACACGCGAAAAGCAATTAACAGTTTGAAAGAATTAACCGGCTTCTATAGATAATTTTTGATGAATAAAAAGAAAATAGTTTAAACAATAAAATTTGAAACAAGTAAAGAAACAGTCAGTCGGTGCAACCGACTTAGAAATACCCTTCACCTATTTGATTCAAATTTAATGCGAAGTTCATAAGTCATTCTAAAACCATAAAAGCTGTTATTAATTTGATCGGAAGTCATAGGTAACCAAATTAACTTTATAATACTAAAAACATTTTCTAATTACACTATCTATTAAAAAACATTACAAATTCTTACTAATTTATCTATTTAAAAATATTAAAAAACAAAAATCTTGAAATAAATCAAAATATATTTATTCCAATTCAATTACAAATGTGAAAAAATTGTAATTATTAAATTTTGTGATAAAAAGGTAATCAAAGCATAATATATTTAATAATTAAAATTTTATAAAATTGCAATTATTTTAAATGGTTATTTTTAAAGAAAAGCTTATTAACACAAAATATGCAATATATGTATATCTAAAATACAATTACATTTTAGAACTTTTCATATAATTCATTTAAATATAAAAATAAATTTTATATAAATACTGCAAGTACCTTTGAATATAGCTTAAGTATCGTACACAATGTCTTAATTATATATCACCTTTGGTAATAATTCAATAAAATATATTCTATAATTAAAATTTAAAAAAAAGGAATTTAATCGTTTGTAAAAAAAATATTTTGTTTTTAATTTATAAAATATTATACAAAATATGTTTTATGGTAAAATTCATAGCCTTTTAAAAATATAAAAGTGCTAAATAAAAACGGATATAGGAAAGAACCCTCGCGTATCAAATTAAAAGTTTCTATCTTCATTAATTTCGAAGAATTTGACCTGAACCACCACTACAATTAAGTCTAAATTTCGGGGACACATAGGTAATAGGAAATATATTCTTCGGCTTCGAAATTATATTCGTTTGGCCTTAGATCGATCAAAAGCTTCTAGAATCCGAACTCTTTGTCTGAACTCGACCAGAACCAATTCCCATGGTACTTGCAATACTAGTAACCTAGAGTTTAAATTTCATCAAAATAGCGACATTATTTTTTGTTTTATACTGCTTTTAAGATATATGTTTGTTAGACCTTGAACTTTTCAAAGGTTACAGAACCCGAAACCATGGTATGATTTCGCCCAAATGCAGTCCCCGTCATACTTTCAATACTAGTTAACCCTTGTACACAAGTTGAACGTTCTATCTTAATTTTAAGTTACATTTTTTATTAATTTCGATGATAAGCTTTTAAACTGTAGTGGTACTAAAGCACCACTCCAATTGATCCAAAATTAGGGGGACGCGCAGGAAAAAGTAAAGAGCACCCATGTGTCAAATTTGAAACTTCTAAATTTGCTTGAAGTTACTATCTTTATTAATTTCGAAAATATGCTTTAAGGTCTTCGGAACTGTGTGGCTATTCCTCAACCCATCACTCCAATTGGCCCCAATTGATTGTCTTAAATCAAGTATAGCTGTACCTATCTTTAAATCTGGGTCAACATTGGATGTATCAATTTACAGACCAATTGCTCTCTCAAGTAGTATTGGAAAAGTGTTTGAAAAGGTTATAAATTCCAGACTACAGAAGTTAGTGCAAAAAGTTATAGGATTTGGTACAAATCAATTTGGTTTTCAAAAGAAAATTGGAACAGAATCTGCAGTTCTAGAATCCACCAACTCAATTGTAAATAAATTGGATCAAGGAAATTTTGTATGTTCGGTATTTGTTGATCTTAAGAAGGCCTTCGATACAGTAAATCACAATATTTTACTAAACAGATTGCATGAAATTGGAATAAGGGGTACAGCTAATAACTTATTCTACACATATCGGAATAATAGAAAAACTATCACAAAAATTAATGGATTTTTAAGTAATGAAAATAATATAAATATTGATGTTCTTCAAGGATCAGTACTTGGTCCTACATTATATTTACTTTATATTTAAAACATCCAGTAAGCGAGTTTGCGGGCTGACTTTAAGATCTTTGCAGACGATACTTTACTTATCTATAATGCTAGAACCTGTAAAGAACTTAAAACTCTTGTAAATACTGATTTGGAGATTTATGAAAATTAGTTAACTATAAATGCGGAAAAAACAAAGTTTATAGTATATAAAATAAAGAATAAAATTGATATAAATCCCAATCTATTGGTAAATAAAACGAAAATTGAACTCTGCATATAAATACCTTGGAGTTGTAATTGATGAAAAACTGAAGTGGGAAGAGCATATTAATAAATTAGTAATAAAAATTGTGCCTCTCGGTGCCTTCAAAAGAAGTGGAATTATATTTAATAAAAAAAACTGCAGATAAGTTATATTATTCTCATATGATTTCGCACATCAGATACAATTTATGTAACTGGTCCAGCTGTTGATTATGGTTGAAAGATAAAATTAGTGTTCTAATAAACAAAGCCATTAAATGCTTACATAAGTACGACTGGCTTACACCAACAAATGAAATTTTTAAGCCACGGGATATCTGAACTTACCCGAATTCATTATTTTGGAAAAATCTAAGCTAATTTTTAAAATCTAAAAAGAAACAATATTCATAATTACAATACAAGAAGGTTAAACAATTTAAATCATGTCAAATCAAGAATAGAGTTATCACGAAATAGTTGTCTCTCGTCATCAATAAGGATTTATAATAAACTGCCGATGGAGTTAAAAAGAAGTTCAAATTTGGAGATATTTATTAAAAAACTGAAGCATTCATTAAAGAATAAAACCTCATTTATGGATAGTATAACTCAGGAGTGAAATTTCAGGGTTCTTTATTAGCTTTATTTTTATTATTATTAATATTAGAAGTGCGCGTTTAAAATTTTTAGAGTTTTAAAATATTGTTATAAAACTTTAGAAAAAGTCATTAGGTATCGTGCCCAAACGGGTTATTATATCACAACCAAAGTATCTCATTTAGTCTTTGAACTATTTGAGGAGAGCAAAACAATTTGTTTTATTAAGTAAATGAGCTTTTGGAATAAAGGTTAACTTGTGCCAATACCAAAAATTGTGCAAAACGCGTGAACAGGTCAAAACCAAATTACCCCGGTGGAATTCAAAAATTTTCAATAAAATTCATTTAATCGTTCAAGCAATTTAAAATTTATAGAAAACTTCATGGCGTCGTCGTGGCAAGCGCGTTAAACGAACTAAGCTTAAATTTTTTCCAGCTTCTCTTTTGGACGGAAAAATTAACCTGTAAAATTGGACACAAATCGGAAATTCAAAATTATTTGGAAGCTCGTCGGGTCAGAATGGGTTAACTCATTTTAACCATCTTTATAAATTTAATTGCTAAGAGGAACATTTGTGCGAAATTTCAAGTCAATAGGTCAAACCGTTTAGGCCCGGCATCAAAAACACTGAAAAGGCTTCATTGCACATTCGTGCCTAAACGAGTTAACTGAACTCAACAAAAATTTGTGTCAGCCTCTCTTTTCGACTGCAAAACCACCTTGCAAAATTGTACACAAATCGGAAACACAAATTTTTTGGAAGTCCGCCGCGTGGAAATGGTTTAATTCATTCCAACCAACTTTATAAAACTAACTCCGGTTGCTAATAGGAACATTTGTGCGAAACTACAAGTCAATCGGTTAAACTGTTTCGGCTCGACATCGAAAACATTGAAAAAGCTTCATTGCGCTGTCGTGATCAAACGAGTAACCGAACTCAACAAAATGTTTGTGTTAGCCTTTCTTTTCGACTGCGGGCTTCGATTGGACACAAATCGGAAACACAAAATTTTTTGGAGCCCACCAGGACGAAATGGGTTAATAAATTCCAACTAATTTTATACAACTGATTCCGGTTGCTAAGAGGGATATTTTTACGAAATTTCAAGTCAATCGGTTAAACCGTTTCTACTCGACATCAAAAATATTGAAAAGGCTTCATTGCGCTCTCGTGCCTAAACGGGTTAACCGAACTCAACTAAATTTTGTGTCAACCTCTCTTTTCGACTGCAAAACCACCGTGTACAATTGGACACAAATAGGAAACAAAAATAATTTGGAAGCCCGCCAGGCCGAAATGGGTTAATTAATTTCAACCAACTTTATACAACTAGTTCCGGTTGCTAAGAGGAACATTTGTGCAAAATTTCAAGTCAATCGGTCAAACAGTTTTGATTCGTCATAAAAAAAACACAAAGCTTAAACCGGCTCTGGAGCCGAAACCTGTTGACTTATAAAAATGTGACATTTTATTCCTTTAAAATTTTGTGACAGTCGTACTAGTTTTCACGTGAATCATGGACAAACAAACAAGCAAACGAACAAATTTTCTCCTGTATATATTAGATTAAACTCAAAGTTATTCCTAAGAAATATTAACTTGTAATAATATAAATATAAAAGTTTATTTAATTTCATGGTTTTTAATGTTAGTTAAAACCATTAATGCTTTCATTAGCTTTTTATCACAAAATTTAATAATCAAAATATGCAATAAATGTATTTCTAAAATACAATGATAAATTTAAAACTGTTCATATAATTAATTTTAATATAAAAATAAATTTTACAACATAAGTATCGTATACAATTTCTTAATTATATATTACTTATGGTAATAATTCAATAAAATATTGACATGATATAATAAAAAAAAAAAAAACAAAAAAAAATCGTCGTATTTAAAAAAATATTTAGTTTTTAATTTATAAAATACTAGCAGATTTACCTGGCGTTGTCCGGGAGCGTGCACAATGGTAAAAAAGTAAATTTCAGCCAATTTTTTGAAATACTACTTTGGTTAAAAAGAAAGCCTCAAAAAGATATATGTGGAGTTGCGTTAATCCATTGTGGCCCAACAGCTTTATAAAGGTTGCTTTGTTGCTTCGCTATAAATTTGAAATGATTTAACCGATTGACTTCAAATTTTGTATATGTGTTCCACTTTGAGAATGGAGTTCACTCTATTAACAGACTTGTAATTTGTTAACCCATGCCCGACGTTTGTTCAAAAAGAAATATGCAAATAAATTACGTCCAATTTTTGAAAGTAGGTAAACTTCTTTGAATTAGGGGAATGTTTAAAAAAATGTTTTGTCGAGTTTTTTTAACCGATTGCGAAACAAACACTTTAAAAAACAGTTTGCAAAACAGTTTGAACGATTATCTCTAATTCTATACGAAGTGGTTCTTGACAATTTGGTGCACCTTGACGATAGAGTTGAGGATGGTGGGTTTCCGGCGAATAATGATAACTGAATTAAAATTTTTATTTCTATTATTATTTAATATATTATGAAAAATTTCAAGTGAAATTTGATAAATTTGTTGAAAAATTGCAAGAATAATTCAAAGAAAACGTTTTAAAAAATTTCTTCCTTACATTTTAAAATTAACACGTACACCAACAAATGAAATTTAATTTTTGTGTAAAATTTTTTAAATAACATCAACCTAAATTAAAACTCAATTGAGTGGCGGGGCAACGTGCGCCGGGTTAAAGCTAGTTTACATATAAGTATAATTCTACTCGTTTGACTATAGGTCAAAAGGGTCACCCCCCGGGCTCTCAGAATTAATCCTTTAGAATTTTGTGACAATCGGACCAGTGGTTTTCACGTGAATCCTGGACAAACAAACAAATTTTCTTCTTTATAAATTAGATAATACATTATATGTTTTATAGTAAAACTCTTAGCCTTTAAAAAAATATAAAAGTGTTAAATAAGAACGGAAGTAGGAAATAGTGTATCAAATTTGATTTTTTTATATTTATTAAATTGGAAATAATTATGTTTTAAAGTTTTGGGAGTAGTGGGGGTGGTACGCAAACCGCTATTCCAATTCATACAAAATTTCACGTACAAAAAACAAATAAGAAGAAACCATTGTGCCCCAAATATAATGTTCCATCTTCTTTGATTTCGAAATTATACTATATTGACCTCAATTCGATCCAAAACTTCTAGAAACCGGATCCGGCAAGAACCATTTCCCATGGTACTTTCATTACTAGTAACCTTGAATATAAATTTCATCAAAATAGCGTAATTAGTTTTTGAGATATGATGTTTTTAAGATATTAAGTTTTCGAGTAACTGCACTACAACTCCTTCTTTTATATAAGCATTATACTACACCTAATCAAGCTGAATGTTTTTATTTATGCCAAAAGTAATTATACGGATGATATAAATTTAGATTAATTTTATTAGTTTCTAACAAACTTTATAATTTACAATTAGTTTTAACAAACCATGTTGTACATATATGCTCTACTATAAGTTTTTAAAATATGTAATATTATTTAATATTAAATAAAAATATATAAATAATTCTTGTGTAAGATTATAGATGTCGCACAAAGTTAACATTTGTGCATTCATATTTCCTAACCTTATACAATAGCTGCAACCGAGTAATCAACGGCTTAGTGAATATTATGATTAAAGAAACTGAAGCGTAGCTTAAAATAAACTTGATGAATGCCCTATACTCCTTCCTTAAAGGAGTGGAAAAGAAATAAAAAAAATACTGTATTTTAAAATAATTCTCATTGCTCTATTTTGTAGAATTTTAAATCTGTTCTTTTTTGTCTCGGGGCTTAAGAACAAAATTGAGGAACAGTAATTTAAATGGTGCAGTATAAGCGTTTTATATATATTTATTGCACAATTTTTAGAAATTTTTTGATCATATTTTACCGAAAAAAGCCATTTTCTTTGCTATCTCTTTACATATATATATATTGGCAGTTTTTGTTTTAAAATTTAGTTTCTTATCTAAAAATACTCCGACGTATTTAATTTCATCCACATTTTCAATTTATTCGTCAATTATCTCATTTTTGGTTTTTGTATTGCACTTCTTTTCAATCATTTTGTTTTCATTGTATTAAGCTTAAGTTTATTCATATTCAACAATGTATACAGATTATTTAAATCTTCATTCATCTTATTATCACATTTATCTCATATCCAATCATGTATTATATATATATACTATATAATGTTTATATTACGGTCATACGGGTATCTCAGAGTTGAGGTAGTCTACTCTACTGAACTCTTCCTCGTTTAAACTAGAATTAATTTTTGTATATTTGTTATTATATAAAAAATTTTGAATACAAATTTCTAATATTAATATTAATAAAAACAAGTATAGAAACAGTCAATCGGTGCAACCGACTTAGAAATACCCTACACCTATTTGGTTCAAATTTAATGAGAAGTCCATAAGTCATTTTAAAACAACAAAAGCTTTTTGGTTTGACCGTAAGGCATAGCTAACCAAATTAGCTTTATAATAGTAAAAACAATTTCTAATTATTTTATGAATTCAAAAATATTAAAAATTCTTACTAATTTTTCTATTTAAAAATATTAAAAAACTTGAAATCAATGTATTCATAAAATGCAATTACAAAATTACATATTTAAAATTTGTTATCCAAATCAACAAAACTTTACACACATGTAAAAATTACTTCTTTTCAGAAGGTGGTACGCAAACAACTATTCCAATTCAACCAAAATTTTATGGACAAAAGGCAAATATGAAAAAACACTAAATTTTAAGGTTCTACCTTCTTTGGTTTCGAAATTATGCTCAGAATATTGTAATTGTTTTTTCTTATGTTGCTACGATTAAGTTTTCAAAATAAAATATTTTAAAATAATATTTTTTTTTTAAAAGAACATACATTCAAAATATTTGAAAATACTTATATTATGTTCGCAAAAAAAAACTAAAAAATAATCTTCAACTTAAATAAAAGCGTTCGGCGTATAATTTCTGTCAAAATTTTCACAAATTAACAGGTACATGAATTTACATGAGAGCAACCAAAATACACGAAACGCGATGTACTGTAACTCGGATTTTTAAAATTTACAAATTGACCTAATGTATAAAAACATTGTTTTTGGTTTTTCTTATATTCTAAGATTATGTTTTAAAAAATATATTATATTAAAAAAAATTCAAAAAATACCTATTATGAAATTAAAAAAATTTTTTTTACTAATTAAAACATTCAAATAAATATCTTTGTGTGTACGCGCGTATCGATTTACGGATATGTAGATAGACATATTGACGTACTGCCGTATAAAAATTGTACGTCGTATATTTTAATTTAGGTTAATTTAGTTTTACTTTGAAATAACGCACGAATGTTATATTATAATGCATGCGTTGCTTTTACCAAAAATTGTTGATGAAGAGTAGGTAAAAGTTGTTTGTAAATGGAAAGTTAATTTTTGTTTCAGGAGTATATAATTGTCAGATTAATTATTCTACATAATATTTGAAATTTTAAAACTATCTGTTATTTGTGAAGTTAATAATATTTAATATATTTAGATAATGAGAAAAAAGTGAAAAATTAAGGTTTATTGCCGATATAAATATAAAGAATATTTTTTAAAATAGCAGGGGTAAGTGCTTATTGGTTATCAAATAAAAAATATGATTTAACATAACCCATTCAAGAGAAATTTCATTTATTGTAAAAAATTTATTTAAAGCTATATGCCGAAAATTATTTAATTATCTACTCCTATCGTCTACTCTTTTTCAAGAGCTGGTGTGGTATAGCTGGCAGTAGATGAGAGTAAAAAGAGTAGTTTACTCCTCATATAGGAACGCAAGTAATATCATTTGTTTGTTTGAAGAAATTTACGAGTCATGACTCATGACCAAACATAGAAAAACATAAATAAATAAACTAGACAAATACGTATAATATAAAGTAAACTAAAATTTTTAGTTCCATTTGCATACATACATTTGTAGTAAAAATTTCAGATTTTATTATTGAAATGTAGTGCTTACTTGCCTATGTAGCTACTTAATTTAAAAATGGAATAAGGGGAGAAAAAATTTATCAATTTTTTAATTGATTAGTTATTTTTTTAATATCCTTGTAGATATGTTATAAATCTTAAAATTGTATTTTGGCAGCTTCAATATAATATAATACTAACTACTAAACTTATGAATTATGATAGGTATGTTAAATTTTGTTGTACATATTATGCTCTATGAATAAGCTTTTTAATTAGGATACAGAATACATACAACATAGTTAAATCGTACTAAAAGGTTTAGAAAAAAGTACAGTTTTCTATATGTAGGACAGCATGAACTCGAATTTTGTCTACTTGACTTCACTAAATATGTATATGTATTTGTTTAGAAAAATCATCAAATTTTCAGAACATTATAATATTAGAACACTATTTATATTAAGAATGTAAATCGCTTTTTTTGTGTAATAACTGTACAAAATTATACTCTTTTTTCTATCGCGTTAAGCTACAGGAATAAAATTCGAAAACACTTAAAAACATTTTTATAATTGAAAAAATTATAAATTTTTTTTTTAAGCAAATATCAAACGCAAGAATTGTTGACAACATTATTAATAAATTTTATTATTTAAAGAAAAAAAATAATAAGTTTCGTGTAATATTAGTCTAATATAAATTACACAAAACAGATTTTTTATATAAATTTAAAAGCACAAAAAGCTCGAATTTCGAGCACAGGGCGATACTAGTTTTGCATTAATAAGCTTTTCTAAAACTACTGTAAGTAGAAATAGATCTTAGCCGAGGCCGGCAGATCTTATATTTATGCAAGTTGAAGATTGAAAATATAAGTTAATTTTTTGAAAAAGTTTAGACTGTATTATTTTAGTAAATTAAATAATAATAAAACTAAAAGTAACTCGTAAATTTATTATATGAACATTTAATATTTAAGTAAAAGATATATATGTAGTTTTTTTTACTACAATATTTAGTTATAAAATGAAATAAAACTATTGTATGTAAAATAAAACTATTTTTCATTTCATAAAAATTGATTCTTTTGAAAATTTGTTAAGTTATAATTTTATGGATTCGATGTATGTTTGCCAAAACTAAAGGTTTTTACAATTCCATTTAGTTTATTAAAAAAAATCAAAAGTAAACAACATTTTATTTGTTTACAATAGTTCTTTAAAAATGACTGACCGGATAATATGAAGATTTGAACATCTAGTAAGCTGTTTGACATCATTTCAAATAATTTGTTTTGCGTTTATTTAATACTAATAGAAGGTGACGTGACTTAAGGCCATTCGACTTAATGCCATAATGGCTTTAAGTCTCACTCAAATGAGACATAAAGCCATAATCGCAAATTTTGCGCGTATGGCTTTATACCTCATTTGAGTGAGACATAAAGCCATACCGTTTTATAAAAACTTGAGACATAAAGCCATATAATCTTATTTAATTTTAGTTTTGGTTTCTTCATTAATTTTAAAAATAAAATAGCAATTCAACAATTTACAAAAAAAAAAATTACTTTAAAAAATTATTTAACTCTATTGGTACCATTCTATAACTAGTAAAAATGTTTTTCATATTCATGAAACACAAGAAAAATTAATAGAAAAATTACGACTTATAAACGAAATTAAAATAAATTGTGAAAATGTTTCTTTATATAGAATATGGTTTTTCAAAATATGATAAAAATTTAAAATTTTATCGAAATACAATTGTTGAGGAAAGTTATTTTTACAGTATTTTTATGTCGCCAACAATTTGCAATTTAATAAATGAAATGGCAAATGATCAACCAAGAAAATATTTAATTGAAGAGATTTTTAAGTTTGATTCTTAATCAGGAGATCTTTTTCCAGAATATTTATAATATATGTGTATATGTATATCCAATATTAGAAGAGATTTTAGAGTTGGATTCTAAATCAGGATTTCCGCTTTTTCCAGAATAATTACTCCAGATTGCCGCTTTTGCAGATTTTATAGTTAGTTTAAAATTTGTGATAGGAGATAAGGATTATATTTCTATTTCATTATTTTAATTAAAAATAATTATATAACCTTTATAATAAATGGAAAAATCGTATCAAAGTATTTACTTGTAATCAAAACTTAGCGGAATGTCGTAATACGTAATGTCTGAAAAAAAAACTACTAAAATATAATTATAGATTATGCACATAAATGTGTAAGCATTATTCAGTATATAATTAAAATATATACCTTATTACGTTTATATATACCTAATTATTTATATATGATAAAATTAAGATGCATTAAGATGCATCAAATAATTAAAAATAATGAAAAATATATATAAATAAAGAATATATTAGTTCAGCTCTAATAGTTGAATCCCACTCTAAAATCTTTTCTAATTCAGAATCTGGCATATTCATATATATTTATTTTGGAAAAAGCGGAAATCCTGATTTAGAATCCAACTCTAAGATCTCTTCTGATATTGGATATACATAAACACATATATTATCAATATTCTGGAAAAAGCGGATTTGCTGATTAATTATCAAACTTAAAAATCTCTTCTATCATTGTATATACAAACACACATATAAATATTCTGGAAAAGCGGTAATCCTGATTTAGAATCCAACTCTAAAATCTCTTCTTATTCAGATTCTTGTGTATATATATGTTTATAAATCTTCTGAAAAAATCGCATAATTCTGATTTTGTAGCCAACTCCAAGGTCCTTTCTAATTATATTTTTACATACATAATTAAATAAAAAATATTTTAAAACTATGAGGTTGTCACCTCCAAAATCCCACAAAACAAATTACCAAAACCCAACTCAATATTGTATCCAAGCCTAAAATGCATTCTTACATTTTAAAATACATATTTCAACTGGAAAACAAAAAGGCAAAATAAATTTATGAGAAATAAAGTATGAAAATGTATTTTTTAATAAAATTGTTGTGTCAATTTTTCATTTATGTTCTCTGGTGGGGCTATTTGTCAACAAATACCATACTTATTATATACCGTTGGAAAGAGTGTCAAAAGACCTTTCTATCAGTATCATAAAAATACATACATGTTTTGGAAAATTTCATACTTATAGTGATTTTTTTGAAAGTTCAAAATTTTTTTTTTTTTGTTTTAATTTTTCACTTGAAATTGCAATATCTCACAAATGGTAGCACCGACTCAGACGAAACAAGATGTTTATGAAAGACAATATCATATATTGTAAGATTTTGGTTCCAGTTTATTGTCTTACAGTAAAAATATAACATTTTAATAAAAATGCTACAAAATCTTAGGAAAATTTTGTAATGAATTTTTTAAACACTAGATGCCGACATCGCCACTAATAATTTATATGCTCGGAAACTTTGAGATATTTAATACCGATATGTGATGACGTCATCTTGATAGCTTACAAACCCTTTCCGGAAGTTAATCCTAAATACATATATATCTATTGTTAAAAATTTATTAATTTTGTAAATTTTTTTTAAAAGTTTTTGAATAAATTTTGTGTTATTTTTCAAATAAATTTTTTATTTCAAGATAAATGAGACATAAGACCATATGGTTTTATGCCTCATTTAGGTAAGACATTGAGCCATGCGAAAAAATCGCGGTTATGGCTTTATACCTCATTTGAGTGAGACTTAAAGCCATTATGGCATTAAGTCGAATGGCCTTAAGTCACCTAATGTGGTTATATTTTTAAGTTTCAGTAAGTTTCATGAGTACAACACTCGGCCATCCTGCTAATTTTGGATATAACTTCGGACCATTTCCAAATTGTGTTCGTTGTATAGCTACTAGGTCATGCACTTTATATTTTTTTGTGACTTTTCTATTTTTATTATATACTAGTATCGCCCAGTGCTCGAAATTCGAGCTATTTTTGCTTATAAATTAACATATAAAATTCGTTTTGTGTAAATTATATTAGACTATACATAATAAAAATTATGCCAACAGTGTTGTCAACAACTCTTTCGCTTGAAATTTGCTTAAAAAAAATTTATAATTTTTCTTAATTATTAAAACGTTGTTAAGTACCGATTTTTGAGTTTTATTTCTATAGCTTAAGCCGTTTTAAAGAGAGGATAAATTGGTACAGTTAAATTAAATTAAAATTCTAAATACACATAAATATTATTCTAATAAATACATATTTCTAAACATATAATTATATTTATTGAAGTCAGGAACCCAATATTCGAGTTAATGCGGTCCTTCATATAGCAAACTGTACTTTTTTCTAAACATTTTAATACGATTTGAACTATGTTGTAGTACGTATTCTGTATCCTAATTAAAAACCTCTATGAATACATAATATGTACACCATAATTTAACATATCATAATTCATAAGTTTAGTACTTAGTATTATATTATATTGAAGCTGCCAGAAGTATAAAATAATAGTCAAGTTGACCGAAGTCTTTTTTTAAATCTCAATTTTAAGACTTATAGCAAAAAAAAAAAGATTTTCAATAAATCAAAGAATACATTTTTCCAACCCTTTTTCCATTTTTAAAAAAATGATTCTGAATTCCTTAGTTTACTTTATACCTTTTTGTCTAGTTTATTTATTTAATTTTTATTGACAAAAATATATTTCTATACATGGTCATGAGCCATGACTCATAAGTTTCTTAAAACAAATAAATATAATTGCTCTTATTCCTTTATGAGAAGTAAACTCTTTTTTACTCTCAACTATTGCCAGCTACTCCAGCTCTTGTTAAAGAGTATATGACAGAGTAGATAAATGATTTCCGGCAGATTGCTTTAATTAAAATTCTCTTGAATAGTTTATGTTAAATCATATTTATATCCGTGCATACATATATGACATCGGGTATATTAGATTTGCTCCTCCGTTTGTAACGCATCGATCTAGACGAGCTAGATATAGTGTCAAGGGTACGTATCGGCTCAGAATCGAAAAATGAGTCGATCTAGCTATGTGTGTCTGTCCGTCCGTCCGTCTGTGTGTCAGCACGATAACTCAAAAACTAAAAGAGCTACAGTTTTGAAATTTTCACAAAATTTTTTTCAATCAATTTCTAGGTTCCCTATTTTTTTTGGTTAAGATCGGACTAAAACTTGAAATTTTTCTATGCATCTTGTATTTAACATGAAATTATATGAATTTTGTTTTTTTGTTTTTTTGTTTTTTGTTTTTTATGTAGATAACGATTTCGAGTTAGAATTTCATATGATTTAAATGATGCGTAGTTTGTTTAAGATAAGCAAAAAAGAAGACAAAGATTTTTTTTAAGTAAATGGCTTATTGATATTGATAGATTGATAGATTATGGATATGATGATTATTATATGAATATAATCATATGAAGTTGATTTTGCTTAAGTTTAATATGTTGGTGAATTAAAAATTAATTATAAGAGATAGAATTGAAAAATTAGAGCAAGAGTTTTGAAAATCACACAAAACATTTTTTAGACATTTTTGAGGTTCCCTATTTTTTTTGTTTAAGACCAGATCAAGGTTTTGGGGAGCTGCCACACAACTTCTTTGCACCAATACGAATTTCTTAGAAACTGATTATACTACGAGGATGAAAATTACACACTGTTAGTTATATAATGGATCGAGCACTTATATGAAGTTTCAAAATGTTACGGCCCCATTTTCGGGGGGCTGCTATACAACTTCTTTGCACCAATATGAATTTCTTGGAAACTGATTATACTACGAGGATAAAAATTACACACTGTTAGTTATATAATGAATCGAGCACTTATATGAAGTTTCAAAATGTTACGGACCCGTTTTCGGGCAGCTGCCATACAAAGTAATCAATTCGATAACTGTGAATCTAATGAAGCTACGAGGTTAAAATCAAAACTGGGCAGATAAAGTAATAGGACAAGTTAGTTGGCAAAGTTGGACATCACTCGGACCAACTTTTAGGGTGGGCTATTTTTTTTTTTTTTTTTATAATAGCATTAGTTAATCAAAAATTATGGGATACCTAATAAGTTAAATTTTTTTTTAACTATTTTACTTTCTTATATTTTTTTTGTAATATTTATAATAGCATATGGAAAATAAAAAACGGTTAGTGGGTATGCACGGGTATCTAAAACTTGACAGGGGCAACTATAATCTTCCTCGTTTTTATTTGATAACCAATAAGCACTACCCCCTTCCATTTTAAAAAATATTCTTTATATTTATATCAGCAATAAACCTTAATTTTTTCACTTTATTAATATTTAAATACTATTAAATATAATTAACTTCTCAAATGACAGGTAGTTTTAAAATGTCAAATATATATATTATATATGACAATTATGTACTCCTGAAACAAAAATTAGCGTTCCATTTACAAACTACGCCTATCTAATCTTCATGTACACTTTTTGATGTATAAAATTCGTTCGTTTTGTCAAAGTAAAACTAATAGTTTTTGTTTATTATAAAAAAACATTATTCGATGTTGAAAATGTGAAATAAACTTTTAAATTATTAGAATGAAATCAAACATACGACGTACAATTTTTATACGGCAATACTTCAATACGTCTGTCTACATATCCATTATCGGTGAATCGATACGCGCGTACAGTATTTAATTTATCAAAAAATATTTATTGAATGTCTTAATTTAGTACCTACAAAAAATATTTTTAATTTCATAATATAGGTATTTTGAATATAAGATATTTTTTAATAAAATTTATTTTAAAAAAATATTATTTTTTAAAACATAATATTAGCAATATAAGGAAAACTAATAATAATATTTTTATATATTTTGTCAATATTTGTAAATTTTAAAAATCCGAGATACAGTACATCGGGTTACGCGTATTTTGGCTGCTCTCGTGTAAATTTATGTACCTACTTATTTCTAAATTTTTTGACAGCAATTATATGACGTACGCTTTTATTTAGGTTGGGACGTAAGGAACAAATAATTTTTTTTTAAGAAAGATAATTTTTTTAGTTTTGCAAACATATTGTTGGTATTTTCAATTATTTTGAATATATGTTTTAAAAAAAATTATTTTAAAAAAATATTATTTTAAAATATTTTATTTTTAAAATTTAATCGTAGCAACATAAGAAAAAACAATTACAATATTTTTATACGCTTTGTCAATTTTTAAATTTTAAAACTCCGAGGTACAGTATATCGCGTATGCTTTCATGTAAATTTGTTTACATAACTACTTATTTCAAAATTTTTTGACAGAAACTGAACGCCGTACATGCTGAATTTTGTTGATCCATAAGGAACAAATCATTTTTCTTAAGAAATATTATTTCTTTTTTATGTTTCTGCAAACATACTATAGGTATTTTTTAATAAACATATTTTTTACAAAAATATTATTTTAAATTTTCTATTTTTATTTTTCGCTTTGTCAATTTCTAAATCTGAGGTACCAGTACGTCGCGTATTTCGGTTACTCACATGTAAATTCATGCACCTACCTATGTATTTCAAAATTTTCTGGAAATTTCCAGAAATTATGCACCGTACGCGTTGATTTTGGTTAGGTGCTAAGTAACAAATCATTTAAATTACAAATTATTTTTTAAGAAAGATTATTTGTTATTTTTTTTCAATTTTTTTGCAAATACATATATTTTTTAAATATCATGACTCTCAAACGTAATGGCAACTTCAAAAGTCGGTTTTTTATTTTACAAAAAACAACAAAAAGCAACAACAATTTACGATTTACAAACATTTTTTTTTTTATAACTGTGTTATAATAAATTGCAAGCAAAAACTAAATACAGTACTTTTCGGTTATACAGACCATGATGGGACGGAAAATATTCGTCGTAATAAACGAATGTCCTTTTAAAAGTATGCTGTGAATTTTGAAAAATTAGTATAAGACTTGAACATTGTAGAATGTGCTGATTCTAGAATGGACACTTCGAACTCATTTGCTAGAATTATATTTGATGTTTCAGCCTCAAGCTAATGTATAGTGCTTTTTTTTCTATTGAAATTTTTTTTGTGTTTTTGATGCGTTATTGTGATTTTTTTTTATATTCAAAAGTAAATAAAAAACACTTAATTAATCGCCAAGCAACATAATTAGATATAATAATTTTAAATAAAATCAATATCAATGTAATAAAAAACTTTCATTCTTAGGTAGAATTTAATTCTGTGACAAAAAGTGTAAAGTTTATTATAATTAAAGTTGAACCGAGTACGTTATAAATGAAAACTACTGTATAAACCAAATGTATTGCTTTCATTTCGAACAGAACTCATTTTTTTTTTCACTTTTTAAGATTAAAAAAAACAAAAAAAAACAAGTAAAGAAACAGTCAGTCGGTGCAACCGACTTAGAAATACCCTACACCTATTTGGTTTAAATTTAAAGACATATCCATAAGTCATTTTAACACCATAAAAGCTGTTATTAATTTGATCGTAAGACATAGCTAACCAAATTAACTTTATAATACCAAAAACATTTTCTAATTACACTATCTATTAAAAAATATTACAAATTCTTACTAATTTATCTATTTAAAAATATTAAAAAACAAAAAAACTTGAAATAAATGAAAATATATTTATTCCAATTCAATTACAAACTGAAAAAATTTGAATTATTAAATTTTGTGATAAAAAGATAATCAAAGCATAATATATTTAATAATACAAATTTTTCAAAATTGCAATTATTTCAAATGGTTAGTTTATATACCTAATAGAAAAGCTTATAAACGCAAAATATGCAATAAATGTATTTCTTAAATACAATTACAAATTTAGACTTTTTCATATAATTCATTTAAATATAAAAATAAATTTTACATAAATGCGGCAAGTACCTTTTAACATAGCTGAACCACTACAATTAAGTCAAAATTTCGGAGACACATAGGAAATAGGAAATATATTCTTTGGCTTTGAAATTAAACTCGACCACAACCAATTCCCATGGTACTTTCATTACTAGTAACCTAGGGTTTAAATTTCATCAAAATAGCGGCATTATTTTTTAAGTTATGGTGTTTTTAAGAAATATGTTTGTTAGCCCTTGAACTTTTCAAGGGTTCCAGAACCCGAAACGATGGTACGATTTCGCCCATATGCAGTCCCGTCATACTTTCAATACTAGTTAACCCTTGTATACAATTGGAACGTTCTATCTTAATTTTAAGTTACTAGTTTTATTAATTTCGATGATAAGCTTTTACACATTTGGGTATCTAAGAGAGGTCCTGAACCACCACTCCAAATGATCCCAAATTAGGGGGGCACGGAAGGAATAGTAAAGAACACCCTGGGCCAAATTTGAAGCTTCTACATTTGTTTCAAGTTACTTTTTTTATTAATTTCGAAAATATGCTTTAAGGTCCTCGGAACTGAGTGGCTGGTCCCCGACCCACTAGTCCAATGGGGTCCGAATTTCAAAGACACTTACGCAATAGGAAGGGACACCCTGATACCAAAGTTGGAGGTTATATCTTCATTGGTTTCGGAATTACGCTAGTTTGGCCTAAATTCGATCAAAAAGTTCTCAGTTCCGAACCCATTGCCCAATCCTCACCGTACGTAATCACCGCCGTAGTTTCATTACCAATAACCTACAGCACAAATTTCATGAAGATAGCCTCATTAGTTGTTGAGTTATCGTGATTTTTAATATATGTTCGTTATCCCTGACACCGACTAAAAGGTCCAGAATCCGAATCCATGGGCTGATATCGCCCTTATACAGCCCGCGCTTTACTTATAGTACTAGTTAACCCTTGTACACAATTTGAACGGTCTATCTTAATTTTAAGTAACTATTTTTAGTAATTTCGATTATAAGCTTTTAAAACTTGGGAGGTCTGAGAGGGGCACTGAACCACCTCTCCAATTGATCCCAAATTAAGGGAACACGTAAGAGATAGTAAAGAACACCCTTGTGGCAAATTGGAAGCTTCTACATTTTTTCAAGTTGTTATCTTTATTAATTTTAAAGATATGCTTTAAGGTCTTCGGATATGTGTGGCTGGTCCCCGACCCACTACTCCAATGGGGCCCAAATTCCCAAGACACTTAGATAATAGGAAGGGACACCCTGATACCAAATTTGGAGGTTCCATCTTTATTGGTTTCGGAATTATGCTCGTTTGGCCTAAATTCGATCAAAAAGTTCTAGGTTCCGAACCCATGGTCCAATCCCGACCTTACGCAATCCCCGAAGTAGTTTTATTACTAGTAACCTACAGCACAAATTTGAAGAAGATAGCGTCTTTAGTTGTTGAGTTATCGTGATTTTTTATATATGTTCGTTAGCCCTTCGATCGATTAAAAGGTCCAAAATCCGAACCCATGGGCCGATTTCGCCCATATGCAATCCCCGCCGTACTTTGAGTCCTAGTAACCTACAGTTAAAATTTCATCAAGATATCTCCATTATTTTTTGAGTTATCGTGCCTACGGCGGACGGACGGACGGACGGACGGACATGGCTATATCGACTAAGGCGGTCACGCTGATCACAAATATATATACTTTTCCATATCTAGCTCGCTTCCTTTAGGTGGTTACAAACACCATACCAAAGTTAATTATTCTATTCTATAGGTGTAGGTTATAAAAAAATTTTTCAAAATATTAAATCTCCTTGTTCATTGAACATTTCAACTAAACAAAAAAAAAGAAAGACATAAGTCGGCGCCTATAATAAATAGTTTGATTGAGCTGCGAGTTACAACCGAAAATGAATTACATTTACACAGAAAGTCGGCTCATAATATTAGAATCATAAGCCTCAACTAAATTACGTTAAATTAAAGACAGGTTTTCACCCGAAAAAACGCAATATTCTTAAAAAAAAATATCATTGTCCTATGAAAACAAAAAAAACCTTTCTTTTGGTTGTTTTTTCATTAAATTTGGTCAAATAGTTTACCCAGAAAAAGGATGTTTATATTTGTATGGGAAAAAATAAGCCGATTAAATATTATGATTTTGGAATTTTGTTGTTGAACTTTTAAAATATTTTGTCGTGCTTCTTTACGTATTTCATTTCTAATATCATCACTTGCTTCAAATAACATTTCTTCCATTTGTTTGTTAAGATTTATGTCGAATTTGTTTTTCATGGGTATTCGAAACATCACTTCGAATGGTGTTCTGCCGATAATCCTATTTTTGTTCAAATTAATAAATTTTTTGGACCATTGGTATATATTTGTACCATTTTGCTGGTTCTTCAATTGACATTTTTCTCAATATTTCTATGATTGTTTTGTTCTGCCTCTCAACGAATTTCTGCGTGGAACTCCTGTTGTTACCATAACCTTTTCAATGTTGTTTGACTTGCAGTAGTCCTGGAATTCGTTGGATATAAAGGCTGATGCCTTGTCAGAAATAGTTCTTCTTGGATTCCCAAACAATGTTGATTGCAGTTCCAATTTTTGCAAAGTTTCGGCAGATATTACGGAATTTATTGGGTATACCCAGGTGAATTTTGTGAATGCATCTATTATGACAAATAAATGTTTGTAGCTTTTTGCTCTGTTATGCTGCTTGGATTAATTGTTTGGTTCTACCAACAAATATGCTCCATTCAAAAATTTGTACAAAATGTTGTGGCTTAATTTGAAACTATAATACTCGCGTTCTCTTAGCATTGTTATTATTTACAGCATTCAAAATTTCCTTGTGCCATTTCGATTTGCTTAAGCATTCCAACTTCAATCCTTAGCACCACTGGTTGTCGGCTAAAAGCATCGGCTTGCCTCATTGATCCAGAACGGTGTAACACAGTACAGTCAAAATCTTGCAACATAATCGCCCATATTGTAATGCTCTTTATTATTTCCTTTTTATTCATCGTCGCTTGGATTACCTCTGTAAAGATTTTAAATTTTATACATAATAAGTATACCCTTAGTTTTTCCAAGCATTTTACAATCGCCAGTACTTCACGTTTATAATTCGTGTAGTTCTTTTGTGCTGTTATTGCCTTGAAACTCAGATAAAACACTGGATGAAAGTTACATTCATGCTTTTGCAGGAAAATACCAGCACAGCCTTCAAAACTTGCATCCGTATGTAATTCTGTCTCGAGTTTTTAATTAAACAATTTCAAAACTGTTTCATCACACAAAATTTTCTTTATCGTTTAAATTGCTTCTGATTGTGGTTCCCCAAAATATAACTTCTCATCCTTTCGTAACATATCTGACAGTGGTTTAGCTATGCCTTTTTTTTTTACAAATTTTCTGAAATATCCTGTTAAGCCCAAGAAACTATGTACATTTTTAACGGTTGTCGGATTTCGAAAAAATTTTACTGCATAAAGTTTTTTATCTGATGGTTTAATTGATCCTCTTTCGATTGTATGGCCCAAAAAATTTATTGTGATTACCAAAAATGTACATTTTACCCACTTGAAAGTCAGGCCGTTTTCTTTTCCCAGTTGTAATAGTTACTTCTTTGTAATAATTCTTCCAAGAATTGGCGGCTTCAAGCGGATGTCTGTCTTGAAACAAGCGGCTCGCTATATAAACGTGTGTGAGATGTGTCCGTTCATCCAAAAGACAAGTGTGCCTACAGACACGAGCTTATGGGGTTATGAACTATATCTCATAAAACACTAACTGTATGAAATATGCAAACATGAACAAAAATGCGAATGGATATATTTCCCCAAGGAGTAATCATAGTAATATGGTGAATCTTCCCTTGACTTCTCCCGTCAATGTAAACTGCACATTGGGTTTGGGGGTGCAGATTAATTCATGTTTAAATACAAACAGGATAAGAGAATCGAACGCAAGTTCAAGAAACCGGTCACGTGAAATAGTAAAAACTTTTGGCTACAAGTAGCGGACGCTAATTGGAGCATGGAACATGAGAACACTATATGGTGTTGGGCGATACGAGCAAGCCGAGCTTGAAATGTTACGATTCAATATTAACATACTTGGCGTCAGTGAAACTAAATGGAGAGGTTGTGGTGAAATTATTTGAGACAGTAGTTTAACTCACATGCTGTACTGAGGAGATGATGAAGCAGAAACAGGAATAAGGCGCGGTGGAGTAGGAATTATGCTAAATGCTGAAGCAAGACGCGGTCTTATCTCTTGGAAACCAATATCGCGCAGATTGATGACTGCCAGATTCAAATGCAGGGTCCGAAATATAACCATAAGACAATGTTACGCTCCTACCGAAGAAGCAGAAGATGAAGAAAAGCAGAATTTTTACACTCTACTTGGGACAACATATAATAACGCTCCCACAGCCGACATAAAGATTATATTGGGTGATCTAAACGAGAAAGTCGGAATGCAAAACTCTGGTTTAGAACGAGTCATGGGACGGCATGGCATTGGGGTAAGGAACGACATTGGCGAAAAGCTCGTGGATTTTTGCAATTCCCGCCAGCTAGTTATTGGCGGCACGTTGTTTCCACATATGTCATGTCATTAGGTAACATGGGTTTCCCCAAATGGTCAAACTGAAAACCAAGTAGACCATTTCATTGTCCAGCAGAAGTGGAGGAAATCTCTTTGCGACGTTCGAAATAAGAGGAGCGGTGACTTTGGAAGCGATCACCATTTAGTTGTTGCGCTAATGCAGTTAAGAGCAGCAGCTGTCCAAAGAAGAAATCAAGTGCCTGTCAGAACAGTACTCTTCGATGTTGTACAAAAATTCCGAGAAAGGGCATCAACATTGAAAGAAGCAAATGAACGAGAGAACGGGGAAGTTTCTATAGATGAAAAGTGGGATAAAGTAAAACAATCATTTACAGAAACTGGAAGAGAAACAATACCCGAATTATCGCAGCAAAAAGCCCCTTGGATCTCACGAATTTCGTGGGACAACATAGCCAGACGTAAAGAGCTGAAAAACAAAATAAACTGTGAATAGGATCCGCGGTTGTTAGTTGAGCTTCGCAGCGAGTATAACAGACCACATATAATCGCGCAGAGAATTGTAAGAAGAGAGAGAAGGAAACAAATAAAAAACCTTGTTACGGAAGCAGAGATAGCAGCAAGAAGAGGTGATTGCAAAGCCTTAGATACGATAACAAAAATTCTTTCAGGTCATTCAACAAAGCAGCAAGATATTATCTTGGACGAAGATGGAAGGCTTCTGGTGTCGATGGATTATCAATTACGGAGGTTGAAAGACTACTTTTGCCGTTTTCTAAACGAACATTTTATACAGCAATCTGCATCGGAAATCTCTGAAGAATCTGATTTGCGTCGATCACACAGGGGTATTAGTACAGCACTACCCCCGAAACCTGAAATCGAAAGTGCCATTTCGCTCTTGAATGATAACAAAGCTACAGGAGTTGACCAAATACCCGCCGAATTTCTAAAAGTAGACATCCCCGCAATGGCAGAAATACCTATACCATTGGTTCAGGCTATATGGTAAATAGAAAAGTACCCGAGTGAGTGGAAAGAAGGAGTTATTGTTAAGCTGGCAAAAAAAAGTAACCAGAAGCACTGCAATAACTGGCGCGGAATTACGCTATTATCTGTCTTCTTGAAATAATGGCAAATACTATACTCGAAAGGATGAAAAGCAGGATTGAAAATACATTGAAAAGACATCAAGCTGTCTTTCGCAGTTGTCACTCTTGTGTTGACCATATCAACTCGCTACGAATAATACTCGAGAAATCAACAGAGTTAGGCTCGCCGCTACATCTCATGTTTGTAGACTTCGAGAAAGCTTTTGATCGTGTAAACCGCGAGTGTATATGGAGAGCTTTTAGTAGGTGGGGTATCCCGGAGAAAATTATTGCCATTATTAAGGAATCTTACGAAAATGCGAGGTGTCGAGTCTTACACAATGGACAGTTGACTGATTCGTTTGAGGTGCAGCAGGGTGTATATTGTCGCCTATATTATTTTTGGTTGTGATGGACAAAATTTTAACCGTAACGATAGGCGTTGATGAGAGGTATGGCATTCAGTGGCGACTAGGACAACATTCAAGCCACTAAGATTATGCTGATGATGTAGTTTTCATAGCACACACCAGAAGTGGTCTGAACGAAATGTGCCAAAATTTGAACAAATATGGCAAACGAGCTGGTCTAAAAATAAATGCAGCTAAGATCAAAAACATGCGTACAGAACACTCCACACATCAGCAAATTCTACTAGAAGAAAGCCAAATTGAAGAAGTAGAGCAGTTCAGTTATTTAGGAAGCATGGTGCTATCAAATGGGGAACAGAAGTTGATGTTGACAGCAGAATAAATAAAGCTAGAGCTGCTTTTAGAACTCTATCAAACATATGGCAGTCAAATAATATAGCCCTGCATACAAAGCTAAAAATATTTAAAGCAAACACCAAATCAGTACTTCTACACGGCTGTGAAACATGGAAGGTAAAAGCCATTATCACCAAAAAGTTACAGACGTATATAAACCGTTGTCTACGCCGCATCTTAAGAGTTCGTTGGCCGCAAATCTTTTTTCATTTTTTTTTGGTAAAATTTTTTTTTTCTACTATTCAAGAGTGAAGATTACATATTTTAATAAACGCCTCTATTTATACTACGTTAACTAGCTGTTTTAAGTCTTATTTACTTTAGTACATAATATAAAAAATGTAATGACTATTTTAACTTTTAAAATTGACAATTAAATAATATACTTTAAATTAAATAATGGTTTTTTTTTTAATATAAAAAAAGATTGAAAACTACTGATTTATTTCGTTATAATTTTATCGATTCGATGCATGTTTGTCAAAACTGAATGACAATTCCATTTAATTAATAAACAAGTAAAGAAACAGTCAGGTGTAGGGTAGAAATACCCTACACCTATTTGGTTCAAATTTAAGGACATATCCAAAAGTCGTTTTAACACCATAAAAGCTGTTATTAATTTGATCGTAAGACATTAACTTTATAATACTAAAAACATTTTCTAATTACACTATCTATTAAAAAATATTACAAATTCTTACTAATTTATCTATTTAAAAATACTAAAAAACAAAAAAACTTGAAATAAGTGAAAATATATTTATTCCAATTCAATTACAAAATGAGAAAATTTGAATTATTAAATTTTGTGATAAAAAGCTAACATATTTAATAATTAAAATTTTTCAAAATTGCAATTATTTTCAATGGCTAGTTTATGTACCTATTAGAAAAGCTTATAAACGCAAAATATGCAATAAATGTATTTCTAAAATACAATAACAAATTTAGACCTTTTCATATAATTCATTTAAATATAAAAATAAATTTTACATAAATGCAGCAAGTACCTTTGAACATAGCTGAACCACTACAATTAAGTCAAAATTTCGGGGATACATAGGAAATAGGAAATATATTCTTTGGCTTTGAAATTAAACTCGACCAGAACCAATTTCCATGGTACTTTCATTACTAGTAACCTAGAGTTTAAATTTCATCAAAATAGCGGCATTATTTTTTGAGTTATGGTGTTTTAAGATATATGTTTGTTAGCCCTTGAGCTTTGCAAGGGTTTCAGAACCCGAAACCATGGTACGATTTCGCCCATATGCAGTCCCCGTCATACTTTCAATACCAGTTAACTCTTGTACACAATTGGAACGTGTTATCTTAATTTTAAGTTACTAGTTTTATTAATTTCGATGATAAGCTTTTACACATTGGTGGGTCTAAGAGAGGTACTGAACCACCACTCCAATTGATCCAAAATTAGAGAGACACGCAGGATATAGTAAAGAACACTCATGTGCCAAATTTGAAGCTTCTACTTTTGTTTCAAGTTACTATCTTTATTAATTTCGAAAATATGCTTTAAGGTCCTCGGTACTGAGTGGCTGGTCCGCACCCACTACTCCAATTGGGCTCAAATTTCAAGGAGACTAAGGAGATCGAAAGCGACACTCTGATACCAAATTTGGAGGTTCTATCTTCATTGGCTACGGAATTATGCTAGTTTGGCCTAAATTCGATCAAAAAGTTCTAAGTTCCGAACCCATTGTCCAATCCTCACCGTGCGCAATTGCCGCCGTAGTTTCATTACCAATAAGCTACAGCACAAATTTCATGAAGATAGCGTCATTAGTTGTTGAGTTATCGTGATTTTTTATATATGTTCGTTAGCCCTGATACCGATTAAAAGGTCCAGAATCCAAACCCTTGGGCTGATTTCACCTTTATACAGTCCGCGCTGTACTTTAAGTACTAGTTAACCCTTGTACAAAATTAAATCGAAATTCATGTGTTTTTATTTAACTAAAGTTTGAACATAACATTTTTATATACATATGTGGTACTAATGAAACTTACTGATACCTAAAAATATAACCACATTTTCTATTGGTATTAAATAAACGCAAAACAAATTACCTGAAATAAAGTCCAACAGCTTACTAGGTGTCCAAATCTTCATATAATCCGGTCAGCCTTCATGTAATTTTTTCTTTATTTTTAAAAAACTATTGTAAACACAAAAAAGTTGTTTACTTTAGGTTTTTTTATACCCTACACCTTTTAATCGATCGAAGGGCTAACGAACATATATAAAAAATCACGATAATTCAACAACTAATGACGCTATCTTCATCAAATTTGTACTGTAGGTTACTAGTAATGAAACTTCTTTGCGTATTGCGTTAGTTCAGAGTTGTACCATGGGTTCGGAACCTAGAACTTTTTGATCGAATTTAGGCCAAACGAGCATAATTCCGAAATCAATGAAGATAGAACCTCCAAATTTAGTATCAGGGTGTACCTTCCTATTTCCTAAGTGTCTTTGAAATTTGGGCCCCATTGGAGCTGTGGGTCGGGGACCAGCCAAACATTTCCGAAAACTTTAAAGCATATCTTTAAAATTAATAAAGATAGCAACTTGAAAAAATGTAGAAGCTTCAAATTTGGTACAAGGGTGTTCTTTACTATCTCTTGCATGTCCCCCTAATTTAGGATCAATTGGAGTAGTGGTTCAGTACCCCTCTTAGACCTCGCAAGTTTTAAAAGCTTATACTCGAAATTACTAAAAATAGCAACTTAAAATTAAGTTCTATCTTAATTAGCCTAGTAAGCTGTTGGACATTATTTGAGGTAATTTGTTTTGCGTTTATTTAATACCAATAGAAAATGTGGTTATATTTTTAGGTATCAGTAAGTTTCATTAGTACCACATATATATATAAAAATGTTATGTTCAAACTTTAAAACTTTTGTTTTATTGTTACTTTCATTTTTATGTAGGTTTACAAATTATTTTTCAATCTTTCTTTTTAGATTGTTCACAGTGAACTGATCTTTTTATAATTTTCCAAAATTTAATTTTTACAGCAATTTGGATTTTTTTTTAAAGTGTTACATAAGAATTTTTATTTAATAATTATTTTTTTCTTTTCTTTAATTTATTTTTAACAGAAATACAAAATTTAAATGGATTTTGTAACAAATTTGTTTACTTATTTATAAAAAAAAATGTAATTTGAAACTTTTGTTTTTCGAAATTATAATTTAACTTAGGCTAATTCGAATGCAATTGTTCTTAGTAAGAAAAAAAAATTAATAATTTATTGACTGGGAAACAAAATGTTATTATGATACTTGTGATTTGTTAATTTTGGGTATTTTTTAATTTAAGTGGTTTCAAAATGGGATTGAGGATAAAAATTAAAAATGTTAATGACAACAAAAAATGTTGGTAAAAAAATAAGAATAAGTATTATTATTGGAATGGCATACGTGTGTTTGTTGTTACAGGGCAATCTTATGGTGAGGGGCAATCCTGTGAGAATGTGACACCTCCCTTCTTAAGATTTGACTCCTGGCGAATATCTTTAAATTGTAAATTTACTTTGGGTAATCCCAATTTGAATTTTTTGTATAGGTAAATACAAATAATAAGTATCACTATTATGATGATTACATCTGTCCTTATATTAGTGTACCATTTCCAATTATGTTCAAGTTTAAATTCTTTTAAATGTTTAGTATTATCAATATGTGTAAAATATAGGCCTTCTAATTTAAATTGATTAGTAATTTTTTCGATATTAATATCACGTTCTACATATGGTAGAATTTGATGGAAGTATTCTTCTTCGGAATTTTTCGTTCGAAAAGCTCCTAGAGAAACTTTACAATTCGTGAATTTAATAATGTTATTGCCTTTTACCTTTATAATGTTTTGTTGTCCGCAATTATTAAGTAAAGACGTTTCTTTTAAATTTTTCGTTATGTTAATGTTGTCTGATACTAATTTAATTTTTTCTGTAAGGTTTTTGTTATTATTTAATAAATTTAAAATACAAGTGTCATTATACAAAATTAAATCTTTTTTCTTAATAAGCATCTTAACTACTTTTTCATAAGAGTTTTGTTTACATGTAATAATTTTGTCAGTATCAAGACTTTTTTCTAAAGAGTTGTTTTTATTAGGAATTTTTTCGATTATCGTTTTATAACATATTTCTTTATCAAATCTTGGCAAAATTATTAGATTTTCTTTGATAAGTACACAAGTTTTTATATAAGGAAGTGTTTCGACTGCAATGTAATTGTTTTTAATTTCTTCCTTTGACAAAATATCCCTAGATAAAACTTCTAACTTACTTGCTAAAATAATTTCTTTAATATCTGAAATTTGTTTTAATAAAATATTAATATTTTCATTTATTTCTGTTTTAATGGTAAATAAAGCTAAATCATTTTCTACTTGGTTTATATGATTATCGAGTTTATTAATGATTGTACTCATTTGGTTTTGTATTAAATTAACATGGTCTGTAATATTTTTTATTTGGTCTGACATTTGTTTATTTACTACTATTTGTTCATTTAAATTTCCTAAAATGTTTCTATTATTTATTTCTATTGTTTCTATATGAGTTTCTATTTCCTTTCTGTCCTCATTGTCCATTACTCCGGTTAAAAAACGTAGACCATTATCAGCTATATTAATTAAACCTCTTTTACTTACGTGATGAAGAATTAAGCTATCAAGATCAGCTTTAAGATGGTTAAGATTGTTCAATAAACTTGTTGGTATGTTAGTTTTTTCATGCAATTTATTAACATTTGTTTCTATTTTGTAAATACTATCTTCATACTGAGTTAAATTTATAACATGCAAGAGTTTTTTATAATCACTAATGATTTTCAGTTCGGATTCCTGGAACAAGATATAACCATTACCTGATTGTATCTCAGTTACTTCTATTAGTGATTTTCCCAAGGAATAAGGAAATATTAACAGAATTATGATAAAAATTATTTCTGAAATAATTTTGAAATTTAAACTTTCTTTTGAATTTGTTTTTATATCGGGGGAGTATTTCATTATTAATTTTAAAATGGTCTTCTCCTGATTGTAAGATTTCAATTTTTTTATGATAAGGTTGTGATTTATTAAAACTCTTGAGTTTTAGATATTCTGAAGTTAGAGCGTTTTTCCTTTTACGATTGCTAGATTCTATTATTTTCTCTTTATTTTTTATTAAAGTATCTTGTATTATTGGGTATGATGCAGATGAAATTTTTCCGTTTAGGAAATCAATTGGCCTTTTGCCTGTGGAGGAATGGATAGATTCGTTATAAATTTTCAAACTTTTAATAATAGGATTTTCGTCTGAAGGTGATCCTTGTTCTTTTTCTACGACTCCTAGGATTCGTAAATGTTCATTTAACGTACTATGAAATCTTTCTATGTCTGCGTTGCTAGTATGATTGTTGTCATATGTATAATTTGAATGGTAATTTTATAGGATGTCTGTCATATTTAGCTGTATTACAAATATAGCAGTTATTTAAGACTTTCTGATTTTCAACTTTAAGTTTAGGAAAATAAATTTTATTTTTTAGGTTCAAGTAAACATCATTAATACCTCTATGGTTGGTATTTGCATGTTGTTCTAGTATTCGTTCTTGAAGATCATGTCGATTTGCAATGTCCGTAAGTACAAAAGAGCATTTATTAGGTTTTAATAACTTATTACTGAAAAGTGTTTTAGGTAAGTATTTTGAAGGAGACTATAAATTTTAATATCGTCTATCATGATTCCAATTATTCCTTTACTTGGAATATGATTTTTTAATATGTCAATAAAATAATTTTCATTTGGATCTGGGTGCGTAAATAATGTTCTAGTTCTATTATGATATTTTTCTGTCTTTATATTTTCTAAAGGTCCGACTTTTATAATGATTTGTGTTTTATAGAAGTTTAAGGGTAGTTCAGTAATTGGCATATAATCCGTATTGTCTTCGTCAGCTTAATGTATGGTAGCATCTGTCGAGCGTATTTCGAAATCTTCCACTTCATTTATGTTGATTTCTGCTCGAGATAATGCATCAGCTACTTTATTATCTCTACCTGCTAAATATTCTATTTTAAAATTGAATTCTTCTAACTTTATTTTCCATCTCTGTAATTTTGAATTAGGTTCTTTCAAATTATGGAGCCATTTTAAGGGTTTGTGATGTTCTGATTGTGAAACTTCGACCGTAGAGATAAGGGCGGAAGTATTTGGTTGCCCAAACAATCGCTAGTAATTCTTTCTCGGTTATTTTATAGTTAATCTCATGTTCCTTGAGAGTGCGTGAATCATAACAGACGGCAGTATGGTTTTCCTGAGAAAGAACAGCTCCTATAGCATAACCACTAGCATCTGTGGTCAGACAAAACCTTTTTGAAAAGTCAGGGTATTTCAGTCTTGGGTCTGTTGTAATTAAAAGTTTTAATTTGTTAAAAGCTTCTACGTATTTAGGATTACTTGTATTCATACGTTTATTCTTTTTCAAATATCCTGTCATGGGTTTTGCAGCTTTTGCAAAATCCTGAATAAATTTTTTATAATATCCTATTAATCCTAAGAAGCTTTTTATCTGTTTCGGAGTTTTTGTTAGGGGGAATTTATTTATAGCTTCAATTTTATGGGGTTCGGTTTTATCCCACTTGTTGTTATTATACGACCCAAGAATTCCATTTCTTGTTTCATGAAATCGCTTTTGTCGAGTTGTATTTTTAGGTTTGCTTTTTCGAGTTTCTTTAATATTTTAGATAACGAATCAAAATGTTCTTCTTTACTAGTGCTGAATATAACAATGTCGTCCAAGTAGACATAAAAGCTTTTACCGATAAATTCTCTTAATACAGAATTCATTAACCTTTGGAAAATGGCAGGAGCATTCTTTAGACCGAATGGCATCCTGACAAACTCAAAGTGACCATTTTTGGTATTAAATGCTGTTTTTTTTATATCATCTTTATCGATTTCGATTTGGTGGAAACCTTTGGCCAAATCGAGAGTCATAAAGTACATAGCACGTCCTAGTTTGTCCAGTATGTCTTCTATGTTCAGTATAGGATATTTATCTTCAACAGTCACATTGTTTAATTTTCGATAATCGATAACAATGCCCCATTTTTTCTTCCCGGACATATCTGATTTTTTTGGAACCACCTATATGGGTGCCGAAAATGGGGAGTCACTGGGTCTTATTATTCCCTGTTTTAGCATATCATTGATTTGCTCTTCAACTTCTAAACGGTGTATTTCTGGATACCGATAGAGTTTGGTATAAATTGGAATATCGTTAGTTGTATTGATCTTATGTTTTATTGCGTGCGAGTTACGTCACAGTTGGTAACCCCAACCAAGATAGTAATTAATGAACCTCCAATAAAAGATAAAACTCAATTTCACGTTTATAAAATTTAAAATATTAATTTGTAAGACAAAACATTTTTAATTTTTGTTTTTCCTTTTATTCTTTTCAATTTTATACAAAAATGTAATTAGCCACATTTTTGTATACTAAGCATAATTACGGTCAATTGCATTTGAACTAATTTTAAATATGTAATTGCACTTGAAATAATTTAACTTTATAAATGTAATATGAAACCCAACATATGGTGAAATAATTTTGTACACAAAATTCAGTACGAACATTTATTATATTAATATTGATTTTCTAATAAGTAAAAACTCAAGTAAATTTCCTTTTTGTAATTCGATACTGAATTTTGTTTCGAAAGATATTTTCGACTAATAAATTAAAATTAGTATTAAGTAAGATAAAGCAAATTGTTTTTGTAAAATAAAAATAATGATTATTGTAATATTAAAAAATTGATTTGTTAAAAAAAGCCAGTCTTAAGACCAAACTCAAACTATAAAGTTGAGAAAAATAAAATTTAAACAATTTAGATTAAAACATTGTGTTTTTATTTTAAAAACCCATAATTGGCGCAGTCGTGTAGTTTTTGCTTTTCCAAAGATAGTAAATTTTGTGATACGAATCGAATTTGATAAATAAAACAAATAAAACATTAAAAAAAAATAAAAATAAAAAGAAAGTTTTAAGTTGAAAAATACTAACATTTAAGTACCTAAGTATATAAATAAAAAAAAAAAAAGAAAAAAAAAAAGAATACATATACATTTTAATGAATATTTAATTAACTAAATTAATAAAATATCAATACAAAAAAAAAAAAAAAAAAAAAAAAAAACAAAAAAAACTTTAATATAATAAAAAAAAACAATTAATGCCTAAAATTAAACAACAAAAAATAAATAATAGATTGAATTTATATACTATTGGTGAAGAACTAGAAGACATTAGTGAAACCAACGAAAAAAAAAAATTAATAGTGAAAGAAACATGACTAATTCAACTGCATCAGCATTTGTAATTTCTGCAAACGATATTTTGAAGGATGCACAACGGATTCAGGAATTCCGTGGTGATGGCGAATACGCCTTAACGTCATTTCTGTGGGAAGTTGATACAATCCTTCCTCTAATTACATGCCAACAAGCAAAAACATACATTTACCAGAGGATAATTGTAAACAAAATCCAGGGCCCAGCGTTGGACGTTATTAGAACACTAGGTGCAAATGCAGACTGGAAAGAGATAAAAGCAGTTTTAATACTCAATTTTGGGATCAAAGAGAGTTATCATCAACTATACCAGCAAGCCCTTGCAGTAAAAAATTATCGGGTTAGACAATATTATAATACTTTAGAAATAGTTATAAGTAAATTAAATGAAAAATACGAATATGATAGTAATAAACCAACAGAATTCTCTGCTGAGAATAATGAAAGATTCATTTTAAATATATTTTTAAATAACATAGATGCAAATTTGGCATCAATAATAATAAATAAAGATATAAAAAAAATACGGGAAGCTTTTGACTCGTTAGAAAATTTAGGTATGATTAGAGATAGGCATAAATTTAGTAATAACTATAACGATTTTAAAAATATAAATAAAAAAAATAATCAATATCAAAATAATGATAGACGAACAGGACAATTTCGACAGAACATAGAGCTACAAAATACGTATAGAAATAATCAAAATTCTTTTCATAATTATAGAAATAACAATCAGAATATTTACCAAAATAACTATAGAAATAATAACAACCAAAGTACTTATCAAAATACTTCTAGAAATAATTTTCAAACTACATCTAGAAACAATTACCAAAATACTGAACGAAACCCTACAAACTCTGGACAGTCAAGAATTAGTAGAAATAGTCGGTTTACTAATAATAATAGAAATTTTGAAAGATCAGAACCGATGGATACTTACGAACCACCAAAAGAGGAGGTAAATTTTCTCTTACAGCCTCGGAAATTTACTTACCAATAGTTTTACTCACTGTTGACAATACAAAATTAAAATATTTAATAGATACCGGGTCTTCCACTTCATTTCTCGATGAAAATCAGTTACCACAGTATAAAAGAAATAATTTAATAAGACATGTATATTTTAATACACTTAATAACCAAATATCAGTAAGAAGAGAAATTAAGACAGATTTACCTATAGAATTTAAAGAAAATGCATTCATGATTTGGCAATTAACAAATCTCCAAAATAAGAATTTTGACGCTATAATAGGTCAAAACCAGCTTAAACCATTAGGTGCTATTATTGACTTAGAAAATAAAATTTTAAAAATCAATAATAATGAAATCAAATTTATTGATATTTGTCCATATAATTTCGAAGAAATTTATCAATTATAAAAAACTAATTTAAACGATTCTAAATTTAAAATTCTTTTTCAATTAAATAAAGAAGAGTGTAATACTTTAAATCATCTTATAAACTCATATAAAGATCTCTTCTTTAAAGAAGGTGATCAATTAACTAGTACTTTTTTTTTTTTTTTTTTTTTTTTTTTTGCGAAGGTTGATGGAAAGCATCGAAAGCCGCCCAGAATCACTGTACGGGGTTCATCTGGGGAGTGTTGGACTTTAACCAACTAAAACCACCCACCTTTTTTTAAAACCAAACTTGGTATGGACCTTAAATACAAATGTATTGTTTGGTTTTTAGGATCGGGATTGGGAAGGAAATTAGGATTAGGATTAGGATTTAGGAGTTTGAATAATGATGGATAAAGGAATTAATTTAAAGGAAAGTCATGAAGATGGATGTTAATGTTCTTCTTAAACTTTATTGGATCGTACATATAAAAACTACCAACTTTGGGAAACACATTACATGGTAACTGATTCCATAATCGCGATGTACGCACAACAAACGAATTTCCATAAGCCGTGTTTCGCCATCTTACTAATTCAACTGAGTAGGGGTGAGCATCTGTCGCACTCCTTGTTTCACGTTGAAAAACTTTTAGGGGAGGCATTAATTGTTTGATTTCATTGGAACAGGTGTTCGTCCCTACGAGGTATCTATAAAACAGAGTTAGTGACCAAACGGTTCGCCGATGGTTAAGTGGAGTGAGCGATGAGGTAACACTGGGACAATTTATAAGACGGATAGCTCTATTTTGCACTTTATCGAGATATCCCAGTGCGGTTTGGGGGGCTCCAGCCCAAATATTTGCATTATACTCCATTTTTGGTCTAATGTAAGTTTTATAGATTTTTAGAAGATCAGGTGCAGTAAAGTAAGTTTTACAGCGAAACAAAAAACCTAAACATTTAGCTGCATCTTTAGCTATACCAAAAATGTGGTTTGACCAGGTCAATTTTTGGTTTAACCCGATACCCAGAATGTTCAGGTCTGATATGTGCTGCAAAGGTATACCCTGAAATGACAAGCTGGGGGTATTAATTGCAATGTTCCGCGAGATTAAACAGCATTGGGTCTTTTTTGTGTTGAAATCAACACGGTTACACTCTCCCCATTTTTGGATTTTTGCTAAATCATTGTTTAGCTCACTGGTCATGAAATTTTTTGCTGTTGTGTAAATCTGATGATTAATGTTACAGCGACTATGAAATTGATAGGAAGCCACAAGGGTGCTGTCATCTGCGAAACTGTGAATTGGATCGGAGGTTATCGAAAGTAAGTCATTGATAAATATTAAGAAAAGAGTTGGGGATAGAACAGATCCTTGGGGGACACCAGCATTTATTTGAAATTGGTTGGATGTATAACCATCCACAAGTACACGAATTGTGCGATTTGAGAGAAAATCTGCAATCCATTTTAGAAAAACCCTACCTAAACCTAAAGCCTCGCATTTTGCTATTAAAGCATCATGCCATACTCGGTAAAAAGCTTTAGATATATCCAAGGCTACAACATCAGATTCACCAGAGTGGTGAAGACTGATATTTAGCTTCTCGCAAAGGTAAGTCATGAGATCACCGGTTGAACGACGGGCTCTGAACCCGTATTGTCGATCATGGAGCAAACCTTTGCGATCAAGGTATTTCAGAAGCTTTATGTTTACAATTTTTTCCATTACTTTGGAAAGGACCGAGGTTATAGCAATAGGGCGGTAGTTTGAGGGATCGCTTTTGTTGCCTTTTTTTGGAAATGGAAAAATATTCGCAACCTTCCATTGGGCAGGATGAGTACCCGAAGTAAAGGAAAGGAAAAAAAGGTTACGGATAGGTTTTGAAATAGTGGAATAAGTTTTTTTGAGAACCATTGAAGTGATTCCATCCGGACCGGCCGATTTGTTTGCGTCAAGATTTTTTAATATTTTCATCACTGTCAACGCGTGGAATATGAGGTGGATTTTGTGTTGACTGGGGCAGTGTTGAATTGGAAGCAAATTGTTCACCAAACAAGTTTGCTTTTTCTTTAAAATCTGACACAATTCTGTTATTTTTATCAACAAGTGGGGGAAAAGAGGAATTGCTTACGTCCTCCTTTAACCCCTTTGTAAAAGTCCAAAAGGACTTCTTTGGACTGTTCTTTGGCATGTGGAGCAACCTACGTTTTATTCTTTGGTTGAATAAGAACTTTTGTCTGTTGATTACTCTCTTGCATCTATTTCTGGCCACTATATAGTTGGCCCTGTGAGACTCCGACCGATTGTGTTGGTAACGTTTAAAAGCCTCCTCCTTATTATAAATTGCTTTACTACAAATGCGATTGAACCATGCATTCGGTTCTCGCTGAATACTTCTCATGGAGTGAGGTATGAACAACCTCATGCCAAGCAAGATGGTTTCACTGATCGCATTTGCAGCAAAGTTAACATTCTTGTTGCGAAAACACATTGACCAATCGAAATCTTTAAAAAAGTTGTTTAAACCTTCCCAGTTGGCACGATTATAATTCCATACCAGTTTTTTGGGAGGAGTCTTTCCATTGATCACTGTGTTAATATGGAAGCTTGTTTTCACCAAACAATGGTCGGAGCCCCCCAGTGAACAACCAACTGAAACCACATACTTTTCAGGATGTGTAGTCAGAAACAGATCCAAGAGGTAACCTTCTTGATCAGCACGGTCAGGGACCCTAGTGGGATTTTGAACAAGTTGAGAAAGGTGGAACATTGATGAGAAAAGTTCAACTTGCTTCCCAATTGAGTTTTGGCTCAAAGAAGAATTACTTGAAAAATGAAGCCAATCTCTGTTATGGATATTGAAATCCCCAGCCATAACTATTTCAGTTTTTGGGCATGACTCCGAAATTTCATTAATCTGGTTAGAGAGATTTTCAATCTCCGTAGCAGTTTCATGTTCATTTGAGTTGGGTGATCTGTATAAGAAACAGAAATGTATGACATGTTTTCCAACGAGAATTTTGACCCAAATGTAATGGAAGGTTGGGCTAGAAGCTTTATATTTATGAAGAATGTTGAAAACTATGTCATTTTTAATGAAGATAGCGATGCCTCTTTTAGGGACGAAGTGTGAAACAATTCAGTAGCCTGTAATACTAAAATTATCTTTTTGGCCACTAACTTGCGTTTCACATAGGGCTAGGATAGCTGGTTTTGAAGAGTTTAAATGGCATTCTACGGCATGAAAATTCGTCTGCAACCCACGTATGTTACAAAAATTAATACAAAAGTTGGCAATTTTGATACAGAAAATGAATACAAAATTTTAAGAATCAAAAAAAAAAAAAAAAAAAATTTTTTAAAAATAGACAGATTTTAAGAATAGAAAAATGAAATAAAAGTAAAAACCGAAATTTTTCTTAATTTGAAATTGAAAGAAAATTATATTTGAATTTTAAAACAAATAAAGAAAAGAAGAATTTAAAAATTTAGAAATTAAAATTAAAAATAAATATGTACGATTTGACCACCTTAATTAATGATTAACACCGGTTAATTTAATTTTACTCAAAGTGAGAAAACGACTTATATCAAAGTTCAACAGTTTTTATCTTGCACGATATAATGGCGAAACACTATATGTGCCCTTATTGAACGAAGTTACAGTCGCAAACTCACACAAAGTAAAACCACATGTATTTTAGATTTTAATATAAAAAAAAAAAAAATTTTATGTTTAAAAAGAGAAAAATTTAATGTTAAAATATCATAATTAGTATTGATTTATTTAAGTGAGAAAGAGATCAACACATAAAATTATATTTAGTGTAATAATTTTAGTGTAATCTAATTTACAATCATCAATATTATTATAAAAAAAAAATATAAAAAATTGAGAATTATGAAATAATTAATTTAGAGCATCAACATCCATACATAAGAGGAAGGGAGATGGATATATTTGTTTTGTTTACTGCTAGGAGATGTATGAGATGAGAAATAAATTATAAAAAAAAAAAAAAATTGAATTTGACAAGTTATTAATTGTAAACAAAACAAATCCGACGCGTGTTTTAAAAAAATAAAATGAAATTTATTTAATTTTAAAAGTAAAATAAAAGTTCTTAAACTATATATAAAGAAAAAAAGTTAATGTTTGTAATATTGAAAATCGAAAATAAAATTTGTGTTAGTTATGTGGTAGTTTTGTTTAGTTAGAGTATTTTTTTTTCTTTACATCAAATATTTAGAATAATATAAAAAAAAAAAAACAAAATAATATAATAAAAGTGAAAATAGAAATACTTATCTTGCCACCATTAGAAGTGCGGCTCGGTAATCCAATAATGGAGAGAAATATATTAAATAAAGTAAAACACCATCATAACACACTAAAGAAATTATAATATTTTAAATTTAAAAATTTTTAAAAAAAAGAAAAAAAATTAAGTGCGTAAATTTTTGAATAAAAAGAAAAGAAAATATTAAAATTAAAATTGTAATTAAACTCTAGAGATACAGTTATATACTGATGTGTTCACAACAAAGGTAGAACGAAGAGTGGTGAATACTTTTAATATTCAACATCAAATCGTAGTCACGACCGATAGACCTATATATTCTAAAATATATAGATATCCTCGTATCCACGAACAAGAGATATCTACTCAAATTTCAGATATGCTAAAGCAAGGAATAATTAAAGAAAGTAGTTCTCCTTACAACAGTCCACTATGGATAGTGCCCAAAAAACAAGACAATTCTGGAAAGAAGAAATGGCGTCTTGTTGTGGACTATAGAAAACTAAATGAGGTAACCATAGATGATAAATTTCCTATACCCAATATAGAAAATATATTGGATAAATTAGGAAACTCGCAATATTTTACAACACTAGATTTGGCCAAAGGGTTCCACCAAATCTTAGTGAAAAAAGAAGACCGTCCGAAGACAGCCTTCTCCACACCTTTTGGACATTATGAGTACGTAAGGATGCCGTTTGGATTAAAGAATGCTCCGGCAACTTTCCAACGCCTTATGAATAATGTTCTTAAGGAATGTATTAATAAAATATGTGTATGTTATTTGGATGACATACTTATATTCTCTACTTCTTTAGAAGAACATACAATCAATATAAAAAAAATATTTAACAAACTTAGAGAAAATAACTTAAAAATACAAATAGATAAATGTACATTTTTTGCAAAAGAAACCGAATATTTGGGTCATATTTTAACTCCAGAAGGAGTAAAACCCAATCCTAAACAAGTGATGAAAAAAAACCAAGGGTTTTTAAAAAAGCAAATTTTCAAAATTATATTGTACTAGCAGATTTACCCGGCGTTGCCCGGAAGCTTGAAAATTGTAAAAAAGCAAGTTTCAGCCAATTTTTTGAGATACTACTTTGCCTATAAATGCCACAAAAAAATATTTGTGGAGTTCCGTTAACCCATCGTGGCCCAACAGCTTTTTATAGGTTTTTTCGTTGCTTTGCTATATATTAGAAATGATTTAACAGATTAACTTCAAATTTCGTATATGTGTTCTTCTTTGAAAATGAAGTTCAATTTACTAACAGACTTGAAAGTTGTTAACCCCTGCCGACGATTGTTCAAAAAAAAATTTGTAAGTAAATTACGTCCAATTTTTAAAAGTAGGTACAACTTCTTTGAATTAGGGGAATACTTAAAAAAAAGGTTTGTTGAGTTCTTTTAATCGATTGCGAAACAAAAACTTTAAAAAACAGTTTGCAAAACAATTTGAACGATTATCTCTAATTTTTCTATACATGCTGCTTTTTGACAATTTGGTGCTCCTTGACGATATAGTTGAGGATGGTAGGTTTCTGGTGAACAATGTTAACTAAGTTAAAATGACTATAGGTCAAAAGGGGATTTTCTTGAATTGCCAACGCTTGAATAAAATATAGTCGATGGTTTAGAAAAGGTTTAAAAATTCGCTTTTCAACTTATATTTTGTTTAGTACTCACCTGAAAGTTGTAATACGCTCTTCCTCGTTTTTTTATGATTTTATGAAAGAAATGTAGGCTTATTTTTTGGAAAAACTGTTTTAAAATACTATGTACTTAAGCATTATATATAACAAATTGAATTTTTTGATTTTTAGATTTCATTTGAAGAAAACTGAAAATTTCATTGAATCTTTGTTCAAAACGCACAAACAGGTCAAAACCAAATTAACCCTGTGGGTTTTAATTAAAATGCTGGTACAAAATTTTCAATAAAATACTTTTAATCGTACAAGAAAATAAAATATATAGAAAACTTCATATCATCGTCGTGGAAAATGGGTTAATCGAACTTAACTAAAACTTTTTGCAGCCTCTCTTTTAGACTACAAAATCAACCTGTAAAATTGGACACAAATCGGAAACACAAAATTTTTTGGAAGCCCGCCAGGCCGAAATGGGTTAAATTATTCTAACCAAATTTATGCAACTAATTGCGGTTGCTAAGAGGAACATTTGTGCAAAATTTCAAGTCAATCGGTCAAACTGTTTCGGCTCGACATCAAAAACATTGAAAAAGCTTCATTGCGCCCTCGTGCCCAAACGGGTCAACCGAACCCAACAAAAATTTGTGCCAGCCTCTCTTTTTGACTGCAAAACCACCCTGTAAAATTGGACACAAATCGGAAACACAAAATTTTTTGGAAGCCCGCCGGGCCGAAAGGGGTTAATTTATTCCAACCAGTTTTATACCATTAATTCCGTGTAATAAGAAGAACATTCGTGCAAAACTTCAAGTGAATCGGTCAAACCGTTTCGACTCGACATCAAAAAAACGAAAAAGCTTAAAACGGCTCTGGAGCCGCAACCTGCTGACTTATAAAAATGCGACATAGCCTATGTCACCCCCCGGACTCCCAAAATTATTCCTCTAAAATTTTGTGTCAATCGGACCAGTGGTTTTCACGTGAATCCTGGACAAACAAACAAACAAACAAACAAATAAACAAACAAATTTTCTTCTTTATATATTAGATTACATACTGAGTTTAACTTTGGAAATATTTACTTGGAAATAGTTACTACTGACTTATAAAATTTACTGCTAACAGTAAATTTTTTATTTAAAAGTTGTTATAGCCCTTTAATGGGGAAGGTTGCCAAATTTCTCAAGAATCTAACTTCAACTCCCCCCCCCCTCATCCTCTAATTTTTTAGGTGCTAGGAATTAAATTGTGAATTACACAAAAATTTGGAATTTTACTTAGAATTTTATTATCTAAGCAAAAATGGGTAAAATTGAGAGACACTTTCTTCAATTTAAGGAACCCCTTTTTAATTTAAGGAAAACCTTTAACATATAATAAAATATAATGTTGGACCTTTAAATTTTGTATGTTAATAAAAAAAAAATTGGACAGATATTCAAGTTACAGGTGCTTAAAAATAGCATAATTTCAATTTTCGGGCCCTTATAGCTCCTAAACAGGGGGCTTGACAAAAAAATTTTGTTAACTGACTCCTACTATTTTTTGAGGATCTAACTTCTCCCAAAATTTCAATATCCCAGCTTGAACCATTTGAAAGATATGTGGGGCCAAAAATTTTGCAAAAATTGAGTTTTATATAATGGTAAATTTTAGTACCGGATGGCAACCGTATACATTTAAGCGACATAATTTTGTAAAGTCTATAAAAGCAGCTCTCTTAAACTGTTTTTTGATTGAAAATAAACCTAACAGAACTCTTGTTATGTTTATTTAAATATAGGGCTTTTTTGGAATTTGCAGGGGCTGTAACTTCGTTACCCTTCAAAATTAAGAAAACCCTTTGACAGATGTTGAAATATAATTATAGAGATTTGAATTTTGTCTATCAGTAAAAAAAAATTTGGACAGGTATTCAAGTTACAGGTGTTTAAAAATAGCTAAATTTCAATTTTCGAGCCCTTATAGCTAGAAAGGGGGCTTGACAAAAAAATTTTGTTAACCGATTCCTACTAATTTTTAACTATCTAACTTCTCCCAAAATTTCAAGACCCTAGCTTGATCCGTTCAGAAGATATGTGTGGCCAAAAATTTTGCGAAAATTGAGTTTTGCGTAATGTTAAATTTTATTACCGTATGGCAACCCTAAACATTTGCCTTGTAAAAATTTATAAAGTTTATGAAACCAGCTATGTTTTTCCGTTTTCAGATTGAAAATATATGTAACAGAACTCTTGTTATAACAATTTGAATATAGGGCTTTTTACAACTTTGGGGGGCTGTAGCCCCGTAACAGGTGGTGCTACAGGAAAAAATGCTTCTACGAAATTATTTTTTTTGCAAAAACTATCCATGGTTAAAATTTCTTTTCTCTATTTCAAACGGTGTAAAAGTTTTTGTAATCATACGGACAGACGGACTGACAGAGTGAAGCTATATAGGCACATTTTTACAAAATTTTTTGAAAATGTGCTAAAAAGTAGATGACATTTTAAAATTAAAACTTCCCACTACACAAAAACATATAAAATCATTTTTGGGAATCACGGGATATTATCGTAAATTTATTAGGGACTATGCCAAATTAGCAAAACCATTGACAAACTTTCAAAAAAAAAATAGTAAAATAAACATAAAGGACTCTAATTATATAAATGCCTTTGAAAACTTAAAAAGAGTAATTACCGAAGACCCTATACTCAAATATCCCGATTTTAACAAAAAGTTTCAATTAGTAACAGATGCTAGTGCCTTTGCCATTGGAGCAACTTTACAACAGGATTCACATCCAATATGTTATGCTAGCAGAACTTTAAATGACCATGAAAAAATTATAGGAGAGAAAAAGAACTGCTTGCCATTGTTTGGGCAACCAATTATTTTCGGCCGTATTTATATGGTAACAAGTTTAAAATTTCCTAGATTATCAATCCTAGATTAAATAGATGGTTATTAAAATTAGGAGAGTATAACATGGATATTGAATATATAAAAGGCAAGGAAAATAAAGTGGCAGATTTCCTTAGCCGAATAGATACAAATAAACACGCAATAAATCTCTTAGAAAATATAGAAAATTTTAATAGTTCTGATAATGAATCTCAAATAAACTCTAGTACAAATTACTCTCTTGAAAATAATGTGGATTCTTCTGATTTACAAAATGTATCCGAAGATACAAATCATAACGATATTCAATCTGAATTTAGTAGCAATAGCAATATTTCAATGGAAAATAACATAGATCCTTCTGATCTACAAGCTGTATCCGAAGATACAAATTATAATGATGAAATTCTATCTCAATTAAGTAATAATACAAATTATTCAATGCCAAATAATATAAATACTTCTGACTTTGTTTCCGAAAATTTGAGCAACGAGACTTTACATTCTCAAGAAGAAGAGGCAAATGACCATTTCCCAATTTTAGATACGGTCGTGAACAGATTCAAAACCCAAATAATTCTCACTGATAATAAAAATAAGGATATAGAAATAACGTTTGGTAATAAAAGGATATTTATAAATTCAGACAATATACAAAATAATCTTAGTGATATATGTAGAAGACATATAAAAACAGGTAGAATAGGCATTTTCTCTGAACTAAACGACCAAAAATACAATATAGTACAAAGAAAGCTAATTGACCTATATGGAAGCTTTCAAAACATAAAGTTTGTTAGGTGTAGTTATTTCGCAAAAGACATGATTACAGAAAATGAAACCTTTAAACAGATACATAAATATCATAAAAACGAAACAGGACATACCGGTATAAACGAAAATTATGAAGGTCTAAAAAAAGTCATATATTTTCCAAAATTAAAAAACTATATTCAAAAATATATTAATAATTGTGATATATGTAGCCGAGTTAAATATGACAGAAAACCAATAAAAAAGAAATTCCAATTGACAGAAACACCTAAAGCAGTAAAGAAATTATACATATGGACATATATGCTAATTCAAAACAAAACATTTTGACGTTTATAGACCGTTTTTCTAAATATGCTACAGTTTTTCACCTAAATGATAGAAATAATCAAACTGTAATAGAAAAACTTAGAGAATTCAAATAAAACAGAGGGCATTTCAAAAAATTGATTACCGATAATGAATTTAAGAGTATTAATATAAAAAATTTCCTTAAAGACGAACAAATTGAACTTCACTTAGTAAAATCTAACAATCACACTGGAAATTCAGATATCGAACGGTTTCACAATACTATTAGCGAAAAAATTAGAGTTTTAGGTATTGTTAATAAAGACCTTAATGTTATCGAAAAAATGTATAAAGCAATTGAGTGGTATAACAACAGTTACCACTCAGTGACAAAAGAAAAACCAATTAATATTCAAGAAGGAAACTGTAATAAAAACAAAAATTATGATTTGTTACTGACAGAAAATTCTAGATATGTAAACAAACTTAATTTAAAAAGAGAAAACTATACCGAAAATAGAACTGAAGGTTATATAAAAAAACTATAAAAGTGTTAGACATAAGGAACAACCCAAATTTATAAAATCTAAGCTAGAAAATATACATCCATCAAATATTAAAAGAAATTGTAAATTTTCAGGTAAAATTAATATTAACAATCTTCCTAATGCTATCAACAATACAAATGCAAATCCAGGCCCATCTCACATTTGAAAAAATCGAGTCAAACTTGGGATATACAGAAATCAAACTGGAGGATATAGAATTAGAAAAAAACTATAATACAATCTTACATATCATTAACCCCAAAGAAATTTCAGAAATACTAAATAAATTAGAAGATAATATAAATTTATCAGAAATACAAAATAAACTTATCTTAACTCAACAATTAAATGTCGCGAAAAATAAGATTAAAACTTTAATTCCACACAACACAAACGGGGTCTAGTAAATTTCATTGGCACTGTTCAAAAATGGCTGTATGGTACAATGGACGATTCTGATCGACAAGAAATCGAAGATCATTTAAAAATAATTGACCAAAATAATCATAATGCCATAACAAATTTAAACAGTCAAATAACAATTAATAACAATTTTAATAACACTTTTATTAAGCTCAAACAAATTATTGAAAACGACAGATCCTTAATTAATGAAAAACTTAACGACATAAACACTCAATACACAACAATTTATAAATACTTACTTTACACAGATTTTGCACTAAAAATTAAAATTATACAAGATAACATTGAACACATTCAAGACAACATAGCATCAGCTAGACTAGGAATAATACATATCAATATATTAACAAATGAAGAAATTTTAGAATACGATATTGATTTTAATAAATTACAAAATATTAAATTAGCCACATTAGTTGATAGTAAAGAGAACATTGTTTTTGTTATTAAAATACCTAATGAAACAATCAGTGTACCAACAACTATGTTAATTCCAATAGGTGATAGATTTAATAATGAACTAATGTTTGAACAACAACTTGTAAACAAATTGTAAAATATGATAACAAAAATTTTAATCATGAAAATAAAAAATATATAAAAGATTTAATAATTTCAAAAAACTGCATTTTCAAAGGAAACTGCTTAAAAATTTTCAATAATGTATCAGAAATAATTATTTTAAAAATAGGATTAATTTTAGTAAAAAATCAGATAAATGTAAATTTTAATAGTACTTGTGATTAACGAAAGTTCAAAATAAATGGAAATCACATATTCAATTTTAATGATTGTTCAATAAATATAAATGGAAAAGTTTTTAATAGTAATCTAAGAGAATTCAAACAAAGTTTTACAATATCAGATTATCTAAATATGAATCAAGAAATTAATGAAAATATCAGTTTTAACGACATAATACTAGAACAAGTAAAAAATATTGAAGAAATAAAAGAAATAAAATATCATAAAAATAATTATTATATTTATTTAAGTCTTATAATTTTTATAATTTTATTAGTAATAAGCATAATTATATTCCTATTAATATTATTCAAAAAATTCAAAATATTTAAATTTGCGACTCAGGAGAGTCTTAATCTTAAGGCGGGAGGAGTTACGTCACAGTTGGTAACCCCAACCAAGATAGTAATTAATGAACCTCCAATAAAAGATAAAACTCAATTTCACGTTTATAAAATTTAAAATATTAATTTGTAAGACAAAACATTTTTAATTTTTGTTTTTCCTTTTATTCTTTTCAATTTTATACAAAAATGTAATTAGCCACATTTTTGTATACTAAGCATAATTACGGTCAATTGCATTTGAACTAATTTTAAATATGTAATTGCACTTGAAATAATTTAACTTTATAAATGTAATATGAAACCCAACATATGGTGAAATAATTTTGTACACATATTCAGTACGAACATTTATTATATTAATATTGATTTTGTAATAAGTAAAAACTCAAGTAAATTTCCTTTTTGTAATTCGATACTGAATTTTGTTTCGAAAGATATTTTCGACTAATAAATTAAAATTAGTATTAAGTAAGATAAAGCAAATTGTTTTTGTAAAATAAAAATAATGATTATTGTAATATTAAAAAATTGATTTGTTAAAAAAAGCCAGTCTTAAGACCAAACTCAAACTATAAAGTTGAGAAAAATAAAATTTAAACAATTTAGATTAAAATATTGTGTTTTTATTTTAAAAACCCATAATTTGCGTGGACGTTAGGTCATCACTTTCGTGATAGAAAGCTTTATCAAACCTCTTTATTATTTTCAGAAGTTCTTGTTTTGTCAGTTCGTCTAAATGATTAATTCTGAATTCTTTTTCGTCCAGAAAAATTTCGTTTTGAAATATCTCAAGTTCTCTAAGCAGAAAAGGAACAGAATATTCTTTTTCTTCATTTTCGTTGATGAATAGTGGAAGTTCGATCCCGGTTTTTAAATTTATGGTTTTATCTTTGTAATTAGTTATACCTTGTAAGGGTATTAAAATGTTAGTCCTTTTAATCTAATTAATTGTTCATGAAAATTAAATTCTAAAAATTCTATTTTATCATCGGAGTTAAATTCTAAGAATGAATCTAAAATAATTTTAGTATTACAATAAATCATATTTGTTAAAGTTTTAATGGGAATGGGTTTTATTTTAGTGGCGTATATGGGATTACAAATTTTGGTATTTATGATGCTCATTGTAGCACCTGTATCAATAATAAATTTTAAGGGTCTACCTCGCGATTGTATTGTTATATAAGGTAGGGAACTTGATGGTTGCTCGAGGCTACCAATAGAAAATTTTCTTCTCTTGGATTTTGTATTTCCAAAGTGTTGATTCGCGAATTTTTTGGCGGATCAACTTCCATTGGTTCATCTTGAATTTGACGGTAATTTCTGTTAGATTGTTCTCTTCTCTGAACATTTTGGGGTCTATTTGATTGCAAGTTTCTAGAGCTATTGTTTTGATTAGAATCAGCACTATTATTGTTAATTGGATTACTATAATTATTATTATTTCCTTGATAATTGTTAGAAGTATAAGTACTGTTGTAATTTAAATTTCTATTATTGTTGTTGTAGTTATTATTAAAATTATTGTTAGTTGAGTTATTGTTATTAGCATTTCCGTTGTAATTGTTAGAGGTATAATTTCTATTATAATTCAAATTTCTATTGTTAGTATTGTTAGTATTATAGGAGAAACAACGATTTCTATTTCTTGGGTTATTAGCCATGGGATTTAAATATGCATAATTCCCTTCGTGTAAAATATCTAGGGCTTCTTCGAGAGTTTCGGGGTTTCTACTAAATAAGATCGAACGCATTGGTTCGGGTAATTTGTCTTTAAAAATTTGTAAACTTGACTCAATATTTTCTGACATTTTAGCCTGTGCGTTAATTTCATCCTTTATTTTATTATTGAGTCGTCTTAGAATACTTTTAATTTGATTATAGAGCTCGACACTAGTGGACGTGAAGGAAACCGATCTCATTTCGTCGAAAATTTGATTTGCTGTTTTTTTCTCTCCAAAATTATTAATTAAAACAGCTTTTATTTCAGACCAGAAGCGTTATTATTTATTTCAATTACCTGCCAACTAATTTGCACTTAATTCTATTTAACAAGATATTTTGACTTTCCATATTATATCTTAATATTAACTGAATTATGTTTTCTACAGATTCTATAAATGAATATAAATCATTATCTTTGCCATTATATTCTGGTAACCGCTCGATGTACCTTAACGGGTCTATGGTTAAACTCAGGTCATCTTGTTGAATCAAAAGTCTCGCTGGTTGTAGCAATGGTGCTTGTGGTGGTACTGGATCTGCCATTATAATTTTTGGTATCACTTTTTTGTATAGTTTTATTTTACTATTTATTTATTATTATTATTGTTGTGTTGTTTTTTTTTTTTGTAAATTATTTATTATTATTGTATTATTGTATTATTATTTTTTTTATTTTTTATTTTAAAATGTTCGAGTTTTGTCCGGATTTTAATGTTTATGAATTTTTAAATTTTTATGGATTTTGCCTATTACGGATTTTGATTTTTATGGGATTTGATACGATCCCTTTTGAATTCACTTTTTTTTTTTTTTTATGAAAGTTAAAAAATTTCACTACACTGCACTAAAGTTCTTTATTACTATGGTTCTTTTACTTAGAACGGTTACCGACTGCGCCAAAAATGTTATGTTCAAACTTTAGTTAAATAAAAACACATGAATTTCGATTTAAACTTTAAAACTTTTGTTTTATTGTTATTTTAATTTTTATGTAGGTTTACAAAATATTTTTCAATCTTTCTTTTTAGATTGTTCAAAGTGAACTGATCTTTTTACAATTTTCCAAAATTTACTTTTTACAGCAATTTGGATTTTTTTTTAAGTGTTACATAAGAATTTTTATTTAATAATTTTTTTTCTTTTCTTTAATTTATTTTTAATAGAAATATAAAATTTAAATGTAATTTGTAACTTTTGTTTTTCGAAATTATAATTTAACTTAGGCTAATTCAAATGCAATTGTTTTTAGTAAGAAAAAAAAAATTAATAATTTATTGACTGGGAAACAAAATGTTATATGATACTTGGGATTTGTTAATTTTGGGTATTTTTTATTTTAAGTGGTTTCGAAATGGGATTGAGGATAAAAATTAAAAATGTTAATGACAACAAAAAATGTTGGTAAAAAAATAAGAATAAGTATTATTATTGGAATGGCATACGTGTGTTTGTTGTTACAGGGCGATCTTGTGGTGAGTGGCAATCCTGTGAGGATGTAACAATATATATATAAAAAACAAAAAAATTAAAGTTAGATAATTAAAGTTAAATAAAAAATATATCTTAATTGTTTGTAGTTCGAATAACCATTTCAATATTATTAATTACAGTTGTTAATTTGTTATTAAAATTTGTTATTAATTTGTTTCAAATTTATTATATTTCTTTCTTATAAATTAGTGTTTATTATAAATTTCTGCCTTAAAAATTCTTACAGAATCACCTTGTTTTAGTTGTGGTATCAGTTCATTATATAATTTCAAACACTTATTATTCTGTTGGTTTGTTCTGAATAGTTAAAGGTAAAAATTCGATTTATTTAGCGGATTATGTATATGGATATCAATCATTCTATTTAAAATGAAATAGTATTTAATTGTATTGTTAATTATTTTAAACGCAGGTAAAGTTTTCGTTTGCAAATGTTAGGGAGACTTATATATCGGTCAGAATATAGTGAATGTGTTGGATGCATAAGTGGATAAAAGTGTTTTATTTTAATTATTTTCTTATGGATTACATTTAACCGACATAAGTTTTGTTGGCCAGCGCCATTCCATATAGGGTTGAGGTATATAATATAAGATATAACAAAAGATGACTCAGAAAAGATTCTGATTCTGTCGGCAAAATAATATTATCTGTTGAATCTGATATGACGGAATCCACACTAAAATAAAATTATTCAGATCTGTCAATTAATTTTAAAATCTTTTCATTTATTTTAAATCATTCCCCCTGCAACATCATTTGTTATTGAAGCAGTACAAGTAAATTCATCGGGAACATTCCGCGCAACAAACTTTCATAGTTTTGATAATCTTAACACATAAAAAATGAGTCAAGAGATGGATGGTACCAATCTCTGCTAAAACCCATGGATAAACCATGAAATTTTCTTCTACAAAAAGCTTTGCATAAAACGAATTTACTTTTTTTGTCAAAATCAAAACAATTCTCCAGATCGCATTTATAACTCATTTTGAATATAAAATTATAATACGACAAAAAAAAAAGAAAACAAAGGTTAACCAAGTTTATTCACTTCAATAATTTTAAGTTTATTATTTTAAATTACTCAATCAAAGTGATTAAATTACTTTTAATCATATGCCAAAACAAATAAAAATATATAAAAAAGTTTTATTTAATATAATATTAAGTTAACAACTTAGAATTATAAGTGCTAAATTACATACAACAGTTGCACCACAATAAAAATTTAATTTTTATTTTTGTTTTTGTTGATTAATTAAACAACAAAAAAACTTGAATTAAATGAAAATATATTTATTTCAATTCAATTACAAAAGTGGAAAAATTAGAATTCTTAAATTTTGTGATAAAAAGCTAATCAAAGCATAATATATTTAATAATTAAAATTTAAAAACTACTCCAATTGGGCCCAAATTTCAAGGACACTAAGGAAACCGAAAAAACCCATTGTTCAATCCTCATCGTAAGCGATCGCCGCCGTAGCTTCATTACCATTAACCTACAGCACAAATTCCATGAAGAGAGCGTCATTAGTTGTTGAATTATCGTGTTTTTTATATATGTTCGTTAGCCCTGAAACCGATTAAAAGGTCCAGAATCCGAACCCATGGGCTGATTTCGTCCATATGCAGTCCGCGCTGTACTTTAAATACTAGTTAACCGTTGTACATAATTGGAACGTTCCATCTTAATTTTAAGTTACTATCTTTAGTAATTTCAATTATAAGCTTTTAAAACTTGGGAGGTCTAAGAAGGGTACAGAACCACCACTTCAATTGATCCCAAATTAGGGCGACACGCAAGAAATAGTAACGAACACTCTTGTGCCAAATTTGAAGCTTCAACATTTTTTTAAGTTGCTATGTTTATTAATTTATATCTATAACTATGAAATAAGAAAAGGGCATATTAACTTTGGTATGGTGTTTGTAACCACCTTAAGGAAACGAGCTAGATATGGAAAAGTATATATATATTTGTGATCAGCGTGACCTCCTGAAATTATATAGCCATGTCCATCCGTCCGCCCGATCGTCCGCCCGATCGTCCGTCTGTCCGTCTGTCCGTAAGCACGATACCTCAAAAACTAATGGAACTATCTTCATAAAATTTTAACTGTAAGTTACTAGGACTTAAAGTACGGCGGCGATTCAATTTGTGGCGAAATCGGCCTTTGGGTTCCGATTGTGGACCTTTTAATTGTTCTAAGTGCAAACGAACATATAAAAAAAATAAAGATAACTCAACAACTAATGGCGCTACTTTCATGAAATTTGTGCTGTAGGTTACTAGTAATGAGACTATGGCGGTTTCGGATGCTAAAAGTTTTTGATCGAATTTAGGCCAAAGAAGCATAATTCCGAAACCAATGAAGATAGAACCTTCAAATTTGGTATCAGTATGTCTCTTGCTATATTCTTAGGGTCCTTGAAATTTAGGACCTATTGGAGTGGAGGCGACCATCCACACAGTTCTGAAGATCTTAAAGCATATCGTTCAAATTAATAAAAAAAGTAGCTTAAAATTAAGATAGAGTGTTCCAATTGTGTACAAGGGTTAACTAGTATTGAAAAAATGACGGCGACTGGATGTGGACGAAATCGCACCATGGATTCGTGTCCTGGAACCTTTGAAAAGATAAAGGGCTTACAAACATATATCTGAAAAACACCATAACTCAAAAACTAATTACGCTATTTTGATGAAATTTATATTCTCGGTTATTAGTGATGAAAGCAACATGGGAATTGGTTCTGGTCCAGTTCGGATTCTAGAAGCTTTTGATCGAATTGAGGCCAAACAAGTATAATTTCGAACCAAAGAAGATAGAACTTTATATTTGGGGCACAGTGTTGTTGCTTCTTATTTGTTTTGTGTACGTGAAATTTTTGATGAATTGGAATAGCGATTTGCGTACCACTGCCTATTCCCAAGACCTTAAAACATATATTCAAAATTAATAAAGATAAAAGATTAAAATTTGGTACACTTGTATTTGGTACAAATAGGAAATATTCTGATCTTATTTAACACTTTTATATTTTTAAAAGGCTAAGAATTTTGAAATAAAGCATATTATGTTTATCTAATATATAAAGGAGCGAATTTGTTTGTTTGTTTGCTTGTTTATTTGTCCAGGATTCATGTGAAAACAACTGGTCCGATTGTCACAAACTTTTAAAGGACTAATTCTGAGAGCCCGGGGGGTGACATAGGCTATGTCACATTTTTATTAGTCAACAGGTTACGGCTCCAGAGCCGTTTTAAGCTTTTTCGTATTCTGGATGTCGAGGCAAAACGGTTTAACCGATTGACTTGAAATTTTGCACAAATCTTTCTCTTAGCAACCGGAATTAGGTGTATAAATTTGGTTAAAGTAAATTTACCCATTTCGGCCTGGCGGCTTCCAAAAAATTTTATGTTTCCGGTTTGTGTCCAATTTTACAGGGTGATTTTGAAGTCGAAAAGAGAGGCTGACACAAATTTTTGTTAAGTTCGGTCAACCCGTTTGGGCACGAGGGCGCAAAGAAGCTTTTTCAATGTTTTTGATGTCGAAAATCAAAAGATGTCGAAATGAAGAAGCTTGGATTTTGTTAATTTGGGTAAAGTGATAACGTCACTCGTCTGATTCAAGTGATTTTTTAATGCTAGTATAAATGACATCACAAATTAATATGATGATAATTAACTGAGAATATTTTTTTTGTAAATAAAAAAATGAAAAATAAATGAAGGGAATTCGAACCTGAGACTTTGTTTGAATAAATTTTGTGGGTGACGTGTCTAACCGCTAGGCTATCGAGGCAATATAATTTATTGTGTTAAATTGATTATATAAAGTTAGTGAAAACATGCCGACTTATATTCTATGAGTACCTATCAGTGAGCTGGTTCATTACGGGGTATTATGGAATTGAATTTTGGTTTGTAAGGGTGTTGTGAAATAGAATTAAGGTATATATGAAAAACATAAAAACAAAAGAAAACAAAAGAAAACATAACAAAAACAAAAGAAAACATATATATAATATTTGCGGTTCCAGCACACTTTTCCCATACCAAATTTAAATTTTTTCCGCCATCTTGGATTTTTGTTAATTTGGGTAAAAAAATGACGTCACCCGTCTGGTTATGGTATATGAAAAGGATATAAGATAGATCTAAAAAAAAATTTAAAATGAAAAGTGTGTGTGTATGTGTATCTGTTTATGTGAAAGTTTTGAAATATGGAATTTAGTTATAATATAATATAATATAAAAGCTATAAGTTCATGAATGTACTATTATGATAATGAGTAGTTTTTTAGGAAATAAAAACATGCATAATTAACTATTATGTAATATAGAGTTTTATAAATGATAATTTTTCCGTGTAAATATAAAAGCAATGAGTTCATGAATGTACTATTATGATAACGAGTAGGTTTTTTTAAAAAATAAAAACATGCGTAATTAGCTATTATGTAATATAGAGTTTTATAAATAATAATTTTTCAGTGTAAATCGAAATTGTTGTTGTTGTTGTTTGTAAAAATGTATACTATAAGATCTTCTATAAAGGCTCAATTATATATATAGCATATGAATCAGTTATGGAGGATCTCATTATATATATTTCTGAAAGCAAACTGAAATAAGTATATATATATATATATATATATAATAAATTATCATTTTTAGTAGATTTTATATCTGCTTATTATAGGCACCAAATGTTTGAATAAAAAAAATAAATCACACACCCCGAACCCCCACACCACGATCCCGTACCATGACTCACCGCATGCCCGAGCACCCTGACTCTAAAACAGCTCATGGTATTCATACAGTTGTTTGTACCGATTATTGAATTTTATGAGAATGATATTATGAAAATTTCGCTGACATTAAATGAGTATCCTATAGTTGAAGAGAGGGGTTTCACAATAAAAAAATTATTTTAGTTTTTGTCGTTTTTGAATTTGTTAAAATAAAGAAAAATTTGTGATAAGCGAGCTAAATCTTGGAGTGAAAAAAAGAATATACTGATAAGAAATATATAAAAATGTTCAACAAATTTATAAAGTTGTAAAATAAAAATTTGAAATGACGTCAAGGGTTTCCTATTGTTAATTTAAAAAAGAACAAGTGATGAAAAAAAACCAAGGGTTTTTAAAAAAGCACTTTTTCAAAATTATATTGTATTACATACTGAGTTTAACTTTGGAAATATTTACTTGGAAATAGTTACTACTGACTTATTAGATTTACTGCTAACAGTAAATTTTTTATTTAAAAGTAGTTATAGCCCTTTAATGGGGAAGGTTGCCAAGTTTCTCAAGGATCTAACTTCATCTAACTCCCCCCCCCCCCTCCGTCCCCCTCCATTTTTTCAGGTTCTAGGAATTAAATTGTGAACAAAAATTTAGAATTTTACTTAGAATTATACTATCTAAGCAAAAATGGGTAAAACTGAGAGACACTTTCTTCTATTTAAGGAACCGCTTTTAAATTTAAGAAAAACCTTTAACATATGTTAAAATATAATGTTGGACCTTTAAATTTTGTATATTAATAAAAAAAAAATTGTACAGGTATTCAAGTTACAGGTGCTTAAAAATAGCATAATTTCAATTTTCGGGCCCTTATAGCTCCTAAACAGGGGGCTTGACAAAAAAATTTTGTTAACCGACTCCTACTATTTTTTTAGGATCTAACTTCTCCCAAAATTTCAAGATCCTAGCTTGAACCGTTTAGAACATATGTGGGGCCAAAAATTTTGCAAAAATTGAGTTTTATATAATGCTAAATTTTAGTACCGGATGGCAACCCTATACATTTAAACGACATATTTTTGTAAAGCCTATAAAAGCAGCTCTCTAATACCGTTTTTTGATTGAAAATAAACCTAACAGAACTCTTGTTATGTTTATTTAAATATAGGGCTTTTTTGGAATTTGCAGGGGCTGTAACTTCGTCACCCTTCAAAATTAAGAAAAACCTTTGACACATGTTAAAATATAATTATAGAGCTTTGAATTTTGTCTATCACTAAAAAAAAATTTGGACGGGTATTCAAGTTACAGGTGTTTAAAAATAGCAAAATTTCAATTTTCGAGCCCTTATAGCTCCTAAATAGGGGGCTTGACAAAAAAATTTTGTTAACCGACTCCTACTAATTTTTGAGTATCTAACTTCTTCCAAAATTTCAAGACCCTAACTTGAACCATTCAGAAGATATGTGTGGCCAAAAATTTTGCGAAAATTGAGTTTTGCGTAATGTTAAATTTTAGTACCGTATGGCAACCCTAAACATTTTCCTTGTAAAAATTTATAAAGTTTATGAAACCAGCTATCATTTGCCGTTTTCAGATTGAAAATATATGACACAGAACTCTTGTTATAACAATTTAAATATAGGTCTTTTTCCAACTTTGGGGGGCTGTAGCCCCGTAACAGGTGGGGCTACAGAAAAAAATTCTTCTACGAAATTATTTTTTTTGCAAAAGCTATCCATGGTTAAAATTTCTTTTCTCTATTTCAAACGGTGTAAAAGTTTTTGTAAACATACGGACGGACGGACGGACGGACGGACGGACGGACGGACGGACGGACGGACAGAGTGAAGCTATATAGGCACATTTTTACAAAATTTTTTGAAAATGTGCTAAAAAACATAAAAAAATATGTTAGTAATAATACATATTATGTTAAGAACCCATATGATTAAAATGTGAACTATATATATATTATGTATATGGTATAGGTAATGAAAAATATAATAACTTAAATTGATATTACTCATTATTCAACTATTTATTCATTTTAAACATATTATCACACATGACAAAGTGCATGATGCTGACTTTGTTGTTCTTGACGGACTTTTGTATTTTTGAAAATAAATTTTTGTTCCCTCTTTTTTTTCCATGTGGTTTTTTTTGGGGGGGTGTATTAAGTCCATAGGTATTAAGTCCAGAATACATAAATATGGACTTATTTCCATTTGAAATGGAAATAAGTCCATAAATTGAATTATGAACTTATTTCTCTTTTACATTGGGAATTAAGTCCATATGGAATTATTTCACTTTGAGAATTTTCTTTAATATTTTAAAAAATAAATTTTTTGTTAGAAAATAAATTTTATATTCATTATAAATAAAATTATAATACAAATTTCTTTTTACATAAATATATGTGCATTATTGTAATACATAATTAATTAAGTATTTTTACAAATATACATAACTAATTAAAAACTTCAATAGAATTGGTTACAATTTGCCTGCAAACTGGGCACAAAATTGGCGAAAATATTCTGGAAAAAGCGTAAAACTCTGCTTTTAAATCCAACTCTAAAATCCCTCCTAATTCAGAATCTTACATATACATATATATAAATATTCTGGAAAAAGCGGAAATCCTGATTTTGAATCCAACTCTAAAATCCCTCAAAAGGAATCCCTAAAATCTTTAAATGGAGGGAATTTAGAGTTGGATTCAAAAGCAGGGTTTTACGCTTTTTCCAGAATATTTATATATGTGTATATGTGGGATTCTGAATTAGGAGGGATTTTAGAGTTTGATTCAAAAGCAGGGTTTTACGCTTTTTCCAGAATATTTATATACGTGTATATGTGGGATTCTGAATTAGGAGGGATTTTAAAGTTGGATTCAAAATCTAACTTAATTCATAGCGCCTATATTTTCAAATTAAAAATAAATTATGGTGTTAATACTCAATAAATTCTGGACTTAATTCTCAATGTAAAAGAGAAATAAGTCCATATTTCATTTTATGGACTTATTTCCATTTCAAATGGAAATAAGTCCATAATTTTAATTTATGGACTTAAAACCTATGGACTTAATACACCCCCCCGTTTTTTTTATATGATTTAAGTCCAATATTTGAAAGAATTTATATATGATTAAATTGTTTATATTAGCTTTTTTATTAAATAAACATTTTGAAAAGCACAAATACCAATATGGTTAAACGAACATCTTTTAGAACCATGAATTTGTAGGTTCTGCAAAAATTTTAAAGATGTAGAATCATGTTCATTCAAATCAAAAACATTTGAATTATATATGTATATTACTAATCCAGATTTTTTTTTCTATTCCTTTAACATAAATTTTGGTTTGATTCAGTATAAAAATTTTTAAGAAGTTTATAACACCACAATAATGCATTCTACCATCACGCCATTTAAATCCATGATGATTTTTTGTTAACCAATTGTTTATGCTTTTTGTTTTTTTATCTAAAATTTGATATCCATATGGAGACTTAATTATAAAATGCTAAATTTCATTATTTGAATTTAGAATAGCAATTTCCTTTAATATAAATTTATCGTTATTGTCTCGAAAACCTTGTATGTCAATGATTACGTAATCCATGTTTTTTAAGTTTCCAAAGAATTAAATTAATTAAATTTAATATATTTATATAGTTTGTAAATTTAAAACCTCTACAATGTAATCCAAGAATTTTAAGTAATGGAGAAGTGGAAACTATTCCTGTAATAGACACAAATTATAAATCTGATTACACTATAATTGATTTGCGTTCAATAAAACAAAAGTCATCATATCAAATGGAAATTATATAAAACTAATATAAAAAGAAAGATTGTAATAATTGTAAAATAATAATAAAATAAACAATTGTTTTTATAATAAATCTTTTTTATTTATCCATGAGTTATGATCAGATGTAAGCCCTAACCATTTAACAAAAATTTTATTATCACTAGTTTTAAGAATTTTTTCAATCAAAAAAACTTGTTTTTTATTGGTTTTTTATAATTCATATTCATAGAAACAGCCTTGTATTGCTTGCCCTTGATAATCTTCTAATAAGTATGTTACTGGGTTGGTAATTTGAACTTTTCTGATTTTAAATATTTCAGTTGTCCAGTTAGGTGTATATCCCTTTTCAAAAATATGTTTGAATTTGCTTATTCGTACTGAATCATTAACTTTACGATTTGGCCTGGGAATTTCGTGCGAGAAAGAGAAAGATATATTTTGTTTGAAGAAGCCGCCGTAGGTGTCATCTTCATTATCTGTTATCTCTAACCGCCTGGCTATCGTGGCAATAAAATTTACTGTGTTAAGTTGGTTATATAAAGTTAGCGAAAACATGCCGACTTATATCCTATGAGTACCTATGAGAGAGCTGGTTCATTACGGGGTATTATGGAATTGAATTTTGGTTTGTAAGGGTGTTATGAAATAGAATTAAGATATATATGAAAAACATAAAAACAAAAGAAAACATAGCAAAAACAAAAGAAAACATGACAAAAAAAACAATAACAAAACAAAAACTGATTATTGAATTTTATAAAAAATGATTTTATGAAAATTTCTTTGACATTATATTATTATCCTATAGTTGAAGGGGAAGGTTTAACGTTTTGCGATAAAAAATTAATTTAGTTTTGTGGTTTTTGAATTTGTTGAAATAAAGAAAAAATTAGTGATAAGCTAGCTAAAACTTGGACTGAAAAAAGAAATATACTGATAAGAAATATTTGAAAACGCGAATGAAAATGAAATATTTAATACTAAATTTATGAATTTTGAAATTATGATGGTAAGAAAAAATATGAGTAATTAAGTTGTGAAATAATAAAAAGTTCTTATTTGTATAGTACATAATAATGTACAATATTTAAAAATGGTCAAGAAAATTTTGAAAGTTGCAAAATAAAAATCTGAAATGACGTCAGGGGATTCCTATTGTTAATTTAAAAAAGAAAAAAACAAAAAATATATTTGTATTGCAGTGTGGTATTATGAAATTGAAATAGGGTGGGGGGCGGTATAATGAAGTTGATGTTAGCATTAATTGAGTTGGGAATGAGGGTGTGGGGTGGAAGTTATGGATGTTGTAATTAACATTAATTGAGTCTGTGTGTGTGTGTGTATCTGTTTATATGAAATTTTAAAAATAGCTAAAAAAGATAACACCAGTAGAATTTCATATAAAATGATGGAATTATATTTTCAAATAACTATTTTAACATAAAATTTTAATTTACATTAACAATCAGCTATTCCGCATAATATATACGGACGCATATAAATATTAATTAATTAAACTTTTAAACTTAATTTATCTTAATTTATTTATTTAATGAAATTGAATACTGTGGGATGTTTTTTAAGAAAAAAAGTTTTTAGTTATATGTACCTATATGTAAATAAAAAATATAAAATCAAGTGAAATAGATGAAATGACGTGGAGATTCTCAAAAAAAGTTTTAAAACTTTGACTGAAACACAAAGAAAACAAAAACAAAATTTTTTATTCTATTTACACATATATATTATTTAAAATTTGTTCACAAAAAGTTCTCTTAGTTAAGTTATAGTTCTTAATTCTCTTAGTTTTTTCTATATGCACTTATAGTTAACAATTTTAAAATATGAAAATTATATGTGAAATGGATTATTTAAATGACTTAGGAGATTCCCGAAAATGTTTTGCGCCTCTTAAATTTAAGAGTTTATAAAATATTATGAATAAGATATAAAAATAACTTAATTTATTTCTTATCCAAACAGCCATATTTTCATATAAATCTTAGAATTATATTTCCGGTTATTAAAAGTGATATCTAATCAAACATATGTTTCATTCATACTTTTAAAAGGGTTATTTGAAAATATAATTCTAATATTTTATATGAAAATATGGCTGTTTGGATAAGAATTAACTTATATATATTTTTTTACCTTATAATTTTAATAACAAATTTACATTTTTTATTTATATATCCATTTTAACTATATTTCCATTTTAAACATATAATTTTAATTTACATTAACAATCAGCTATTCCGCATAATATATATATATATATATAAACGGACGCATAAAAATATTAATTAATTAAACTTTTAAACTTAATTTATTTATTTTTTTAAACTTATAAATTTACATTTTATTAACAATTAGCTAAGCCATTTCCATACTACTATAATGACCCCACGGCAAAGTTTTATAACTATCCTTTATTAATTTCCTTTTATCATCGAAAGGACTAAGGGCGATTTTCGATTGAGTAATGGAACATACTTTATGGTTTCGTGAGGTGATTAGATTCTGAGTTGTCATTTTTTCAACTCCCATATTTAAACAATGTGTATAGTCATCAAATGATATATTATTTTTAATAATATTTATTTTCACACCTTTCGATTTTTTTGTTTCATGTTGACCATCAACACGAATCGCGTACATTTTAGATCTTAAACCGACAAACTCCTCCATAATACAACCATTATTCTCATCCTTCATTAAACCTAAAACCTTTTTATTTACTTGAGGTATACCCCATTGAATGTTAATTGGATAATCGCTAGTATCAAATCGTGATTCACAATCATTTTTTATAATTTTATATATATCAATATTGGAAATTTCATAAATTAAGCTATCAGTATCAGTATAACACACAGCACAATTATCACCAAATTTGTTAATCATATAATCATAATGAAAATCGTAAATTGTAGTCTTAGCTAGTTCTAGTATACACATACCAACATAAATTGGTTTGTTGAAATATATCTCAGTTTTATTTAATTCAATAGCAACTAAATTCTCATTAAATATTGTTGAGGATTTAAACTCAGGTTTTGATATTAGAGCTTCAGCACCATATCTACCTAACCATTTCGTTACTAATTTAACAATGCTATGCTTTCTAACATTCTCCATCGTTTTACCGAATACCGCATTATTCATCAATTTATATAGGTTTTTTCAAACTCATTTTTCGCTTCAGTACGAAGCTTTGTGTTCATGTCGATATATGATTTTAACCAGCATAATTGATTGAATTGAAGAATGCAATGAATTTTTATTATTTTCAACCCATATTTTAACACTTGAATCAAATTCTGATAATGAATGACATACCTCTCTTTATTATATAAAGTCGCGAGCAATTTTTCTTGTTTAGAACCTGGAGGTATCATTTTTTCAGGGCAAAATGGAATATCTGAATGTATGTCATGTAATTCTTGAGGATATTCTAAATCCACCTCTAATATATAACCAATAGGGGTGGCTGAATTTTGAGATATATCATCAATACTAAAATTTTGTGGATTTTTAACCCATTTGAAACCGCTATGCGGTAAGGGTTGCGACATCGCCCACCCATATTGATTATTTACATCAAAATATGTTAGATATTTTGATTGCTGGTCTGGTTTGAAATCTTTCATATATATGTTGTTCGCTTTAGAGTAGCGTTTCGAGCACTGGCTTAATCCCCCTCGAATCCCCCGCTCAATGAACATAAGCCTATCTACATCAGTTAAAAGTTCTAATTTTATATTAGTAGATTTTTGCATAGCATTCCATGTATACCCAGGAAGTGTATAGTAGTGGGCTGGATCTAACTTATAAGTACGGAGACAGCTTTTACGAAATTGTTCAAAAACATCTGCTAGAAGCAGAACATCTGTTTTCAAATATAAATCTGAATATTCTCCTAAATTATTTATATGAAATTCACCCCATATTTTTTGAGCGTGTGTATAGTCCTCATCGGTAATTCCACAACCATTTAGTTTATTATAGAAACTTGGGATTTGTGGAAGTAAAGTTTCTTGAAATTTATTATGATTATCAAAATAATCATATGGGTATACACCTTTACGCGTTAATAATTTGAATTTATTTTCGGATATATTATTGAACTGTGATTTTAAAATCGGGTAAGAAGTTAAGTATGACGAAAGTTTATCTAAACTTCCAGCCATAAATCTAAATGAGTCAATAAACCTAAATTTAATTAAATAATCATCTAAATTTTTAGAAAATGATATATAACGTTCTTTATTAACAGGTAGCAGATATATTCTACCTTTTAAATCAGTAGCTAAATTTTCTATCATAAAATGCGAATCATAACCGCTTAAATTATGAAATATTATAGGTACCGTATGAGTATCCTTAAAATTCAAATTACAATTATTGTGCGCGGCACCACGATATCTCCCCGTAAGGTGACAATGATCGCGCACCTTTATTATATTTTCAGAAAAAGTTTCCTCACATATGTGGCATATATCACTATTATTAAAATCATGAATTTGATTATCCGTTAACTCATCCATCGGTATAGGGGATAGAAAAACGGTTTCTACATCCTCCGCAAATTGCTCTAACTCGTAAGTAAACCATTTAATACAATCTACCCCGCGATATGATTTATAAAACGATAACGTGGGATCATATTCACATTTTACGTAATACCCCACACTATATGGTACATGTTTTTGATATATATTACTATTACGACTATTAGTATTACTATTATCACCATAATCATTATTACGCACCGGTTCCAGCAAGCATTCTAAATCTGCATAAATGACGAATGGAGCTTTCTCCTTATTAGCAAAATTTTTGAATCTTAATTCCTTTTGTTCTTCATTCGGTAATCGTATTTTACAGAAATTTTGTTTCACACAATCTTCTAAATGGCTTGCCAATTTTGATTCACTGTAAAAATAGTGTAAACATCGTTCACAAAAATATATCCTGTGTTCATGTTTTGATGTTTGTGATCCAAGCAGCCTTGATAGATTTTTTATCCAAACATAGTGATATCCAATTTCCTCAACATCATTCATATCATTCATCATATCACCATCATCCTCATCATAATAAACATTTTGAATCATTAGAAGATTGATATGTTTCCCCTTTTTCTCTTTTGTTAAATATGTTGGTTGAACATCAAATTTCCGTAATATTTAACTAGTATATATATATTAACTGAAATCTCGTTTTGTTGTTCAAATCGCGAAATTTGACTAATTCTCATCGGAAATGATATAGCTATAAATAAGATAATAAAAATTAAATTAATATAAAATTTAGTTTTACAGTAAGAATTATTATTTTATTTTAAATATAATAAAATATTAAATTACCATCAAGTTTTAAAACAGTTGAATAATGTGGATATTGTGTGACGCGTTGTGGGTGTTGATCCACCGGATAAAGGGCTGAAACTGCTGTCCAACCAAAGCATGCATTATCGAAATTTTTAACATTAACACAAGCTTTTTTTCTTCTAATCCATTCAGGTAATTCAATATATGATGAGCCGACCATCGGTGTATATTTATTCACATTAATCACTAAATTGATTATGGAAGAAAGAGCCCATCCGCTATCTTTCTCCTGGAACTCCTCAAGATCTTTTAATATTGATGATTTAATGTGATCATCAAACCACGCGAAAAGGTTGATATTTTGTGTGATGATTGCATTTTTCGTATTCATATATTTGAAATCTGTAACATCTTCATCAAGACCACTTTTTTTAAATTCACCACAAAAAACTGCATTTACTTTTAAAAATTTGTTGATTTCAAATTCTTCGGCAATTTTGTACTCAAAAATTTTAAAACATGCATTTAAAAAGCTAGATGGGTCTTTATGTGATATATTTATTATAACCCCCGTTTTAATACGATTAGCAAAAGCTGACTCTATATCCAGCCATTTTACATCATGATTTAGATGATCCTCAATAATTTTATCTTTAAATTTATCATTCATAACACCACAACCAGTTTTCTTTAGCATAAGCTTTAGCTGAGTTCTAAACGATTGTATTAATATTATCCCATTCACTATTGATGTTTTTTTTGCTACAGATTTCTCCTCTTTCAATGCTTCATTTAAAATTTTCAAAACTTGAGAATATTTTTTAATCTCTTTTCCTGCAAATTCTACATTTTTTTGCGCTCTTTCCAAACCTGCTTTACCATCTCTGATTATAGCACCCACATTTATATATTTTTCCATATTAATTGATATCTAATGGTTTTATAATAACAACACTTGTATGCACTGTTTGAGTTATTTTTTACAATTGGGTAAATTATTCCCATTCCAGCATATTTATACTTTCCGCCTATACATTTATCACATTAAACTTATTAAATTCCCGGAAATCATTATACTCTAATCGACTCTAGCATAATTATGGGGTGAGAGAGACGAATATATCCAATCCACTCTAGAGTAAAAAGCACATCATTTAACATATTATAATTAAGGGTGTGCAATAGATGGATATATCTAATCTACTCTAACCTGCGTTTGGAAATTAGATGGAAATTATGAAAAAGACGGGCATATTATTTAAAACACCCACTCCCTGAGCAGTGATGATGTCATTTTTAAATCAAATTTTTTTTTAATGATTGTGAAATTATGCATGAGGATTATGATGACATCATTCTTAATTATTTACTTTTGTCTATTCGTCCATCTATCCCGCCATTCCTCCGATAACTTGAAAACTAAAAGAGTTAGAGTTATGTGATATTAGTGGAGGAGGGTGGTGAAAGTGGCTGTAATTATGATAGCGGGGAGGAAAGTGTAGGTGATGAAGAACCAGTCAATACTTAACTAAACCTCCAGTTACTTCAGTTATTCAGTTGTTAGTAGTTACCTGTTAATTGTTAGCAGTTAAATTGTTAGCAGTTATTTGTTACTTGTTAGCTGTTAGCAGTTAACTGTTAGCTGTTAACTGTTACCGATACTAACATCAACAAGTATTTGTAACAAATAATTATACCTACAAAAAAATTTATCAATGAAACATAATTAAAATTCTATTATGTACCATATCTGTGACTTTCTATTACCATATATGGTCAAAAAAATAATACAAAAGTAGTATGACGTAATCTAGTAAAATATATTCTAGAAAATATATTCGTAATTTAATTAATACATATAGTATGACGTAATCTATCACCAACATCAACAAATAATTGTACCAAATAATTATTTTGTCAAGTAATTTATCAATGAATCATAATTAAAATTCTACTACCATATACAGGCAACCCTCCTACAACGTGGTACTTCTATAACGCTGTTTCCTACAATACGATTCTTTGCGGAACTTTTTTTATAATTTACAATTTCTATTTACAATTTGATGTTCAAGTCAAATACAAATCATACTAAGTGATGAGGAGGAATAAGATTAATAAAAAAATATATGATTATAATGTGAACTATTTAATGTATATATAATAATTATCATATTTAAGTCTCATCATTACATCATTAGAAGACATGTCATTAACATTGACATTGAACGGTAACTCTTCAGTTTTTAACTGCAAACTATTTTCCTCCAATTGATCTAAATCAATTAGTTTAGAGAATCAATCTATATCATAGTTTATTTTGAAAAATTAAAAATATGTATAATATATGAATTATTAACACACATTTTTTACATTTTTTTCAATTTCTTATTATCAATATTCATAATGATTGTTGAAATAGTTAAATAATGCTCTATATCACTACTTATTATGAACATTGAGAATATAAAACTATCTCAGTTTATTTATGGCGATTGATGGCTCAGTACTTTCATCTATAGTACGAAACATTTGGCACCTATAATAAGCGAGCATAAAATCTATTTAAAAATGAAAATTTATTATATATATACCTATTTCAATTTGCTTTCAAAAATATATATAATGAGGTCCTCCATAACTGATTCATATGCTATATATAATTGTGCCTTTATAGAAGATCTTATAGTATACATTTCTAAAACAATTTTTTATTTTAATACAATAACAACATCCATAACTTCCACCCCACACCCTCATTCCCAACTCAATTAATGCTAACATCAACTTCATTATACCGCCCCCCACCCTATTTCAATTTCATAATACCACACTGCAATACTAATATATTTTTTGTTTTTTTCTTTTTTAAATTAACAATAGGAATCCCCTGACGTCATTTCAGATTTTTATTTTGCAACTTTCAAAATTTTCTTGACCATTTTTAAATATTGTACATTATTATGTACTATACAAATAAGAACTTTTTATTATTTCACAACCTAATTACTCATATGTTTTCTTACCATCATAATTTCAAAATTCATAAATTTAGTATTAAATATTTCATTTTAATTCGCGTTTTCAAATATTTCTTATCAGTATATTTCTTTTTTCAGTCCAAGTTTTAGCTAGCTTATCACAAATTTTTTCTTTATTTCAACAAATTCAAAAACCACAAAACTAAATTAATTTTTTATCGCAAAACGTTTAAACCTCCCCTTCAACTATAGGATAATCATATAATGTCAAAGAAATTTTCATAAAATCATTTTTTATAAAATTCAATAATCAGTTTTTGTTTTGTTATTGTTTTTTTTGTCATGTTTTCTTTTGTTTTTGCTATGTTTTCTTTTGTTTTTATGTTTTTCATATATATCTTAATTCTATTTCATAACACCCTTACAAACCAAAATTCAATTCCATAATACCCCGTAATGAACCAGCTCTCTCATAGGTACTCATAGGATATAAGTCGGCATGTTTTCGCTAACTTTATATAACCAACTTAACACAGTAAATTTTATTGCCACGATAGCCAGGCGGTTAGAGATAACAGATAATGAAGATGACACCTACGGCGGCTTCTTCAAACAAAATATATCTTTCTCTTTCTCGCACGAAATTCCCAGGCCAAATCGTAAAGTTAATGATTCAGTACGAATAAGCAAATTCAAACATATTTTTGAAAAGGGATATACACCTAACTGGACAACTGAAATATTTAAAATCAGAAAAGTTCAAATTACCAACCCAGTAACATACTTATTAGAAGATTATCAAGGGCAAGCAATACAAGGCTGTTTCTATGAATATGAATTATAAAAAACCAATAAAAAACAAGTTTTTTTGATTGAAAAAATTCTTAAAACTAGTGATAATAAAATTTTTGTTAAATGGTTAGGGCTTACATCTGATCATAACTCATGGATAAATAAAAAAGATTTATTATAAAAACAATTGTTTATTTTATTATTATTTTACAATTATTACAATCTTTCTTTTTATATTAGTTTTATATAATTTCCATTTGATATGATGACTTTTGTTTTATTGAACGCAAATCAATTATAGTGTAATCAGATTTATAATTTGTGTCTATTACAGGAATAGTTTCCACTTCTCCATTACTTAAAATTCTTGGATTACATTGTAGAGGTTTTAAATTTACAAACTATATAAATATATTAAATTTAATTAATTTAATTCTTTGGAAACTTAAAAAACATGGATTACGTAATCATTGACATACAAGGTTTTCGAGACAATAACGATAAATTTATATTAAAGGAAATTGCTATTCTAAATTCAAATAATGAAATTTAGCATTTTATAATTAAGTCTCCATATGGATATCAAATTTTAGATAAAAAAACAAAAAGCATAAACAATTGGTTAACAAAAAATCATCATGGATTTAAATGGCGTGAGGGTAGAATGCATTATTGTGGTGTTATAAACTTCTTAAAAATTTTTATACTGAATCAAACCAAAATTTATGTTAAAGGAATAGAAAAAAAAATCTGGATTAGTAATATACATATATAATTCAAATGTTTTTGATTTGAATGAACATGATTCTACATCTTTAAAATTTTTGCAGAACCTACAAATTCATTGTTCTAAAAGATGTTCGTTTAACCATATTGGTATTTGTGCTTTTCAAAATGTTTATTTAATAAAAAAGCTAATATAAACAATTTAATCATATATAAATTCTTTCAAATATTGGACTTAAATCATATAAAAACAAGTAAAGAAACAGTCAGTCGGTGCAACCGACTTAGAAATACCCTACACCTATTTGGTTCAAATTTAAGGACATATCCATAAGTCATTTTAACACCATAGAAGCTGTTATTAATTTGATCGTAAGACAAAGCTAACCAAATTAACTGTATAATACTAAAAACATTTTCTAATTACCCTATCTATTAAAAAATACTACAAATTCTTACTAATTTATCTATTTAAAAATATTAAAAAACAAACAAACTTGAAATAAATGAAAATATATTTATTCCAATTCAATTACAAAATGAAAAAATTCTAATTATTAAATTTTGTGATAAAAAGATAATCAAAGCATAATATATTTAATAATCCAAATTTTTAAAAATTGCAATTATTTTAAATGGTTAGTTTATATACCTAATAGAAAAACTTATAAACGCAAAATATGCAATAAATGTATTTCTAAAATACAATTAAAAATTTACACCTTTTCATATAATTCATTTAAATATAAAAATAAATTTTACATAAATGCAGCAAGTACCTTTGAACATAGCTGAACCACTACAATTAAGTCTAGATTTCGGAGACACATAGGACATAGGAAATATATTCTTTGGCTTCGAAATTAAACTCGACCACAACCAATTCCCATGGTACTTTCATTACTAGTAACCTACTGTTAAATTTCATCTAAATACCGGCATTATTTTTTGAGTTATGGTGTTTTTAAGATATATGTTTGTTAGTCCTCGAACTTTTCAAGGGTTCCAGGACCCGAAATTATGGTACGATTTCGCCCATATGCAGTCCCGTCATACTTTCAATACTAGTTAACCCTTGTACACAATTGGAACGCTCTATCTTAATTTTAAGTTACTAGTTTTATTAATTTCGATGATAAGCTTTTACACATTGGGGGGTCTAAGAGAGGTTCTAAACCACCACTCCAATTGATCCCAAATTAGGGGGGCACGCAAGAAATAGTAAAGAACACCCTTGTGGCAAATTGGAAGCTTCTACATTTGTTTCAAGTAACTATCTTTATTAATTTCGAAAATATGCTTTAAGGGCCTAAGAACTGAGTGGCTGGTCCCCGATCCACTACTCCAATGGGGCCCAAATTTCAAAGACACTTACGAAATAGGAAGGGACACCCTGATACCAAATTTGGAGGTTCTATCTTCATTGGTTTCGGAATTATACTCCTTTGGCCTAAATTCGATCAAAAAGTTCTAAGTTCCGAACCCATTGTCCAATCCTCACCGTACGTAATCACCGCCGTAGTTTCGCTGCCGATAACCTACAGCACAAATTTCATGAAGATAGCCTCATTAGTTGTTGAGTTATCGTGATTTTTTATATATGTTCCTTAGCCCTGACATCGATTAAAAGGTCCGGAATCCGAACCGTTGGGCTGATTTCGCCCTTATATAGTCCGCGCTGTACTTATAGTACTAGTTAACCCTTGTACACAATTTGAACGGTCTATCCTAATTTTAAGTAACTATTTTTAGTAATTTCGATTATAAGCCTTTAAAACTTGGGAGGTCTGAGGAGGGTACAGAACTACCACTCCAATTGATCCCAAATTAGGGGAACACGCAAGAGATAGTAAAGAACACCCTTGTGCCAAATTGGAAGCTTCTACATTTTTTCAAGTTGTTATCTTTATTAATTTTAAAGATATGCTTTAAGGTCTTCGGAAATGTGTGGCTGGTCCCCGACCCACTACTCCAATGGGACCCAAATTCACAAGACACTTAGGAAATAGGAAGGGACACCCTGATACTAAATTTGGAGGTTCTATCTTCATTGGTTTCGGAATTATGCTCGTTTGGCCTAAATTCGATCAAAAAGTTCTTGGTTCCGAACCCATGGTCCAATCCCGACCTTACGCAATTCCCGAAGTATTTTCACTACTAGTAACCTACAGCACAAATTTGATGAAGATAGCGTCCTTAGTTGTTGAGCTATCGTGATTTTTTATATTTGTTCGTTAGCCCTGAAACCGATTAAAAGGTCCAGAATCCGAACCAATGGGCCGATTTCGCCCATATACAATCCCCGCCGTACTTTCAGTCCTAGTAACCTACAGTTAAAATTTCATCAAGATAGCTCCATTATTTTTTGAGTTATCGTGCCTACGGACGGACGGACAGACGGACAGACGGACGGACGGACGGACAGACGGACGGACATGGCTATATCGACTAAGGCGGTCACGCTGATCACAAATATATATACTTTTCCATATCTAGCTCGCTTCCTTTAGGTGGTTACAAACACCATACCAAAGTTAATATACCCCTTTACCTATTCTATAGGTGTAGGGTATAAAAACCACATGGAAAAAAAAGAGGGAACAAAAATTTATTTTCAAAAATACAAAAGTCCGTCAAGATCAACAAAGTCAGCATCATGCACTTTGTCATGTGTGATAATATGTTTAAAATGAATAAATAGTTGAATAATGAGTAATATCAATTTAAGTTATTATATTTTTCATTACCTATACCATATACATAATATATATATAGTTCACATTTTAATCATATGGGTTCTTAACATAATATGTATTATTACTAACATATTTTTTTATGTTTTTTCTTTTTTAAATTAACAATAGGAAACCCTTGACGTCATTTCAAATTTTTATTTTACAACTTTATAAATTTGTTGAACATTTTTATATATTTCTTATCAGTATATTCTTTTTTTCACTCCAAGATTTAGCTCGCTTATCACAAATTTTTCTTTATTTTAACAAATTCAAAAACGACAAAAACTAAAATAATTTTTTTATTGTGAAACCCCTCTCTTCAACTATAGGATACTCATTTAATGTCAGCGAAATTTTCATAATATCATTCTCATAAAATTCAATAATCGGTACAAACAACTGTATGAATACCATGAGCTGTTTTAGAGTCAGGGTGCTCGGGCATGCGGTGAGTCATGGTACGGGATCGTGGTGTGGGGGTTCGGGGTGTGTGATTTATTTTTTTTATTCAAACATTTGGTGCCTATAATAAGCAGATATAAAATCTACTAAAAATGTTAATTTATTATATATATATATATATATATATATATATACTTATTTCAGTTTGCTTTCAGAAATATATATAATGAGATCCTCCATAACTGGATCGGGTGTTATGAAATATCTGGATATTTTGCAACTTTCAAAATTTTCTTGACCATTTTTAAATATTGTACATTATTATGTACTATACAAATAAGAACTTTTTATTATTTCACAACCTAATTACTCATATGTTTTCTTACCATCATAATTTCAAAATTCATAAATTTAGTATTAAATATTTCATTTTAATTCGCGTTTTCAAATATTTCTTATCAGTATATTTCTTTTTTCAGTCCAAGTTTTAGCTAGCTTATCACAAATTTTTTCTTTATTTCAACAAATTCAAAAACCACAAAACTAAATTAATTTTTTATCGCAAAACGTTTAAACCTCCCCTTCAACTATAGGATAATCATATAATGTCAAAGAAATTTTCATAAAATCATTTTTTATAAAATTCAATAATCAGTTTTTGTTTTGTTATTGTTTTTTTTGTCATGTTTTCTTTTGTTTTTATGTTTTTCATATATATCTTAATTCTATTTCATAACACCCTTACAAACCAAAATTCAATTCCATAATACCCCGTAATGAACCAGCTCTCTCATAGGTACTCATAGGATATAAGTCGGCATGTTTTCGCTAACTTTATATAACCAACTTAACACAGTAAATTTTATTGCCACGATAGCCAGGCGGTTAGAGATAACAGATAATGAAGATGACACCTACGGCGGCTTCTTCAAACAAAATATATCTTTCTCTTTCTCGCACGAAATTCCCAGGCCAAATCGTAAAGTTAATGATTCAGTACGAATAAGCAAATTCAAACATATTTTTGAAAAGGGATATACACCTAACTGGACAACTGAAATATTTAAAATCAGAAAAGTTCAAATTACCAACCCAGTAACATACTTATTAGAAGATTATCAAGGGCAAGCAATACAAGGCTGTTTCTATGAATATGAATTATAAAAAACCAATAAAAAACAAGTTTTTTTGATTGAAAAAATTCTTAAAACTAGTGATAATAAAATTTTTGTTAAATGGTTAGGGCTTACATCTGATCATAACTCATGGATAAATAAAAAAGATTTATTATAAAAACAATTGTTTATTTTATTATTATTTTACAATTATTACAATCTTTCTTTTTATATTAGTTTTATATAATTTCCATTTGATATGATGACTTTTGTTTTATTGAACGCAAATCAATTATAGTGTAATCAGATTTATAATTTGTGTCTATTACAGGAATAGTTTCCACTTCTCCATTACTTAAAATTCTTGGATTACATTGTAGAGGTTTTAAATTTACAAACTATATAAATATATTAAATTTAATTAATTTAATTCTTTGGAAACTTAAAAAACATGGATTACGTAATCATTGACATACAAGGTTTTCTAGACAATAACGATAAATTTATATTAAAGGAAATTGCTATTCTAAATTCAAATAATGAAATTTAGCATTTTATAATTAAGTCTCCATATGGATATCAAATTTTAGATAAAAAAACAAAAAGCATAAACAATTGGTTAACAAAAAATCATCATGGATTTAAATGGCGTGATGGTAGAATGCATTATTGTGGTGTTATAAACTTCTTAAAAATTTTTATACTGAATCAAACCAAAATTTATGTTAAAGGAATAGAAAAAAAAATCTGGATTAGTAATATACATATATAATTCAAATGTTTTTGATTTGAATGAACATGATTCTACATCTTTAAAATTTTTGCAGAACCTACAAATTCATTGTTCTAAAAGATGTTCGTTTAACCATATTGGTATTTGTGCTTTTCAAAATGTTTATTTAATAAAAAAGCTAATATAAACAATTTAATCATATATAAATTCTTTCAAATATTGGACTTAAATCATATAAAAACAAGTAAAGAAACAGTCAGTCGGTGCAACCGACTTAGAAATACCCTACACCTATTTGGTTCAAATTTAAGGACATATCCATAAGTCATTTTAACACCATAGAAGCTGTTATTAATTTGATCGTAAGACAAAGCTAACCAAATTAACTGTATAATACTAAAAACATTTTCTAATTACCCTATCTATTAAAAAATACTACAAATTCTTACTAATTTATCTATTTAAAAATATTAAAAAACAAACAAACTTGAAATAAATGAAAATATATTTATTCCAATTCAATTACAAAATGAAAAAATTCTAATTATTAAATTTTGTGATAAAAAGATAATCAAAGCATAATATATTTAATAATCCAAATTTTTAAAAATTGCAATTATTTTAAATGGTTAGTTTATATACCTAATAGAAAAACTTATAAACGCAAAATATGCAATAAATGTATTTCTAAAATACAATTAAAAATTTACACCTTTTCATATAATTCATTTAAATATAAAAATAAATTTTACATAAATGCAGCAAGTACCTTTGAACATAGCTGAACCACTACAATTAAGTCTAGATTTCGGAGACACATAGGACATAGGAAATATATTCTTTGGCTTCGAAATTAAACTCGACCACAACCAATTCCCATGGTACTTACATTACTAGTAACCTACTGTTAAATTTCATCTAAATACCGGCATTATTTTTTGAGTTATGGTGTTTTTAAGATATATGTTTGTTAGTCCTCGAACTTTTCAAGGGTTCCAGGACCCGAAATTATGGTACGATTTCGCCCATATGCAGTCCCGTCATACTTTCAATACTAGTTAACCCTTGTACACAATTGGAACGCTCTATCTTAATTTTAAGTTACTAGTTTTATTAATTTCGATGATAAGCTTTTACACATTGGGGGGTCTAAGAGAGGTTCTAAACCACCACTCCAATTGATCCCAAATTAGGGGGGCACGCAAGAAATAGTAAAGAACACCCTTGTGGCAAATTGGAAGCTTCTACATTTGTTTCAAGTAACTATCTTTATTAATTTCGAAAATATGCTTTAAGGGCCTAAGAACTGAGTGGCTGGTCCCCGATCCACTACTCCAATGGGGCCCAAATTTCAAAGACACTTACGAAATAGGAAGGGACACCCTGATACCAAATTTGGAGGTTCCATCTTCATTGGTTTCGGAATTATGCTCCTTTGGCCTAAATTCGATCAAAAAGTTCTAAGTTCCGAACCCATTGTCCAATCCTCACCGTACGTAATCACCGCCGTAGTTTCGCTGCCGATAACCTACAGCACAAATTTCATGAAGATAGCCTCATTAGTTGTTGAGTTATCGTGATTTTTTATATATGTTCCTTAGCCCTGACATCGATTAAAAGGTCCGGAATCCGAACCGTTGGGCTGATTTCGCCCTTATATAGTCCGCGCTGTACTTATAGTACTAGTTAACCCTTGTACACAATTTGAACGGTCTATCCTAATTTTAAGTAACTATTTTTAGTAATTTCGATTATAAGCCTTTAAAACTTGGGAGGTCTGAGGAGGGTACAGAACTACCACTCCAATTGATCCCAAATTAGGGGAACACGCAAGAGATAGTAAAGAACACCCTTGTGCCAAATTGGAAGCTTCTACATTTTTTCAAGTTGTTATCTTTATTAATTTTAAAGATATGCTTTAAGGTCTTCGGAAATGTGTGGCTGGTCCCCGACCCACTACTCCAATGGGACCCAAATTCACAAGACACTTAGGAAATAGGAAGGGACACCCTGATACTAAATTTGGAGGTTCTATCTTCATTGGTTTCGGAATTATGCTCGTTTGGCCTAAATTCGATCAAAAAGTTCTTGGTTCCGAACCCATGGTCCAATCCCGACCTTACGCAATTCCCGAAGTATTTTCACTACTAGTAACCTACAGCACAAATTTGATGAAGATAGCGTCCTTAGTTGTTGAGTTATCGTGATTTTTTATATTTGTTCGTTAGCCCTGAAACCGATTAAAAGGTCCAGAATCCGAACCAATGGGCCGATTTCGCCCATATACAATCCCCGCCGTACTTTCAGTCCTAGTAACCTACAGTTAAAATTTCATCAAGATAGCTCCATTATTTTTTGAGTTATCGTGCCTACGGACGGACGGACAGACGGACAGACGGACGGACGGACGGACAGACGGACAGACGGACGGACGGACGGACAGACGGACGGACATGGCTATATCGACTAAGGCGGTCACGCTGATCACAAATATATATACTTTTCCATATCTAGCTCGCTTCCTTTAGGTGGTTACAAACACCATACCAAAGTTAATATACCCCTTTACCTATTCTATAGGTGTGGGTATAAAAACCACATGGAAAAAAAAGAGGGAACAAAAATTTATTTTCAAAAATACAAAAGTCCGTCAAGATCAACAAAGTCAGCATCATGCACTTTGTCATGTGTGATAATATGTTTAAAATGAATAAATAGTTGAATAATGAGTAATATCAATTTAAGTTATTATATTTTTCATTACCTATACCATATACATAATATATATATAGTTCACATTTTAATCATATGGGTTCTTAACATAATATGTATTATTACTAACATATTTTTTTATGTTTTTTCTTTTTTAAATTAACAATAGGAAACCCTTGACGTCATTTCAAATTTTTATTTTACAACTTTATAAATTTGTTGAACATTTTTATATATTTCTTATCAGTATATTCTTTTTTTCACTCCAAGATTTAGCTCGCTTATCACAAATTTTTCTTTATTTTAACAAATTCAAAAACGACAAAAACTAAAATAATTTTTTTATTGTGAAACCCCTCTCTTCAACTATAGCATACTCATTTAATGTCAGCGAAATTTTCATAATATCATTCTCATAAAATTCAATAATCGGTACAAACAACTGTATGAATACCATGAGCTGTTTTAGAGTCAGGGTGCTCGGGCATGCGGTGAGTCATGGTACGGGATCGTGGTGTGGGGGTTCGGGGTGTGTGATTTATTTTTTTTATTCAAACATTTGGTGCCTATAATAAGCAGATATAAAATCTACTAAAAATGTTAATTTATTATATATATATATATATATATATACTTCTTTCAGTTTGCTTTCAGAAATATATATAATGAGATCCTCCATAACTGGATCGGGTGTTATGAAATATCTGGATATTTTGCAACTTTCAAAATTTTCTTGACCATTTTTAAATATTGTACATTATTATGTACTATACAAATAAGAACTTTTTATTATTTCACAACCTAATTACTCATATGTTTTCTTACCATCATAATTTCAAAATTCATAAATTTAGTATTAAATATTTCATTTTAATTCGCGTTTTCAAATATTTCTTATCAGTATATTTCTTTTTTCAGTCCAAGTTTTAGCTAGCTTATCACAAATTTTTTCTTTATTTCAACAAATTCAAAAACCACAAAACTAAATTAATTTTTTATCGCAAAACGTTTAAACCTCCCCTTCAACTATAGGATAATCATATAATGTCAAAGAAATTTTCATAATATCATTTTTTATAAAATTCAATAATCAGTTTTTGTTTTGTTATTGTTTTTTTTGTCATGTTTTCTTTTGTTTTTATGTTTTTCATATATATCTTAATTCTATTTCATAACACCCTTACAAACCAAAATTCAATTCCATAATACCCCGTAATGAACCAGCTCTCTCATAGGTACTCATAGGATATAAGTCGGCATGTTTTCGCTAACTTTATATAACCAACTTAACACAGTAAATTTTATTGCCACGATAGCCAGGCGGTTAGAGATAACAGATAATGAAGATGACACCTACGGCGGCTTCTTCAAACAAAATATATCTTTCTCTTTCTCGCACGAAATTCCCAGGCCAAATCGTAAAGTTAATGATTCAGTACGAATAAGCAAATTCAAACATATTTTTGAAAAGGGATATACACCTAACTGAAATATTTAAAATCAGAAAAGTTCAAATTACCAACCCAGTAACATACTTATTAGAAGATTATCAAGGGCAAGCAATACAAGGCTGTTTCTATGAATATGAATTATAAAAAACCAATAAAAAACAAGTTTTTTTGATTGAAAAAATTCTTAAAACTAGTGATAATAAAATTTTTGTTAAATGGTTAGGGCTTACATCTGATCATAACTCATGGATAAATAAAAAAGATTTATTATAAAAACAATTGTTTATTTTATTATTATTTTACAATTATTACAATCTTTCTTTTTATATTAGTTTTATATAATTTCCATTTGATATGATGACTTTTGTTTTATTGAACGCAAATCAATTATAGTGTAATCAGATTTATAATTTGTGTCTATTACAGGAATAGTTTCCACTTCTCCATTACTTAAAATTCTTGGATTACATTGTAGAGGTTTTAAATTTACAAACTATATAAATATATTAAATTTAATTAATTTAATTCTTTGGAAACTTAAAAAACATGGATTACGTAATCATTGACATACAAGGTTTTCGAGACAATAACGATAAATTTATATTAAAGGAAATTGCTATTCTAAATTCAAATAATGAAATTTAGCATTTTATAATTAAGTCTCCATATGGATATCAAATTTTAGATAAAAAAACAAAAAGCATAAACAATTGGTTAACAAAAAATCATCATGGATTTAAATGGCGTGATGGTAGAATGCATTATTGTGGTGTTATAAACTTCTTAAAAATTTTTATACTGAATCAAACCAAAATTTATGTTAAAGGAATAGAAAAAAAAATCTGGATTAGTAATATACATATATAATTCAAATGTTTTTGATTTGAATGAACATGATTCTACATCTTTAAAATTTTTGCAGAACCTAAAAATTCATTGTTCTAAAAGATGTTCGTTTAACCATATTGGTATTTGTGCTTTTCAAAATGTTTATTTAATAAAAAAGCTAATATAAACAATTTAATCATATATAAATTCTTTCAAATATTGGACTTAAATCATATAAAAAAAACCACATGGAAAAAAAAGAGGGAACAAAAATTTATTTTCAAAAATACAAAAGTCCGTCAAGATCAACAAAGTCAGCATCATGCACTTTGTCATGTGTGATAATATGTTTAAAATGAATAATAGTTGAATAATGAGTAATATCAATTTAAGTTATTATATTTTTCATTACCTATACCATATACATAATATATATATAGTTCACATTTTAATCATATGGGTTCTTAACATAATATGTATTATTACTAACATATTTTTTTATGTTTTTTCTTTTTTAAATTAACAATAGGAAACCCTTGACGTCATTTCAAATTTTTATTTTACAACTTTATAAATTTGTTGAACATTTTTATATATTTCTTATCAGTATATTCTTTTTTTCACTCCAAGATTTAGCTCGCTTATCACAAATTTTTCTTTATTTTAACAAATTCAAAAACGACAAAAACTAAAATAATTTTTTTATTATGAAACCCCTCTCTTCAACTATAGGATACTCATTTAATGTCAGCGAAATTTTCATAATATCATTCTCATAAAATTCAATAATCGGTACAAACAACTGTATGAATACCATGAGCTGTTTTAGAGTCAGGGTGCTCGGGCATGCGGTGAGTCATGGTACGGGATCGTGGTGTGGGGGTTCGGGGTGTGTGATTTATTTTTTTTATTCAAACATTTGGTGCCTATAATAAGCAGATATAAAATCTACTAAAAATGATAATTTATTATATATATATATATATATATATATATACTTATTTCAGTTTGCTTTCAGAAATATATATAATGAGATCCTCCATAACTGATTCATATGCTATATATATAATTGAGCCTTTATAGAAGATCTTATAGTATACATTTTTACAAACAACAACAACAACAATTTCGATTTACACTGAAAAATTATTATTTATAAAACTCTATATTACATAATAGCTAATTACGCATGTTTTTGTTTTTTAAAAAAACCTACTCGTTATCATAATAGTACATTCATGAACTCATTGCTTTTATATTTACACGGAAAAATTATCATTTATAAAACTCTATATTACATAATAGTTAATTATGCATGTTTTTATTTCCTAAAAAACTACTCATTATCATAATAGTACATTCATGAACTTATAGCTTTTATATATTATATTATAACTAAATTCCATATTTCAAAACTTTCACATAAACAGATACACATACACACACACTTTTC